>MU004236.1:2216489-2413706 GCA_010405405.1 Microthyrium microscopicum | reverse complement strand
ATATATTAGTAATGTTAATATAAAATACTATAGCTAATATAACTTTACTTTTTTAGAGCCTTTATAATTCTATAATAATATTAGGAGTAGTAATATATAGTCTTTATATAAAGCTTTAATAATATACTAAAAGCTAAGGATATATAACTAGCTAAAACTAATAATACTCTAACTTAATATAAATATAGAGTAAAGTAGATTACTAGAGCTTTAATCTATATATATACTTTATTATAGAATACTTACTTATTAATACTATACTCTAATAAGTTAAAATTTTCCTACTTAGAAAAGATACTAGTAAACTATATAATTATAACTAAAAAGATAGGTAGATATATTCTATATAATTAGAAGCCCTAGTCTAAACTTATAAAAACGTTTTATATAGCTTATATACTCTATATAGTTAGAAGCCTAAGTTTAAACTCTATAATTTGTCTTATATAGCTTATATGTTCTATATAGTTAGAAGCCTTAGTTTAAACCCTAGAATCTATCTTATATATAGTATACGTTCTATATAGTTAGAAGTACTAGTTTAATAGTTTAATACGTTTACCTATATTAGAAATAATAATTTTAACGACTAGTACTAAGTATACTCTATCTATAATAATATATTAATCTTACTTACTATTGCCCTTTGCCTATCCTATAATAATCTAAACTCTTATCTTATCTAAATTTACGTTATATTTAGTATATTTATTACTATTAGGCGCTATAGACAAGATTAGTAACTAAATACAAGACTTAAATAAGAGTAGACCTCCTAACTAGAAAGGCCTTATTTAATTTAATAATTTTTATACTATTAAATGCGCTATAAGAGCTAGGAAGAGGATATAATATAGGATAACTAATTTATAGGAAGGTAAAAGTATATGCCTTAACTAATATAATAATAGTTAGATAATAAGAATAATATATCTACGCCTATTACTACTATTACTAAATTTATAGATCTTTATAATAAAGATAATATTACGTAGAGAAATTAAACTAAAATACTATTATAATAGATAGTAATATAATACTTTACTATAGAAGTTATATTTTAGGGATACTAGACTAGTATATACTATAGAATAATATCTTAAATAGTACTATTCTTATTAAGTATTTCTATATTAGCTTTATCTCTAAATAATTTATCTTCTTTTTCTAGTTACTATTACTTAGCTTCCTATTCTAGCCTTAAAACTTTCTATTTATTTAGGTCTATATTAATTAGTATCTTTTTTAGAAATATACTAATACTATTACGTTTAATAAACTTATTATTATTTATATTAAGATAATTATTAATATAGTTATTAAAATCCTTACTATACTTATTACTAAGACTATTAATAGGCCTATACCTAACTAAGTCTTAGAATAGTTTATATATAAGAAGATAACTACTTATAGTTATTTATATAAAGGAGGAGTTAAAAATAGTAATATACTTATCTAAGTTATTTATGCTATATTGCTTAATATCTCTAGAATTAAATAGTTTAACTAGCTAGTTACTTTTAGGGTAAGGCCTAAAATATCTATTTTTTATAAGATATATAGCTTATTACTAAATATCTATATTAGCTTAGTAGGAAGTATATACTCTATTATTAATATTCCTAAAAGTACTCTTAAGGAGGTTATAAAGTACGTACTAAAATAGACTAGTAAGATAAAATTAGTTAAAAGTAGTTATAAAATTATATATTAAGTTCTTATAATATTTTATATCTAGCTTATAAGTATAATTAAGGTACTCTAAACTAAGATCTATTACTTTAAAGATATCTAATTTACTTTTTTAGTTTATAAACGTAAACTATAAAAGAAACCTTTATAGTACTAAGGTATATATACTATCTATAAGTAGCTACCTCTAATATATTATTATCTCTATATAATTATACTAACCTAATTTAGAAAATATTAATAGTAAAGAATTAATTAGAAGCTTAAATATACTAACGTTCCTATACTTAATAGTATAATAAAATATAATCTATAACTTAATCTCTTAAAGATATTAATATATAGTTTAAAAATTAATATTAAGTTAATTAGCGTTTAGAGGTACCTAGACTAAAGAAGAGGTAAAATATATAAGATTAGTAGTCCTACTATTTTATACCTAGAGTATAAAGGTATGCTATATAATTAAGTTACTTAATTATCTAACTTTTTAATAAGATAGCTAAGTAACGTTATTTATTAGTATACTTTAATAATTAAGATAATTAGACTTAATAGTAAATACTAGAATACTCTTTTTCTTATTAATTATAACCTATATAAATAAAATTAAAACCTAAGCTTAAAAGCTTACTACTAACGCTAAGGCTAACTAATAGATCTTTTATCTATCCTATATATAAATAAATTAGTTTTAAAAGAAAAGATTTAACTTAATAGTATAAATAGTATTATTACTAATATTACTAGTAATAATATTAAAATAAGTCTAAACTATAAGATTAGTAATAGCTATACTAATATAGAATAATCCTAGGTAAAATAATAACTATTTATACTATATAAATAGAAAAAGAGAGTCTATAGAATTAACCTTAGTTTATTAAATTAGCTTATAAGTTAACTAGTCTTTATAAACTATAATTAAAGAATTTTTAAATATATTAAATCTAGTATTAGTTAGCCTTAATTAGTACTTATAGTTTATCTAGTCTAGAAATATATGCTTATATATAGTATAAATACCCTAAATAGTACCTTTATTTTTATTAATAGTACTAAATTAATAGAATACTATTTTTTCTAATATAAGATAATTAATTATTAGCTACTAAGGTAGACTAAGCTTACTCTTTTTAGACTTATTTTTCTTTTTTAACTACTACTACTTTTTTAGTTCTATCTTTTTACTATAAACCTTCTATAGCGAGTTATAAATTATACGTTATTATATAGAATAAAAGTATATAGTATTTTATAATACTAATGTTTTATTCCTAATATAGAATAAACTATTAATAATATATTCTTACTTTAGTCTAATAGTAGAATTATATATAGACTAAAGGAGCTCTATATCTATAAAAATAGTAAAGCATACTATAATAGTAGTAGTAATTATAAAAATTATCTTAGTCTTCTTCTTATTAACTTTATAATGCTTAGTATTCTTAAAATTAATATTATTATAGATATAGATAAGTTACTTATTTAGATCTTTTATTTAGGGTAAAGCTTTCTATATAAAGATTAGTATTATTAGATATAAAGAAATAATAAATTAAAAGGTAAAATATAAAAAGAAAGTAAAACTATAACTATATAAGCTATATAGGCTATATAAGCTATATAGTTAGTATAGTTATTAATTTACCTAAAATAATAATATCTAAACATACTAACTATATAGCCTTCCTAGTTATATAGTAGTTATAATGCCTAACTAATAGTATATAGTACTAGACTATATAGGCTATACTAACTATATAATTAGATACTATTAATAAGGTATTATAACTACTATATAGTAAGAAGTTATATATAGAAAGACTTAAAGAATAATAGCTTATAATAGTAACTTTATAAGCTATATATATTATTAAGTAGAAAGATTAAGAATAATAATATTTATAATATAAACGTAAAGAAAAGTTATTAAATTTTATCTACTTAAGCTTCTTCTATTACTTTATTAAGGAACTAGAGTATAATAGTATAACTACTTCTAATGCTAAGATTACTAAGAACTTTAAGTCCTCTTCTCTTTATCTTAATACTATATAAGTATATTAATAAAGCTATAGGAAGGAAGTTAGACTTTAAAGCCTATTTAATATTATAAACTATTATTATAATTATATATACTATATCTTAAGCTTTCTATTCTAACTTATATTATACTTCCTTATTCTAAGTAAGCTACTCTTTAGTGCTAGAGTAGTTATAATATATATTTCTTAATAGTAGTATAATAAATTTAACTTAAGAAGGTACCTATATTTATATATCTAAAAAGGTATAAATAATATTAATATTATAAGGATTAACTATTTTATAGATTTTCTTAAAAAACTCTAAGTTAGTAGAAAGCTTAGTAAGTTTCTTCTTAATATTAAATAAAGAGTATTTTATATTAGAAAAACCTAAATCTTAGGTATTAACTAATATATCTATTAATATTTATTACTACTAATTAGGATACTAATAATATATATTTAGGAATAGGATAGAATTACCTTTATATGTTAAGAGCTTTAGGTTAATAAAAGCATAAAGTAATATAAGAAAATTTAACTATTAAGTAGCTAGTAAATATAAGACGTTATATATTATCTTTTCTATCTTATATTTATCTTAAATATTAACCTAAAGAGTTTTAGTAATAAGACTATTAGGTAGAGAAGGAGCTAAAGTAGAGAGTAGTAGTTATTATATAGGCTAAGTATTTTATTATATAAAGTATAATAGTATCTATATAAACTTAATATATTATACTAGTATATAAAACGTATAATATATACTATAGTAAAATATATAGATAATTATAGTAGAAAAAAAGGTTACTAATTATATAGCGTTAGAGTAAAGATAACTAGGCTAAAATACTACTATCTAAGGAACTACTATAGTCTATTTAATTATTAATATAGACTTATATTATTTTTTAAAAATATAATAAGATAAGAGGAAGAGTTTAATATATATTTTAAGACGCTAGCCTAGATAATAATAGTTTAATAATAATAAAAAGATAGATAGTTATTAATAAAAATATAAGCTTTTATACTAGTAAAGAATATAATATAGTTTTAAACTTTTAAGAAAAAAGATAGACGCTATACTATAATTAGTATATATAATTTAATAAGTTTAAAATACTATACTAATATTATTATAGCTACGCTACTACTTTTTAATACGCATATCGTCCCTTTGACTTCCCTAAGAGTATGAGCTTCTGAGATAATAGAAGGGTTAATCAACACCACACCTCAACTCAAGCTATGAATGATAATCACGTGAAGAACTTCTAACCCAGTTCTGAGCATTGTAAAGCTTGACAGCATTTCCTTCATGTGTAGGACTGTAGTATGCCATGAGATTCCCTCTCCAAGTACAACCTCATAGTCCATGGGTGGTAGTTGAAATAATTGGTACTACTACCCAAAACCTAGAGCAAGGTAGTTGCTAGCGGGTGGGTCTGACCATTCCAAGGACAGCAAATAATAGTAGATAAATTTTATGGCGCGCCGGAGCTTGGGATTTTCCCGGGCCGATACTGAACATTGAAGGAGCAACCAATCTACAGGCGGGCACGCGGGGCAGTGGGTTACGCTTCTCGGACAGTTTGGACCATTTCTTCTTGCCTCAACACCAAATTTCCTTTCGCCCACACCAACAAACCTATTCCCTTTCGTTGAGCTTTATTGCTTGCTCGTCGACTCCAACCATCTCAATCCTATCTCCTTACTGTTGTCACCATGGCAGACGACGCCCAGGTATGTTTCTATACTCCACCCCGCAAGGCCCAAATCCATCCGCCACTTTTTCTCGACATTTCGCGCAGCCCAAAAACCCCCACAGTAGTGCTTCGTTCAAGTCTCGACGCAAAGCCTCTTATTCTATCATTCTGTCCATCTGCTAATTAAGCTCTTCTTCTCCAGCATGAGCAGCACACCTTCGAGAGCGCCGATGCCGGTGCCTCAGCCACCTACCCGATGCAGTGTTCCGCTCTGCGCAAGAACGGCTTCGTCTGCATCAAGAACCGTCCTTGCAAGATTGTAGACATGTCCACCTCCAAAACCGGCAAGCACGGTCACGCGAAAGTCCATCTTGTAGCCATCGACATCTTCACCGGAAAGAAGCTCGAAGAATTGTGCCCATCCACCCACAACATGGATGTTCCCAACGTTCGTCGCCAGGAATACCAGCTTGTGCGCATTTACTCCTCATCCTCAATCTTTGATCAACAGCTAACAGAGTGATATTAGCTTGATGTTACCGATGATGACTTTCTGTCTCTCATGTCCGATGATGGTTCCACCAAGGACGATGTCAAGATTCCAGATGGTGATGTTGGTGACAAGATTAAGAAGTGGTTCCAAGAGGAGGGCAAGGACCTCAGTATGTTGTTTCCCACCACTAGCAGCTTTGCCGCATGCCCTTCTTAGCTAACCTCCATTCTTTCTATCAGATGTCATTGTTCTCACTGCCATGGGCGAGGAGTCTTGCATTGACGCCAAGGAGGCTCCAAAATAAGCGATCAATAACAGCATTGGAGAGTGGGTTCAATATGGGGTTTTGGAAACAAAAACAGAAAAACGTCCCTTGCGTTTATTTCCATAAATTGCCCAGCCGCGCGGTATTTAGGGAAACGCGTTAGAACTGTTCTTCACCCTATCCACTTTTCAAGCAACCATTCAAAAATCAAGGAACGAAGCGGGAAGGGGTCATTGTTTTTGTTACAGTCTAGTTGTCGATCTGGTTCTGGACAAGTGGGCGGGGACAAACTACTTCATCTTAGATAGATGTCTTTGATGATCTGTTCGTTCCAAAGTTTGGTAGCAATGTAAGATGGATCATCCATTAGGCTATTCTTTTGGACAACCCTTCTAAAATCATTTTTGCTTGTATCCTCGAGCTGAAGAATGCCAGTGAATTCCAGTCCTTGATGTCCCACAATTCGGGTCACAATTGCGGCCACATAGGCCGTATTTCGTCCCCTTGTAAACATTGCTGCATTGTAAATCAGACTTGCAAAAATTGTTTGCCACGCTCCAACTGTACTCTAGAGAGAAAGATCGCGCCAGGCTTCCCTGGTAGTGATGAGAGGCGAATCCAGGGGCTTGACGTTAACAGAAACGAATCGCCAACAGCATTGCGGTTAGGAAACAAAATGGAAAAGTTTAGAGCATGTTTAACAAACAGAAGGACAGGGCCATGAAACATTTTTGACAGCTTCCTTGTGGGGAAATGTAGACCAAACTAGCATATCTGTGGCTGGCAGTTTTTGATGTTTTCAAGGAATAGAATAGAAAACACAATGCCAGAGTATCCGGTGTTGAGATGCTCGTCAATAGATGAAGCAGATAATGCGATTTGAATCACATCATGGAATTGTAAATTTTATGATTATATATGAACTGATCTTTATATGCAGATCCTTTCTCATTACGGGTATTCGGCACAGCGACAATACTAAAGCTGAAAAATGACTGGTATTCAATTTCCAGCATTGTGCCCTAGTGGACAGCCAAGATAATCATGATTGTAACATATTCCAGGACAGTTGAAGATCGGCATCATTCTCGCTTCCGTCGTCCTCTGACTTGTTGGTGACTCGTGAGGCTTAGGTATTGTGCTTGTTCAGTCTTAGCGAACTGCCAGGTATGCCAGGATAAAGCCTTGCTGATTGAGACCCTGGAAGTGGTACGCTCGGTGTATTAAACATGACATGCGATACCGACTGTAATGTCCTAGCATTTTCTTCCTTTCTGGCTTGAAAGGACGAAGCAGAACGAGTACGACAATCAGCTACTGGACGAGATACTGTATGATACAGTAGCGAGGAGCTTGTTGTTGGTTACGAAGCAAAGAGCTAGCCACGCGTTCGGCGAAACTCAACGGTGAACCCGCCGGTCAAGACTCAGGACTCAGGAGTCGACTCTCACAATCCCCAATAATATCTTTGATTCTCCCTTTGATCACACGTCTGTCCGCACACCAAGACTGAAAGCACGTTATCGCGCCTCTCAAACCTGCAGTCGCCTGAGCCTTTCAGACCAAAATCATGTTACTTTGGAACCCAAGCGACCGGAACAGGAAATCAACGGATCGCAGCAGCCTCACTACTCTGCTTCAGGCTCGATAGCCAAGTCAAAGTTAAAGTCAAATTCAACACTACTCTAGTCTCTACGTCAGAATAGTGTATGTCGCAAATTCACCTTCAACGACGCTTGAGAATTACGTGCAGCGATTGACTTGTCACTTGCGTCCGCGTTGAGCAAGCCTCGGAATACTTGGACCGTCCTGTAAAGGCTGTAAAGCACAGACTTGGAAGATTAAGGCCCCCTCGAAGTTCAATGTTCCCAACTTATCGTTCAATTGGTACAGGTCGTCAATAATCGCGATTGGCGAAATATATGTACGAATAAGCCAGTATCGGATCGGATTCTCGTTCGCTGTGGAACAGCTTACAAAACTGGCCACACCGGGCCACTGGACAGGCAGTATTTTCTTTACCTTGTAAAGTTAAAAAGGACGAGAGTCTGAGAGTCTGAGAGTCTGAGAGGACTTAGGGAGCAGGGGTCTTTAGCACTATCCCCAAGCGGGCTAGCTTCATGCGCAAATGGGTCTAGATTCTGAATTTCACTCTCGTCCTTCAGACGCCGACCTGGACTTGGGGGACATTCACTCTCAGTCTCGCAGGTCCTTTGCTCCTGCTGCGCCCACTGGTTCCGGCAAGCCATTGCCATCTTCAACTTCACCTCCATCACCATCGCCATCCAGTTATTCCCTCGGCAGCAATACGTCTACATCCCCTCATTCCAGCATCGACAATTCTTTCCACGATCAATCGATTTCACGCGTGCCAAGCCTTCCACACTCCTTCTTAGTTCAACCTTCCTTAGGTGCTGTCGATACCCGCGAGTCCCAATCATCCAAACCTCCTTCAACCGCGCGACAAGCAATCCAGCCGCCGCCTGTTCATTCCAACGCCGTAACTACAAATACACCCAATACCACATCCGTCGCGGCGGGCGCTGTGTCGCCAGTCTCGCCCACTCCGCTACCCAACATTTCGTCCTACGGCTCGTCCATCGCTCACTCCAAATTCACAAATCATGCCAAATCCGTAAAAGACGAAGTACCTTTATCCTCCTTGACCCCGAGGTCCCGCCCGACTACTCCGGCACGCACGCCTTTGCAGGCTCGAGCATCTGCTCAAAGCTCGAGCCTGGGATCTGACGATCCGGAAAGAAAGATGGTCAGGATTGGCATTCGTGTACAGTTAGCAGGTCTTGTCCTTCTTGCAAGTTTGATTGGATTGGCTGTCGTAACAATTGCAACATGGGTATGATAATGCTTCCTACTTTAAGTCGATCTGCTTTGACTGATACATGACTTGCAGATCACGAATCACAATTTTGTACTCGGTGTGGTAAGTCATTGCGCTTGATGGCATTCAACACAATTACCAGATCTGTCTCATTTTACGTTTACAACCTCGATTCGGTTTCGAGAGAATGGTCGACGTTTATTGGAACATGATCACAACCTTTTCCCGCACTTTCAAACCGGTCGTTACACTCTGTCCGTTGTTTGCTGCTTCGCTGCTCATGACGTGGATCAAAGCCAATGCTGACTGCTTATATAGACTGCCACGTCGCTAACTACAACTGCATCTCTTAAAGCAGCTCAAGTCGCATCCGGCTTGGTACTTCTCGAAACCAGCGTGCGATCCATATCCACTCGCATTTTGATACAAGGTGTTTTGGAGAACTACAACCTGAACCCCGATGGAATGGATGCAGCCAACATTACGTTAGCTCAACAGGATCTAGGTGTTTCCTTGAATGGGGCCCAACAGCGCGGCTTTTTGATGCAAGCCAAGATCTTTTCTGCCGTAAGACCTCCCACAAGTCAAGGCGCGAATAATACCATCATACAAGCAACTGGCGCTGGAGTCACGGGTCAGATACCTTTGCCCGTAGCTGATACTAATGGCTCTCATGTCTTCCTTGGCGATCCGGGATACGGCTATCCCCCAAATCTATATCCCAACTTCACTTATCCCAACGGAACCTCAGATGTTATGTACAGAAGTCAGACTCTCAATACGGATAGCGTGATTGTCCTTGGTCCTTACATGACCAACGCGAGCTACGGTCTTATGTCATTAACACTGCCCATAGTTACTTCAGCCTCTGATTCGATTTTGGGTTGGCTTTGCATCATCGTGGAAGCAACTTTTATTTTACAGCCTATACAATCAATGGAAGGCCTTGACAACACCGGTGTCACACTCCTGGTTGGACCTTCTAATAGAACTAGCAAATTTCCACCGGGGGTATTTTACAACCAAGACGTCAAAAATCAAACTGCTCTGGACTCAGACATGACTATCAGATTTGTGGTTCCACCTAATAACACCGCACATCGTCACTCACAATATGCATTTGGCAGCCCTCAGCCTAACTTTACCTGGAATGCATATCCTATCATCAAGCAGGCTATGACCGTGGACAACAACAAGCTGAACAATGCTGGAGCTGATGTCAGTACCACAAACGAAAACAACATCACTGTCGCTGTCGGTTATGCCATACCGAACTCCGCTATCGTTGACTGGTTGATAGTTGTGGAGAAGTCACACTCAGAAGTCTGGGCGCCAATCAACCATCTGAAAACGATATTGATTACCTGTGTGTTCGGCACAGCGGCAGCCTTGATTGTTATGGTTGTACCCATTGCACATTTCTCAAGCCGACCCATCCGAAGACTTCGCGAAGCAACCAGCAATTCAATTGACCCACGGGATCCTTTGAGCGACGGGGAGGTAAGTCGCGATGTAGAAGGTCCAGAAAGTCACGATGATCACTCGGATCGGGCACTGGCAAGAAAGGAGGGATTTGTGGGTTCAATTTTACACTTTCGCCGCAAAAAAGCAAACCCGCGAGAAGGAGGCGATCGAAGGCGAAGACAATTCCGAGTTCCAAGCAAGGTTAAAGACCATAAGCACTTTATTAAGGACGAGCTTTCTGATCTTACGGCAACATTCAATGAAATGTGCGACGAGTTGATGGTAAACTATGAAAAACTTGAAGAAAGAGTGCGTCAAAGAACTGCGGAGCTTGAGGAGAGTAAAAAAGCAGCTGAGGCAGCCAACGAGATGAAAACCCTGTTCGTGGCGAACATTTCACACGAACTCAAAACACCGCTGAATGGAATTATTGGTACAGCCCAAACAGCGCAAGCTGAAAACAATATCATTGCTCTGAAGAGAGACATGAGAACAATATACTCACAGGGTGACTTACTGCAAAAGCTGATTGAGGATTTGCTAAGCTTCAGCAAAAATCAAGTCTCTACAATCACTCTCGAACAGAAGGAGTTTCGCACTCGCGACATCAGCACGCAAATCTTTGCAGTGTTTGATAGGATGGCCAAGGACCGACAGATTGATCTAAGAGTGAACTTTGAGGGCGTAACAGACAGCAACTCTTTTGACAATACCGGTGAAGGCCGCTCAGCCAATGGACCACATGGAACTGGCAGAGTCAAGGATATGATTGTCTGGGGTGACAAAACCAGGATTTTGCAAGTGGTCATCAATCTCACATCGAACGCCCTCAAGTTTACACCCGAGAATGGCAATGTACTTGTTACTATTCGATGTACTGGAGAGCCAGAGATCACGCGCAAAGAATCATTCACCTCGAGGCACGGTTCTGGTCGCAACTCACGATCCAGAGTCTATTCCAATACATCGGAATATTCTGGACGTTCAGATCGTGCCTCTTCTTTGGAGCCTGGTCTTTCAATACGGACCAATTCGCCGCCACCTCATGCTCGCGAACTAATGTTTGAGTTTGAAGTACATGACACGGGACCAGGCGTACCTTTTCTGCTTCAGGACAGGATATTCGAGCCCTTTTTCCAAGGCGATTATTCCTTGAGCAAGAAATACAGCGGCACTGGTTTGGGTTTGAGCATTTGTCGACAACTAGCAACATTGATGCATGGAACAATTTCACTCAAAAGTGAAGAGGGCGTAGGCAGCACATTTACTATGCGAATACCCCTTCGTCATTTAGCCAGTAGAGCTGGTAGCACTGGGAGCGCCGAGACCATCTCTCGTGCTTCACCCAGAGGAAGCCTCGACGAAAAACCATTAGCGGTCAGCACCAATGATCACAGTACACAGCCTGAAAACTTTCCTACGCCCACCTCTTCTTCTACACCAGCGTTCGATCCAGACTCCCAGCCAAGACTCGTGGGACTCAGCGCCCCATTCTTTGCGCCAGCAAAGTCCAATGACTCGCCTCCAGAGCCAGACAAGACTGGAGGTAGGAAAATACGTATCCTCATCGCCGAAGACAACAAGATGAATCAAACCGTTGTGCTTCGAATGCTCAGGCTGGAAAAGATACATAATGTTGATGTAGCAGAAGATGGCCAACAGGCGCTTGACAGAGTCAAGGAAAGCATGGCGAGCAACTCCGAGTACGATCTCATCTTCATGGACGTGCAAATGCCTATCATGGACGGCGTGCAAGCCACTAAGCTAATCAGGGAATATGGCTGTCGCAAACCGATCGTTGCTCTCTCCGCTTATTCGGACGACACCAACGTTAAAAGCTGTCGAGATGCTGGCATGGATGACTTTGTCTCCAAGCCTATCCAAATTGCCCGGCTGCGACTAGTGCTTAAGACGTACTGTGCCGATGAATTCACCGACAGCGCACCAAGTGTGCGTAACCGGCCAATGTCTGGTGGTTTCTCCAGTTCAACCAGCCGCACTCAGTCGCCTAAGCCGACAGCTGTGGCCGCGAGTGCGCCTCCAATTCATCCTGCCACGGGACCCACGGTTTCCGGCCCTTCGGCCTCTGACGATGTCTCGCCGATGACTACCCCTTTGCCATAGCATTAGAATGCTTTCGGAGACAAAAATAGCCAACTCAGTATGCTGCCTGGAAAAATAGCCATAGCCGCATACATTTGTTTAATGCCCACCTTAACAACAGCGAATGATACCCCTAACAGCTCTTATATCTATGTTCCTCTATGTTTTCTCTGCGCTTCTCTTTTCTAAACAACTCACTCTACCCATCTAGAGTACAAATACACAATCACCTATCATCACCACCAACACGAACCGCATCTTAATCCTTCCCATCATTCCCTCAACCCATTTCATGTTCTCAGCACGACATTACCGGTTTCAAAAGGTCTTTGTGAGCTCAGGAGTCTTCGCGTTTTACTGTCTCATACACGGTTATATTTTGCAGCATAGTCATTAGCGCTGGGTCTAGCTCTGGAGTTATTGTGATGGACACTGCTATTAAGCAAAAGCGATGAGGATTTTTCTTTTCTGCAAGGTTTTTGCGAAACAAAAAAGGGGCATGGCAAAGATGCGTTTTGTTTAATGTGCAACTGCGCTGGCTGATGCCGACTGACGGCTGCTTGGTGTGTAGTTTGTGTGTTTTGGGGCGATATACAATTGATGTAATGATGGATAGACGGATCAATAGTAATCTGATTCATCTGGATAGCTTCTTATGTGGACTATGATTTTCTTGATTGGGTGATGTTTGACTATGTTCATATTGACGGAGCACCAGACATATGGCAAGAGCAAGGTGACTACAAACGGCAGGAAGGGCCAGCCAGTGTTAAGGATCAGTGACCGCAACAACTCCCTAAGACATCGTCCACGCAAATCAGGATCTTTTGGCAAATGGATGAATTTTGCCATCCGTACGACCTCCATACCATTATTTCCAAAAGGCTATTACAGCCTCTCGTCACGGTCACTGCTGATCTTCTATCCCATTACCTCTTAAACTTCGCCATGGGTATTCCTCCAATATCAAGCTCGGTCTTTCACGCTCTTTCAAACCCAATACTAATGAGCAGCAGGCAACGCACCCTCATCCAATACTCTCCCTGCGTGTCTTCTCTCCTCCCTCCCTGCCTCTTCTGTCCTCCTCAGATCCGACCCCATCTTCGGCCTCAAAACGGTGCCGTATAACCTTGCCATTCCAGTACATCCACTCGCCGTGGTGTATGCGAACAGCTCAGAGGATGTAGCCGCAGCTGTGAAGTGCGCGAGCAAATTTGGGAAGAGTGTGCAAGCGAAGTCCGGAGGGCATGGTTATGCTAACTATGGTAAGGATTGTAATACCCTTCGAGAGCTATGAAGTTGATGCTGTGTGATCCTTGCTAACGGTGCGATGTAGCATATGGCGGTGGCGATAATGAGACTGTTGTTGTTGATCTGAGGAATATGAAGAGGTTTGTGTGGGATGCGACAGGAAACTGGGTAAGTGGTTATGCAGAGAAGTTTGTCATCTGGGTTACTCCATGCTAATGAGTTACAGATCGCTCATGTTGGAGCTGGAAACCTACTCCAGGATTTGAACAAACAGATGTCGACAACGAATCGGGCTTTCGCTCATGGTACTTGTCCGCAGGTTGGCATTGGGGGCCATGCTACAATGGGCGGCCTTGGTCCTGCTTCGAGGATGTGGGGAACTGCTCTCGATCATATGTAAGTGCTTTGTCCAAGGACCCTCTTCGTTGGACCATGATACCACGGCACGCTCGATCAAATGTTGAGTTCTGGTATCTAGCACAAGGTGTCTTTATGCCAGGTAGGTAATCCTTGATCTCCATCTGACCAACCTCACAGTCAATCTGCCACTGTCGTCCTAGCCAATGGCACCATTACCCAAGCTTCAGCAACCTCCAATCCGGATCTTCTCTGGGCTATCAAAGGCAGTGGCGCTAGCTTTGGAATCGTCACTCAATTCGACATCATCACCCACGCTCCGCCTTCTCAGACTGTGCAATACAGCTATACGTTTTCCGGCCTTCCTTTTTCTCAGCACGCAGAGCAGTTTAAAGATTGGCAGAAACTTGCCTCCAACACTGCGCTTGACCGCAGATTCTCGAGTAATGCCATCTTCACACCGCTTGGTCTTGTCATCTCCGGGACTTTCTTCGGCAACACAGCAGAATGGGACGCGCTCAATATGACCAGCATCTTCTCTGGCGCTTCAGCAGCACATACACTGGTCTTAAACAACTGGCTTGGTACTGTCGGTTTCTGGGCTGAAAATATGGGGTTGGAGGTTGCTGGCTGGTTCCCAAATTCATTTTACGCTGCAAGTCTGGCATTCACACCAACTACTCTGCTTTCTGATGCAGCCATCGACTCTTTCCTGGCATTTCTTGATACCAAATCACCGCTCAGCTTATTGTGGTTCGCCATCTTCGACGTGCAAGGCGGTAAGATTCCCCTGTGCCAATTCATATTTTTTGACGGCATCCATTAGAACCAAAAGCGCCGTATCTCCCATTGCATATGGTGGCTACCATAGAAGGTGCTTCTAATTGATTCCGGTTCTACGCTGGAAACGACCAAATTGTCTTTCCAGAGCGTTTTAACTCCACTCTTCTAATCTTATACTGACAAATTGCAGGTGCCACGAATGATGTACCAATGGATGCTACCGCATATGCCCATAGAGATACTTTATTCTACTTTCAGCCATACGTGTCGAATGGGCTGTTGCCATTGCCAGACAGGTAGGCTAACATCCTTCAGATCAGCTTTTATACTAACGATCCTCTAGTGCTGTCCAATTTGTAACCGGATTGATGGAGACAATGACCGATCGCACGCCCGGACTCCAAGCAAATGGAGCATACCCGGGCTATATAGACCCTCGACTCCAAGGGGCACAACAGGCATACTGGAAGTCTAACTACGCCAAATTACAGCAGTTGAAGGCTACATATGATCCAAAGGATACGTTTCACAACCCTCAGAGTGTGCGATTGCCAAAGTAATCACCGTTGTTAGTAGCATCTTATAGAGCTCTTCAGCTAGTCCTAATCAACCTAAGCAATATCCCTGTGGTAATACTAACTCTACCTCGTTGAGTTGTTTTCGAAATATTGTCAAGAGCTTTGAGGAAAGGGTAACATACTCTAAGTGGCGCCTTCCCAATGACACAACATCTACCTGTTCATTCGATGTGTATGGAATCGATCGATGGAATACTCGACGAAACGGCTCACTTAGTTTGTCCCCGAAGAGGCAGGTTCGTTCAATAACGAAGCCCTCTTTTTATCTTCCTGCTTCCCGTGCTTCCAGCAACATCTAATCGCCCAATTTCTCCAACAAGACTCTAAGAACGTTCAACCAAGAAGCTGCGAAAGCACAGGTCTATCTTGTTCAAAACTTTTAAGCCCGCGGATGGCAACTTTCGGCGAGGGTGGACGGGATGGCAATTTTTCACGAGTGCGGAAAGGGCAATATATTTATATTGAACCTCATGGGCTTGCAGTCCCAACGAAGCTCTTTTACTCGCCTACTTGGTCGATATACTTCATACATTGCATGTACGAAGTACGTCCCTTGAAGCCTGAGCCTTCTGTTAGATGAAGCGATGCTACAGAAATCCCCAAGCTTGTAAGACTTGAGTTCTAAGCGAAGTTGTGAGCATATTTCTAAGCTTGAGAGCCCTGGATTGAGTAGGATGGCCGAAAAGCCAAGGGCATTGAAAAAGTTGAGATCTAGTTTCACGAGTGACCGCTTTTGGTATATAAGGATTGCCTCGAAGGCAGTACAAGGAAAAGCCATCAACTCATTCTCGATTTTGAAAAACCACAATGAAGTCAGTAGTCTTTTCATCTCTGTTCCTGCTAGGAAATTGTTCCCCACTATTGGCTGAAATACCCCATCGAACCATCGCCGGCGTCAGCGTGATAGACACTCCTATTGTTCGCGATGCCATCTCCTACACAAAAGCGCACGAAGATGGGGGTGTCTTCAACCACAGCATGCGCTCTTGGGTCTTCGGGTCCCTCATCATCAACCGCAACCCAGCCTACAACAAGATAGTCGACGAAGAAGTCCACGCCTTGGGAGCAATACTACACGACTTTGGAATTGAAGACCCCAAAGCGCCAATGAAGAACGACCATGCCGCATTGGGCGAAACTGGTGTGCGAAATTTTCTCGCAAACAGCACTGAGGGAAAACTCTGGAAGCAATCTCGCGTCCAGCTCGTGGTGGATTCGGTCGTCTTGCATCTTAAGGCTTCTGATTCAAGCCAGGCTCTGGAGGTTCGCGCGGTTCGCGATGGGCAGCTGATTGACTTGATGGGGCCTTCGGGCTATGTCACTACGGCAGAATATAAGACTGTCGTTGAGGCATACCCTTTGGGAAAGGACTTTATGGAACTTTCCCCTGGAATGAATCATCATTCGGAGAAGTAGTTGATTGATATGTTGTGCGCTGGATGCTATCAGGAGGAAGCTATGGTATGGTACCTAAAGCTGTATTACTAGTGCAATTGGAACAATGTAAACACTGTAACACATTCTTATTGACAACGTATGGAACCAGACTCGATTGCTTATCATCTAGCTCCTCAGCACAAATGCATTCGATAGCTATCCACGGTGCCATTCTTCATATATTTGACGGCTTCCCCATCCATGAGTCCATGAACATAACACTCCCCCACAAAGTGAAATTTTGGCTCCTTAACATTGAAATCGCTGTGGTGGCGGATCACATACAGCATTTGACCACCTAGGAAGCCGCATACGCGATCCTCGACGCACATAGAACTTGGTCCAATGCCCATATACCCCAACTTTGTTCGAAAGAGCCTTCGATTAGTCACCGTACACCGCATAGATGCTCGCATATGATGTGTATACTTGAACCGCTCGACTGGAAGCTCGCCTTTGAACCCAGATTGGAGAATTCGCGGATCAAACTGACAGCCTCGTTCTAACCTGCAATCAAATCTGCGATAGGTATCGGCAATCAAGATGTGAAGATATGCTTCCTCTTCGGTTTGTCCGTTGAATTATCTGAGTTCGGGCCTTTCTAGTTTCTAAGATTTGAGACAGCGTTCGATATCGGCAAGATCTGGAGTCTCGCAGACATCCCCGACCTCCACTACAGTGTCTACATCGAATGCATCTACGCTTAGAATCCCATTGTCTATGCTAATGTGGCCTGTATGGTCTAGACTGGCGTTATATAGACGATCCGCCATTTTGAATTCCTGTTGCGTTTTGGCAAAAGCGTTGAACTCTGGGCATCGGGTCCAATTTGGTACGAAAGATGGCCAGTCTTCATCCACAGTTTCATGGGCTACATAGCCGAGAAAGTCAAGTTTATGCAGTGGCGGGTATGTACCAATACAAAAACGAATAACGTCTGTATAGACCTGTGTCATTGACTTTGAATAGTCTGGAACAATGATTACGGTGTTGTCATCGATAAGACCCAATATGGCGTATAACTTATCTCTCGAATCGTTGCAGGATAGAATACGAAGAAACTGTAGCGCATCGAGAAGTTTGAGTTGCTGATGGGGGCGTAGATCGGAGATCATGAGCATACTCCATGCAAATCGTGCCACCAGCGGACCAAGTGGAAAGCTGGGCATGTTGGTGATAAGTCTAGCTACAAGAAGTTGCTTTACGAGGTTCGGGAAGGGAATTGATCTTGACCCTACCATACAATAAGTAGGAGCGGGTCCAGTTGCTTCCTGTACAACCCAGGCTCGTGACCACCAGAGTCGTTGGCTTAACTTGTTGACAGCATTCCAAGCTGACTCGGATGACAAGGAGGGGACTACCTCTGACCAGGATCTGAGATGAGGTAAGTGATAAAGTTATGGCTTTCAGTGAGGATTAAGCTGAGAGCATCTTACCCTTGGCTGTGGGATCCATTCTGCTCCATGAGAAAGAGCAAGGGTCCTTCAGAAGGTCTTCTTGAGTTGCAAAAGTCTTGTGGCCAGGAGCTTAGCACATCGATAGCGAGATCGTGGTCTCCATCTGGAGTCCCATCGCCGAGCCAAATACACACTTCCGCCGCCCTTTCGTAGATGTAGCCCATGTAGCGGACCTGATCTCCACGCTCGGCTAAATCCCTCTGATTTATACATATTTGATCCACCCAGAGGTATGGACTAGTTTTGTATGCCTTTTGGACGACTTGGCATAAAGCGTCACCCAGGTTTTGTGATATGTCCAGAGGGGAACCTTCGATTGTGATGGTCACAGTGCTATTATGATTCCCCCACGTGTATGAAAGTGCAGTGTATGCTGGAATACCTGCTGGATCATCGATGTTTGCTTCGATCATGTTGAACTTTCTGCTTCAGATTTAGATGAGTTTAGGCAATGGAACAGTCATAAAATTTGCCCTCCTCGAGCACACTATATCGCTTTCTAAAACCATTTCCAGCAGACGAATATTCTTCTTGCCCAGGAAGGGCGGATAAGAGAAATAGCGACGCAAAGCTTCAAATTTTAGCCCTTCAAATCTCAATGCTGTCCACTGAGTGATGGCGCCTACCATCGCTTGTTGTCTTTGTATAAATCATATCTTGCGACACCTTGGAAGGAGGCCAGTTCAGGAATTGAATTATGGTTCAAGATATCACATTATAAGTAATATAGCACTTGATTCTGAAGGTCGAGCAAGGTCTGTAGATGGCATACGCAAGCTAAGAAAGAAAGAACTCGCAGGGCGACGTGACTGGGAAGTCTCATAATGTTATTCGTTTGCTCACGATCTTAACGTGGTTAGTTGTGTAACATATGGCTGCACTAGAATCGAGTCAATGTTCCACTTGATATCTCTGTGCTGCTATGCTACAAAGTAAATTCGGCAGGTGACTGTGTAGCCGATGCGATCGATGTCAAGTGCCTTCTTGCTCTCCAGGCTGCGAGTATGATGCGCAGGGACGGCAGTTAACACAACGCGAGACCAACCTGTCAGCATGTTTGTAGGCCAACAAGAGAACGACACTTGGAATTGCTGTCAAGGCAATAGAAGACTTGGCCATGACTGCGTAGTTCATGTTCGTTTAATTGCCTGTACTAGGAAGTGAATGTGTCTCTTTATCAACTCTGTTTTTGAGATGAGCCCCGATAATTACGGTATCAAGTTCAGAGCCAATGTTTATATGGCAAATAGATGTCTATAGTATAAACATCAAAGCTATTGTAGAAATCACTAATTTGAGAAGTAGAGGCGTCAGTCAGAGGTTCTGTTGAAGTTCAAGCAGCGGCTTCACCTTGCGGGGGGTGGCGCAGGCCCAGCCACTCTCAGCCTGCGCAAACATGCATGCCCAATTTTCGTACTGTTTAATACAATGAATACATCGTGGGACTACTTGGGGAGTTTTCATGCCTGATAGAAGCAAAGAAAGGACCCGAGGTACTTGACTTTCTATATTCAGCCCGATCGTACTTGCCTCGCTGCATCTGCATTGCTCCAGGGTTCTTTCCTGATACAGTAGCTACCATTGACGGCTAGCTACCTGGGTGGATTGCTCCTGCCGCTTTCATTGTTTGCCAGGCAACCTGAGCGCACATGATATTTTGAAGCCTTCCTTAACATAACTCCGCCTAACATTTGATCCTTCTCAAGTTCTCACCAGCTCACGATTCACAATCGTTTTTGTGACACTCTCTTCTCTATCTCCACTATCGGATTTCTTGCACCTTCTAACCTTTTTGACTACGATCAATCCTCCGACTTTGTCAAGAACTCGCCCACCATGTCATCTCCTTGGATTCCTAAGATACAGATGAAAACCAAAGCCATCAAAATTGATGACCTCGAAATATTCTTCTCTCGTTTGCTTCGATTGAAGGCTACTGAGGGCTATGGCGATAGCCTCTTACCGCAACAAAATCTCATCGACACGTTTCCGCTCTTCGAAGTGAAAGACTACAGTGCCAATTTGCCTGTCGATATGGTTACCAAGGGAGGATTATTCTTCCCGATGCATCGTGAGTCTAGCCTGCTTATGAAGCTCCAGTTTCCATTTTGACACGTTACCGAATAGAGCGAGAAGCCATGATGATAAACTTCTGGTCTAAAAAGCCTTACGTAGTCAAGGTCTATGCTGGAGGAGTCAATGTCATCTCTGGCGAACCCTTCGACGAGAACATTGGAACATTGCTTCGACGTCAGGTCAAGATGAGCAGAGGAGAGTCGGTCCAAGACTACATACTTACGCAGGACCAAATTTGGCTGGATGGCGTAGTCTCCGAGCCTGGCAAAATCCGCCAATTTGTGGCCAGAACCGTTGATTCTGATTCCATGTTGGAAACGCAGATTACCAATCCTGGATGTGTCGGTGGCTTGCGATTCGAGATTACGCCGATGATGATCCATAGAAAGATTGTTCGTGTCATAGGAGCTGATGGAATTGCAACCTCTGTTGAGTTGGAGCTTACCGAAACTATCCAACATTTACGGCATCAGCTATACTCTGATCCCCGAGTTGACTTTCTGCCATGCGATAATCTTAAGATCGACGAGCAGCCATTGACAGGTAACGGCCACCCTCTACGTAGCAGGACTCAACTAATTTGTTTTAGGGTGCAAGTATATTGGAGAAGCATTGAAGGATATGAAAATTGAGGAAGTGCGTATCTTCGGTATATGCTTTGCACCATTGCCTAACATGCTTTTTCTATCAGATCGTCATCATCAATGTTGAGCGAGACTCTCAACTGCAGGCCTTTTCATCTGGTACTATACATGTCAAATACTTGACTGGCAAAACCATTACCTTGAATGTAGCAGGAACAGACACCATCGAAGACGTTAAGAAGAAAATACAAGACAAAGAGGGACTACCTCTCGATCCGCAGCGATTGATCTTCCAGGGGAAAATACTAGAAGGTACGGAGATCGTTTTATTGTGACGGCACACTAACATGTAACCAGATCACTATACCCTCACCGAGTACAACATTCACCAGGCGAGCAATTCACACATGTCTCCCCGTATGACGATCTAACTATTGACAGGACGCGCAGATCCATCTGCTGTTGTCGTTAGGAGGTACTGGCCGCACTCGTATTGACCAGGGTTACGACAAGGCTAGTGTTCCTGGCGGCGGTATCACGCAGGTTATTGTCGAGGATAAGGGTGTTCATAAGTGGGACGCTTCGAAGAGCGTCACATTCAATGTGCAAGTTCTCAACTGCGATCAATTCGAAGCAGTGACTGGAGACCCCATTCCATTCTTGCCCATACCTGAACGAGACTACGCTAACCACAAAGCTGGTTACTGGCTAAGCTCAAACTGCCTTCCGTCTCCCAGCCTTGTGCCAATTCCGGAATTCGAGGATCGAAGTTCAGATTTCTTCAATAAGTCAGGACCATTGATCAAGTTTCGGACAGTGAAGGAGTTGGAAGAAGAGGTCGCTGCTCGCGGTCAAAACCTTTGCTGAGCGAGGACTGAGGAATGGGTGTCTGGTATGAGACTCCGGGTCTTCGTGAAGTGATGGCTCTGTCATGTATCACAGTTCTAGATGTCGATGTTCACCGATGCTTCCTATAGTATCCAATGACAACATCAATAACGCCACCGATTGCTCTTTGAAGATGTTGTAGGTATCAACCACGACTGCTTTCTCATATAGAGTGAAGCAAAGAACATAAGTTTGGTCATTCGGAGGTGATGATATCGCCGCGTTGACAGACATGGCGAAGTATTGCGTGACGATACTGCATTTGACCTTGACACGTTGTTTGCCGTTTGGAATACGAGGACCGGTATTTCCAGTCCAATTTGATACGTGATATGCTATGCCACAGTCCATTGACGTGCTCTTCAAGAATCGGCCCCGTCGCATGTTTCAGCCTGATTGGCAATAATTTCATCACAGCTTGGCCTGCACAACCTATCAACTCCTAGGTTGATATTTTGATAGCTCGATAAATCAAACTTCTGGGCTTCTCGCTCGATTGGGGTTTGTGTGGGCAGTAGACCCGCTCTCAGCTCGCTCATAGCCTGACCTTGAGCCCCTGGACATCTGCTGCGTCTGTCTTGTGCTATCCTGGTTCGTACCTCCAAAAGCACGAGGCAGCCACCGGCTAAGAAGCGGCTGAAATGCTGGTATACATATGCACATCAGACCAACATTCGCCTCGGCCACAGTCCAGAGAGAGGCATAACGAGTGTAATACAGCATGTCATTCGCTGAGAGGACCTTAATGAGCGTGTATAGCCTTGCAAATGACACCACACACTCAGCAAGGCCAAAAAGGAAGGCAACAGAGAGCGCCCACTTTGTTCTCTTCGGCAAGTTGAGCTTTCCTATAGCCGGGATAGGCAGAACTATGAGAAGAAGATTGCCAATAACAGAGAGGGCGCCATTGACGGGACCAAGGACATGTAATGGCAAGCACGTTCCAGCGAGCTCAGGATTCCAGAACTTTTTCGTTGGACGACAAACAAATACAATTGTTGTGAGCAAAACCTGGACATAGGTAAGGGTGACAAAAAGTCCAAGAATAAGGGACTGTATGCGCTGGACTCGGAACTTGAAGACTCTGTAATATTGGAATGCCAGGGCGAGTTTTGTTAGAAAGATGGTTGTTTGATAGAGAAGTATGCTCATCCAGAGCCACTGTGACACTGGTAAGTTAGGCGCATGTCAGGATTGATGGGATACAAACAAATAGAAATTCTCCTGGATGGAGGTGCATGCTTTGAAGCTGCCAGCGGTGCAATCCTGAACCTGATCTTCGTTGAAATTCGATGTCGACGGTCAGCGCAATGGATACGAGAAGCGCGAGAGTCAAAATGTAGTCTTCGAGATACAATTTTCTGAGTTTGCTGATACGAAGCCAAATTCTTGTTCCCACAAAGATACAACTCACGGCATTCAGACAGATACTCTGGACGAGCACTTGTGCTCCTACAGGGTTCTGTTCCCAGCGTAAAGCCATGGCTAATGGTGATTACTGGCAATTTGAGAAAGGTGTACGATTTGAAATAATCAACGCAGTTGTAAGTTCGATTGAATAGCTAGAAGGCTCCAACAGTGTATAAGTTGTGGAGGATTCAGGGGCTTGTCGTGGTCATGGTTGAGCCAATCGGTCTTCTACCGCTATGGTAGACTAAACCAAAACGGTACCATGAGTACTGTCTATTACCAAATAGATGTATCATACCGGTAAGCATACCATTTCGCATAACCTCTCAGAAGATAAAATACTCATGAACAGCGATGGGGCTCATCAATAGCGCTGGTTCAGAGTCAAGCCTAACAGTTTTAGCATCGGAACAATCAGGAGCACATCAAACCGAAAACTTACCTTACCCTCACATATGTATGAGCATGTACAATTCACAAGCTAAGCATTTGCTAATGTTTGCAATATGTAGCAATATGTAGTAAAGCGCAGTGCGCGATTGACCATGCCTCTAATACGTAAAAGGCTTCCCGAACTTGTTGATGCCCAGAGACATGCCTACCCTTCCGATGTAACGAACATTCTTAAGATTAATCGTCACATCAACACCATCCTCCATCCACCATGCATCCTCCATATCCTCGCGATGTTGGGTTTTTGGTTTTCGAGCGGCCAAACGTTGTTTTTCGAAAAACACATATGCGGCATAGTAGACATTGGTTTGGTTGCCAGTCACCGGGCCTTTTTGACCAAGAAACGTTGCCAGTTGTGGGCAGCTCATTGTCTTCGGTTTGCGTGGACCCTGGAACTGCGCATGAAGATCGCGCAAAAAGTGCGTTCGAGTCATACTAGGCTTGCGCAGGTATGCCTATTAGAAGTTAGGAAATTATAACAGAGTAAGAAGGTGGCTAACATACATTGATCTTTCGGCGGATTTCGTCACAGGAGTCGAAAATTGAGACTACGTCATCTTCTTCGCCATCAAGCTCAATGCCGGTGAAATCTGTTAGCGGTATATCTGTAGCAGACTTCCTGGCCGAGGAGTTGGCTTTGCTAGGTGCTAAAGCTGGTTCATCTGACTCACCACCGGACTTATCGGTATGAGCCATGTTTGCCGTCGATGATTGAGAAGGGGCTGGCACGGCTGTCCGCTTCTTTCTGGACTTGCTAGGCTGTTTGCCTTCTCGCTTCTCAAAGTACTCAACGGCTTTCTCGTAGAAGACACTGCTATGGCCACTGTGCTTGCCATGCTGCTTTGTGAAGCGATAATAGGCACCCCCACTGACATCCAATTCGGCGAGCCAGGCTTTGATTGTTATATCACCCGTTTCGAGCAGATTTCGAATTTTGTGGCGAATGGTGTCGCAATCGTCCTGATCGCTGGCCGACTCCAGGTCAGGGTCTTGGGATTCGAGGTCAAGGTTCGAGTTTAGATCGGCATCATTCGATTTTCGTTTAAGCGATTTAGCTTTTCCAAAACTGTTGATTTTATCGGCTATTTCCACCATTTCTTTGAAGGAATACCCTCTGTTGGGGTTGATCTCGCGCAGAGGTTGGCGGTTGATTTTTTGCTTAGGCTGATGCGAAGGAGCGGTTCGAGCGAAAGTCTCCATGCCTTTGGCGGTCAAACCATATATCACCGACATGATGAGAGGAGGACGGCCGGAGTTCGTGAGGCTGCGAAGTTCGGAAAGTGAGTTGGATAACTTGATGCGCAAAAAGAGAAGATTGATGAAGAGAGATAAGTTTCGTCAACATCACAACGCGGTAATGACACGTAGTCACGTGCACAACAAGACATCCAGTCCAGCAGTCCAGTCTTGATCTGATTCTGGAGTCTGGACTAGAAAAGTCGTTCAATGCAACGGCTGCTACCACCTCTTTTCAGTAGAGACTGACAATTTTGCCCTCGCAATCGAGAAAATATCCAAGCCTGACCGCCCTGGACGGTACTAACTAAAACAGTCTAATTGCGAGCGGCGCCAACGTGAACATGGAGAGTAGTTCATAGCAGCACCCCCTTTATTTTGCCGTCATGCTGTCCGCTTGGAATGAATCTTTATCCAATGATCAGGTTGAACCGCCCTTTACCTTCAGTGACGGCAAACTCCCAGGTCGTATCTTTGTACGCATCTCTTGCACTGATCGAGACCAAATAGGGATCTTTAGGTGGTGTAATCGACGCTGTCAACGCTGTAGATGAGAGCTTCGGTTCTTTCCAGCCATTAATAGCCACCATGTCGTACCGCAGAAACACCATTGCTGCAATGGCAAGGACTTCGCCACTCGCAAAATGTCGTCCTGGGCATATGTGCGGAGTGGTGCCAAAAGCAATAAAGCCCCTTGTCTTTCCAGTGCCAACTTCTTTGGATAAAAAACGTTTGGAGTCGAACAACTTAGCATCGTCTCCCCAAACTGCTTTTCGAACGTTGAAGTACTGCGAGGGCATCTGAACAAGCGAGCCCTTCTTCAGGAGATATTGATCATCTAACACGATGTCATTGACTACTGAGCGAGTGGAAGCACTCAGATTTCGAAGACGGAGTACTTCTTGGAAGGTTGATACGAAATGCGGACAGCTGTCGCGAATAGCAGCGAGATCAATGATATGGGCTGGTTTTCCATCCCTGGACTGAATAGTGACAGCGTTTGTCTCAATCTCTTCTCGTAGTTGGACTAGAAGATCTGGTCGAGAGAAGACGTCTAGAAGCACCCAGAAAACCGTTGGGACACTGTTACTCAAGACTCCAAAGGCCATGGCAGCTTCTATGCGGTGTCGATCTGCAGCGTCCATATCGCCTTCTTGCATGGACTTCCTGACAGAAGGTTCGTTCCAAACCCTGGATCCGCGCTAGTCCTGATCTAGGATTAGGAAGCAAAAACACCAAAATTTAGCCTCTATTAGCTATTACATCTTTTTACCTTTTCTACCCTTTTTTATATATTACTTTTGCCTTTATTATAGCCTAAATTCTAGGCTTTAAGAAGATACGTTTTATATCTTTAATAGAGTATAAATACTATAGTTATTATAATAGTTAGTTAATTAGATTCTTTAATATTTTCTTTATTAATTCTATATTCCTTAAGCTATATAAACTATATTTTATTAGTTATAAGCCTAATATTCTAATATACTTTTATTATTTTATTATTCTATACGTAAATTCTTTATAAACTATATTATTATAATTTCCTAAATTTTAGCTATTACTATATACTAGTTTTAGTATTAATACCTAATATTTAGATTATAGATTAACTTATAATATTACTTTTAAAGTTATAATTATTACTAAAGCTAGAACTATTATTTAGAGCTACTACTCTTTTAGAGTAGAGTTAAGAAGTACTTTATTTTACCTATTCTTTTTTATAGTAACTTATACCTCTCTTTATTACTTTACTATTTATAATATCTATTTAAATTATTAAGAAGTAATAAGAGAACCTTATTACGTTATTTAATAATAAGAAAAAGTAAGGAATTAATAGATTAAATTAAGAAATTACTTAAAAAGGTAATTTTATAAACCTTAGAGGTATAAATATTCTTTTATTCTCTCTTTTCTTCCTCTTCTTTTTCTCTTCTTTATTATATACTTTAAGCTTTATCTTATCTACGCCTTTACTAATACTCTTTCTACTATATTTAATATTTATATAACTTTTACTATTAAGATCTTAATGTCTTCTTATCTTTAATAGTTCTTAAAAGCTATTACTTCCTTAAATACTTAGTATACTAATAGCTTTAGTATTAATAGTACTAAAATATGCTAATAGCTTTAGTATTTATAGAAATAAAGCATAAATAATACTTCTTACTATTTTTAGTTACTATTTAGTTTTTTAGTCTTTAATAGTTCTTTTATTACTATTACTTTCTTAACTTTAAGGACTTAACTACTAGTAGTTCTTACCTTTAAAGACTTAATCTCTTTATTATCTTAGTACGTTAATAGTTTTAGTATTAGTAGTACTAGAGTATATTAATAGTCTTAGTATTAGTAGTGCTAGATAATATCTTCTAACTTCTTAATAGTAACTATATTACTATACTTACTACTTCCTTTTTTATAAACCTAAGCTACTAAGTAGATCTCTTAGAGAAACTTATTATTAATATTATATAAACTACTATTATTATTCCTTAACTTTAAGAACTTAATCTTTTTACTACCTTAGCTATAGTAATACTAAAACCTACGCTACTTTTAAGTATATTCTAAATTCTTATAAAATATTATTAGTAATCTTACTATTATTAACTTAATTTTAGTACTTTAGTCTAGGCTTAGTATACTATAACTAGAAGGTATATTTAGTAAAGATATATAAATATTTAATTATTTTATATTCTATTCCTAAGTAGAGTAGAAGGAATACTTAGTAAAGATATATAAGTATCTAATTATTTTATATTCTATTTCTAAGAAGGTAGTAGTATTTACTAGAAGTACTTATTATAAGCTTATACATACTTCTTTTAAATAAACTTAATATAAATTGCTTAAATAGGTAATCCCTTAATTCTTAGAGGTATAAAATACTTTCTTCCTCTTCTTTTTCTTCTTCTTCTATATACTAAGTTTTTACTTTCTAATTAGAGTAGTATTAGAGATATTAGTCTTTATAGAAAGCTAGGTATTATTCCTAAGTATACTATATAGAAGCTTATAGAAGGATTATTTATAATAGTAACTACTAGTAATCTTTCTATAGTAATTATATTAAAAAATAATAATAACTAGTATATCTAGATTAATTTTATAAAATAGTAAGTATATATTCTAGATATATAGGATTATATTAATTTAGAAGGAACTAGTTTTTTTCTAAAAGAATTAGTACACTTATTTAAAATATATTTAGTAGAACTTACTATTTCTTAAGTATCTATAGAAAATAGTAAAGATTAACTTACTTAAATAGTAGAGTTAATTTTTACTTAAGAATATAATATCCTATTATAGATATATAATTTAGATTACTAAGAGTATTAAGATACTAAAAACGTTATAGTTAAGATTAATAACTTCTTAAATAAAATAGTATCTAAAAGTCTTTAGAACTATATTACTAATATCTTTAAGGCTTAAGATATATTTTAAGTACTTTAGAAAAGTATTTATTCTTTCTAAACTAGTATAATTTTAAAGCTAGATAAAGAATTTAATACTTTAAGAAAAAGGTATAAATAGTAAGAATTATAACTCTAGCTAACTTACTAGATATTTCTTTAAAAAGAAAGTTCTCTTTATAATAAGGATAGAATCTCTAAGAAATAGCTTATAGATACTTTTATAGATACTACTTAAGCTTCTTACCTTAGTACCTAAATATAATTTACTTATTATTATATAAAAGGTAAATAACTTATTCTTTTAGAATATATTAAGAAATATTAGACTATTTATAATAAGAAAACTATACTAGTATTATAATTTAGTATTACTTTTACTACTATTCTTAATAGAAAAACTTAAGAAGAGATATTTTAACCTAAGAAGACTTTTTTAAATATAAATACTTATTAACTTTTCTTAATATCTAGATTATAAAGTTCTTAAAAGGATAAAAAAATAACTCCTCTTTATTTTTATAGTAAAATAGAACTCTATAATAATTATTTCTATCTTTAATTTAATAAATATTTATATATAAATCTCTTTATTGTCTAGTTCGTTTAGACCCCGTAAGGGGTCTAAATACGCTACTTTAATAAGCGTATGCAGACTATATCAACTATTTATAGTAGAAACCCTTAAGGGAATAAAACTATACTATTTGCCCTAGTAGAGCGCTATAGGCGCTCTAGCGTCTATTTATCTATTATAGAACGTTAACCTTATAGCTATTAATAGGCCATTCTATAAAATACTTTTACTTCGTTTAATCTTCTTCCTACTTATCTAACTTTATCTAAACCTCTTCGTCTACTTCCTTAAACTCTACTAGGTTTACTAGAGCTATTTTAGTAGCCTTATAGATACTTGCTAAGATAGCTATAGCAATCTTCCTTCTTAATATAGCTATAGGCGTAGCTATGCCTAAAGGTTCTAGATAAGTAGGTATAAAGTTAAGGGATTACTATTCTAGAGTAGATTTTGCTATAGCTAAGGCTAGAGGCTTTCTAGGGCCTTTTATAGGGCTAGCTTTTAGTATAGCAATAGGTATATATTTATTCTTTAGTAATAAGTTTATATTACTATAATTCTATTAAGCTATGCTATTCTATAAGTTAATAATACGTTTAAATAAGGTTACCTAAAGAGCGTCTACTACTAAAGTAATACTCTTATAAATACTATAGGATTTATTCTAATAATTATATTTATAACTATAATTTAAGCACTATTTACTTTTACTTTTTATTTTATAGTTCTATATATTATACTTATCTATATAGTGTCTATAGTAAGCTTCTACTAAATAGAAAGACTATATATATCCCTAGATACTATACTAATAGTAATAGGTACTAGCTAGCGTTATAGCCTAGAGTTTATAACTATACTATACGCCTTTAATTATTAGCCTTTAAGCTATAGTGGTTTCTTAAAGACCCTTTATAGGGAGATATATAATAAAGGATAATCTCTTCTTCTCTAAGATTAATATTTTATTACTATAGATCTAGCTTACCCTAGTAATAGTAGAAAGGTGCTAGTTATTCTTATTTAGGGCCTTAATAAACCCTAAGTTATAATTATCTACTTTCTTACTATAATAAACCCTATTACTAATACTTTTTAAGGATACGCTAGCTACTTTAATAGAATAATTTTACTAAAGTACCTACGCGCCTTTAATGGTTAGGTACTAAGCCTAATTTTTTTATTTAGCGTCTTTAAAGATAATTTAAAGATTATTACTTTATAGAGGGCATATGCCTATAGTACCTATAAATATCTTTTTAAGTTCCTTAAGGACTTTTAGAAGAGTCCTTATATATTATCCTACCTTAAGTTATAAAATAATAGAATAACCTTTTAATTTGCTTATATATAGTTTAGTATAGGAAGTAATTACTACCTAGGAATATAGCTTTAGAGCTAGTATAGTAGAATAATGTTAAACTACTACTTTAATCTTATTAAGCTAATTAAGGATAGTTTTAAGGAAGATAGGTTTAGGGGTAAGGTATTTAGCTACTAGAGGCTCTTCCTCTTAATAAAGGACGTAGTTCTTTAGCTTAATAAGCTCCTCTATAGTATTATAGAGGACTTATTTTAAGATAATTATTTCTAATCCTTTTTGTATACCTTTTTATATTTTAGATAGGGATATCTCTACTATGTTAACTATACTAAGTAGTTCTAAAGGGTTACTATTAAGTAAGCTCTTATAGCTCTTAAAATTAGAGTCTCGTTCTTCTATGTTTTAGTCGTTTAGTTTAGCTATTATTCTAGCCGTAATAATACTGTAGCGCGTGCAGGCGTCTAGCTAAAAATTTATAAAAGTAATCCCTAAGCGTTAGCAAAGGGATTCTGATGGTTTATTTAAATTATATTAATGAAGTAGTGCGAATCAAGCCGTGTGGGAGCCAAAGAAGGTCCTTTTTCTTAATAAATATTTAAATAAATAGTATCTTAACCCTAAAGTAGAAGCTAAAGTTAAGAAAAGCCTTAAGAATCTTATACTTAAAGCTAAAGTAAATTATATCCTTTAAGAAAAGTAAGAATAAAAGTATAGTAATAATAACTAACTACCTAAACTAATTAAATATATAGGTATTAGAATAGTAGTTATAAAAGTTATAATATCTATAGTAGTTAAAATATTTCTTAATAAAAGGTTTATTCTTAATTCTAGAATAGATATATATATTTATAATAATAAATCCTACTTTAAAATATATAAGAGTATTTTTAGTTTTTTAATCTATAGTAGGGTCTCTTTATAAGTTATAAAATATAGTAATATAGATATTATTATTTTAGGCTCTAAAGAATACTAAATAGTTACTCTTTATAATATTGCTTATATACCTAGCTTCTATAAGAATCTAGCTTCCTATTATAAAATAAAAGCTATAAAATATTATTAGAATAATAAAATAAGCTAGATTAGGTATATTAAAATAGGAAAGCTTTTAGCTAAAATTATCTCTTCTAACGTTTATTTTCTCTTTAAAAATAATTCTTACTATATTTTTCTTATAATATTATTACTTTCTTATACTTCTATAGCTTTTATATCTAAATAGTACTAATAGATAGATTATATTAGTAAAGCTATAGTATCTTATATAGAATATATTACTAAAGGCGTAAAAATTACTCTAAACATTACTCTTTTTAAAGATACTAAAGATAATAACTATTTCTATAAAATCTATATTAAAATAAAGTAAAAGAAATAAATCTCTTATTAATTAATAAATTTAGGCTTAAAGCCCTTTAAGAAGCTTTATATTAATCTAATTTAGGTTAAGAAAGGCTATAATAATAATTATTAGATTATCTATACTTACTATACTATTATAAAGTTTTATCTACTAAAAATACTTCCTTAAAAGATATAAGAGAACTATATTTAATTTTTATGCTACGTATTTATTATTATTAAGAATATAGGTTATAAAATAGGTAATATTAAATATAAGGTTCTTTAAATCTATAAGGATTATAAAGCTATAATAGGTAAGAAATAAAATAATAAGATTTAGCTAAATAATATTATTAAAGAACTATCTATACCCTATATTGCTTTATAAAATAGTCTTATAAAAGTATTAAGATAAATCCTAATATTTATTATAAAAGTATTAAAATAATATAGTAGCCTTCTAGATATATTATAGCTTAAACTTACTTACTTAATAATATATCTACTTAATAGGATCCTAAAGAAGTAGCTAAATTAGAGAATACTCTTTAAGATAGTATTTAAATAAGTACTAGATTTCTTATTAGTTTAAATTATTAGCTTAAAAGCCTATATTTATAATTCTAATATTCTAAAGCTTAAGAAGCTTTAATCTTACTTAATTAAAAGTTAGCTAATAAATTATATTAGAAGCAATATCTTTAAAGTCTAGATTTCTTTAAATAACTATATTATTAAAGCATAAAATATTATAATTAATAAAATTATTAAATTTAATACTACTATGCTTACTATAATTAATAACTAATTTACTAATATATTTCTAAATATACTACTCTCTTATCTTAAAATAGATATTAGTAGTAGTATATTTAACTTATAAGAAGCTAAATAATAGCCTAATTAAAATTAGGGGGCATAGGATACTTAATAGTAAGAATAAGATAATTATTAGACTTCTAAAAATGATTCTAATTAACTTATATTTAACAATTAGCTAATAACGTCTAATTTTATACTATTACTACTATCTTAGCCTTCTTTATAATATCTAATACCTTTTATAAGTCTATTACCTACTTAAGAATATACTAAATTAAGAGAGAATACTTTAGAAAATTCTACTTCTATAATTCTACTAGTACTACTACTAGCTACTCTAATAGCTTGCTTAAAATAGTAATATATTACTAAGTATAAATAAGAGATCTAAGCTTTTTAAAATATCTTTATACGCGCTATAAGAAGTAATTATATTCTATAATTTTTAAGGATTATTAATCTAGTACTTTATAAACCTTACTTCCTTATCTTATTATATTATATATTCTTTATAGCTTTAGTTTAATACTACTATAAAAAAGATATATTAGAATTACTAAAAATATAGTTTAAAATAATAAAATGCCTTAATTAAGACTAGTATCTTTTAGTTACTAGAATTAAGATTAAAATACTTTAAGAATAAGGTATATTTAAAGAGGTCTATACTTCTTAAATTAATAAGCTTATTCTACTCTTAAAGTAAGTATTTTTAGAGAAGTATAATTTAAATAGCTTTCTTTTTAAATATAAGGCTAGAATCTATATAAGAAGAAATCTATAGTACTAAAATTTAAAACTAGAGATTTATACTATTACTAAAGCTTACTATATATTATATATAATTCTTATATTAATAGCTACGTTTAATTTAGATCTTTACTAATTTAATACTATAAATATCTTTCTAAATACTATTCTAGATAAAATAGTTTTAGTTTAATATTTTAAAGGCTTTAATATCCTTAGAAAAGTTTTACTACTTTATTATACTCTTTATAGATTACTAAGATCTTTATTACTATAGTATTAAGATATAAGAGCTATTCTTTATATAATAAAGTTTAAGCTTATTTTAGAAAACTTTTATCTTTTTAAATATATTTAGTATTTTATCTTCTTTTTTTATTATATTAATAATTTCTTCCTTCTTTTACTAAAAGTATATTAAGTAGAAGTAGATAAGATAAAATATAAACTTAGTATACGCTATACTATAAAGGATTTAAGTACTTTAAAAAGCTTTCTTAATATTTAAATACTTTAAGATTAAGCTAATTAAAAGCTTTAGATCTTATAGGACTAGTATATTAATAAAATTAGTACTAAATTCTAGCTTAATATTATAAAGAAGACTAAATACGTTATTTTTATCTTAAATCTTATTAAACTTATTCTAAATAAAGAATAGGTATCTAAAGATTAAATCTATATCTTCTAAATATATTATAGCTTTATAATCTACCTTATAATAGTATATAGGCTAGATATCTATTATATAGCCTTTTATTTAAGCTATTTTAACTAGAATCCTTCTAAGCTTTATTACTATAAGATTAAGAGAACTATTTTATATCTTTAAGCAATAAAATACTTTATACTTAAGTATTATAGAACTATTAAAGTATTTACTACTAGTAAAGAAGTATTTCTTATAGCCTATAATACTATATTTATAGATAATTAAGAGACTTAAAGATTAATCTAGGGTTTCTTATTTAACTTATTTAGAAAACTTATTAGCTAGTAATCTTTACGTTAGAAGATAGTCTTAATATCTATAATAGAAGTAAAACTTTTATTTCTTTTAAATGCCTTAAAAGAGCTAATCTTAATCTAATACCTTGTGAGGAATCCTTATAGGTTTAGTATTTTGGTGTTGGATCTAGAGATCTAATTCTATAGATAAGATCTCTTTATCTTGTTTAGGATTAGTATATCTAAGGATCCTTTAGGCTCTATATCTTTATATCTATAGCTCTATCTCTAGATCTCCTCTCTTTGTATATAGATCCTATAATATTAGCTATATTCTACTTATCTAATTATACCTAATAGCTCCTTATATAATTTACGTACCTTTATACTAAAAAATAATTCTATATATTTATTATATATTACTAAATTGCTACTAACTAAAGTTATGCTTAAATTTATTAAATAATAATAATAAATTAGTAGTACTATTCTTAGTTAGGATTAGCGTTATTTAGATCTTTATAGAAGGTACTAGTAAAGCTATAAATACTTAATTAAATAAGCGCCTTTTTAGCGTTGTTTACTAAAATAAAGAGTATAAAGTAGTTAAAGTGTTTATCTTACTGTATTCTTTTACTAATAATCTATAAAGACGTTTCTATATCTTCTCTACTTACTATCTACTTATATATACTTTATTTTTTATCTAAAAATATCTATTATTCTATTAGATTAGTTCTAATAATAATAGAAATAATATTATTATAGATTACTAGAATAATTAGCACGCTAATTATAGTATACTACTTTATTTTCTTTATCTTAAACGTAAATATTTATAATCTTATTTATTAGAGCGTTCTCTACCTTTTTATGACTTATATAAATACTTCTTAAAGGCTATGTTAGTTATATTAGATATAAAAGCTAATTAGATATTAACCTTATAGTTAATTCTTTAATATAAACTACTTAGAGTTTAAGATACTATTAAACTCTTTTTAATATTTAAGAAAGATAAAGGACTCTCTAATAATAAAGACGCTAAATTTCTACGTTAGAATACTATAGATATTTAGGAAGTAGAGAAAACTTTTAAAGTAGTACTTATTATAGCGTTAATAAAAGAGTTAGAATTAAAGAAAAAGGCGCTAACCTTTAGTACTACTTAGATTGCTAGCTTTTTTATAGTAAAAGTAATTAAAGGAAAGAAACGTATAGTAGAAGTATTAGATAATAATAAAGTACGTCTTCTAAAAGATATATAACTCTAATTAGATTTATTACTTAGTTAACTTAACTCTTTAAACGTCTTTTTAGGATTTCTTTCCTATTTACCTATTATATTTATAGACTTAAACTATAATATTACTCTATTAGTAGTAGATAAGCCTTTATTTATATAGGCCTTATATAGAATTAAACTAAAATAGAGAAAATAAGTATTAGTAATTTACTAAAATAAAGTAGACTTATTAAACCTAGTATAAGATTAATATCTTACTATTAAAGAAGAAGATTTCTTATACTATTATATTAAATTTAGCTATCTTAAAGATTTCTTTAAATAACTTTATACTATATTAGTAATATTATAAACTATAGCTCTTTACTATTAGTTTTTAAGATTAGTATAGAATACTATTATAAAGAACTTCTTAGAATTAAACTTTAATATAACTTATCTTAAGAAGTTGTTTAAAACCTTATAAAATAAAGCTATAGATTAGTAATATTTAATAGAGGACGTTTAAGCCTATATTAACTAGTTATAACGTAATTATATTATTAAATTAAATATAGTACGCTAGTCTAAATAATAGGCTATTATAAAGTTAAAGACTAAATAAGCTACTAATTTTTAGTATTAAGAATTAGTTAGCTTACTATATACTAAGATTACTAAACTAGAAGAATAGCTATAAGTAGTATTAGTTATAGTACTACCTCTTTATATTAATTATAAAGATTTAGAAGATAATACTATTCTAGGTTATTATATATTAAATTTTATATATTTAGTAGTATTAGGTAATACTTAACTTATAGATATATAATATCTAACTTTATTATTAACTACTATAAGCGTAGTAGGTAGTTACCTTTATTTTAAAGAACTTAGTAACTTTACTAGAATTAATATAACTAAGTATAAGATATAGAAGAAGAAGATACTTAATATTCTACTTAATAATAAAATATATTTATACGTCCTAATAGAAAAGAAAAAGATTAAGTTTATTTACTAATACTTTACTAATACTACTTATAACTTTACTATTATTTAGAGAGGTAGAGAATTAAAGAACTTATATAAGTATATAAATAAAATATAAGCTAATCTAAATAGCTACTTTTATTCTAAAAATAGTTTTAAGGATACTAAAGCTTAGTTAAAGTTACCTAAAGCTAAAATAAAAGATTCTAAGACTCTTTAAGGGTTCTTAGAATAATTTAAAGCTAACTTTATAAATATAAAACTTAATAAACGTAAGAAGATTATTAAACTTAAAGATCTAATCCTAAAGAAGTTTATAAATTTCTTAGTAGCTTATAATATTAAAGACTTTACTACCTTTTATATTTAACTTTATAACGTTAGTTATTATATTAACTATAAACTAAATACTAATATAAATCTAAATAATAGTAACCTATATTAGAATAACTTACGTTAAAGAAATAATTAATCTTTTAATTAAGGAAATAATACTAACGCTAAAACTAATAATATCTTTTAATCCTTAAATATATTCTAAGTACTAAAAGCTAAGAAATGTTATATTTATTATAGTAAAAAAGGATATTATACTAATACTAAGAACCTACTTTATAAGGATTAAGAGCTATTATTTAATTAGAAGATTAAAGCTAAGGTTGCTTAATTAATTATAGTATTTATATACGTACGTTAAGGTTAATAACCCTTTATTAAGGAAGCTTAAAATAAAGATAATTACTATTTATTAAACTAGATGCTTCTTTACTAAGCTATAAGGAGAAGCTAAATAAGAATAAAGCGTAAAATAAATAAAAGAAATATTAGGATAACTAACCTAATGCTTAACTACCTAATATTAAAACTAATAAGTAAAAAGCTAAGAAGATATTTTATAAAAATAAAAAGGTTATTATTAGATATTTATATTATTATATTAAGCGCCTTAAATATAAAGAAGTAGTCTATAAGAGTTATATTATACTAGTATATTCTTAAGTTATTTATATATTACTAGCTTTTATTATACTTATAGTATAGCTAAAGGATATTAAAAAGAAAGACTTTATTATTAGATTTTAGTAGACTATAGTAGAGTAAGTTTATATTCTATATAGTAAAGTATATTCTAATATAGGTATCCTAATTAATATAAGTAGTAATGCTATAAGTATTATTAATTCTTACTACTTAAGATAATATAGTATATTATATTTAACCTAACTTAACTTTAAATTATTAAGCTTACTAATAGTAAGTCTATTTTTATAGTTAATAAGGCTGCCCTTATTAATATTTATATTAGCTACTACGTTAAATAGCTTAGCTATTTTATTATAGAAGTTGCCTTATATAACTTAATATTAAAAGCGCTTTAGATAGATTAATATAAAGTTAATCTTTATAAAAGATTAAAAACTTTAATCTTTAGTAGTATATAATATATTACTAATTATATTATATTACGTTATCTAATATTTATAGATCTAAAAGAACGTACGATTAACCTTCCTTTTTTTAATAATATAGATATTATATTTATATTAGCTATAGTATTTAAGAAGCTTTTAAAGTATAAAGACGTTATTATTAACGCTTTTTAGCTAGAAGATTTTAAAAAGATAAAAGATAATAGAATAATAGATAAAGATAATAATAATAAAAAAGTAATAAATCTCTTTACTTACGTTATCTTTAAAGAAGATTATATTAAATAGTAGGATAAGTAGGATAGCTTATATATATTATAAGAAGAAATACTAAAGCTTATTCTAGAAGAGTTCTAATAATACTTTAAGGTTTTTAATTTAAAATGAGTTAATACTTTTATATTATATTAAGATAAATTTAATTATACTATTAATCTTATTCTAGATATAAAGATACTAAAACGTTACCTTATTTTAATATTCTTAAAGTAGGTATTAATAATAAAGTAATATATAGAGTAATTATTAATATATAGGTTTATAAGGCCTTCTAAGTCTTAATATACTATATTAATACTTTATATTAGTAAACTAGATAGAGGTATTAGAGTTTATATTAATTATTATAAACTTAATAAAATTATTATTAAGAATAGTAATATTTCTCCTCTTATTAATAAAATACTTATATATTTAATATATATAAAGTTTTATTTAAAATTTAATATTATTATAGCGTTTAAATAAATTTAGATTAAACCTAGAGATAAGTATAAAATAGCCTTTCTTACTAGATATAGCCTCTTTAAATTTAACGTCCTTCTCTTTAGTCTTATAAAAGGACTAAGAACGTTTTAATTTTACGTTAACTATATATTAATATAATTCCTTAATAATTTCGTTACTATTTACTTTAATAATATCTTAGTCTTTAGTAAAATATTAAAAAAATATAACGTATATATCTATCTTATTTTAAATATATTAGAATATATAGGTTTATTCTTAGATATTAAGAAGTCTAAATTTTACGTTTAAGAAGTTAAATATTTTAGTTTAATTATTACTACTAAGGGTATTAAAATAGATCTTATTAAAGTTTAGGTAGTATTAGAATAGAAATAACTAGTATACTTAAAAAATACTTAGATATTTCTTAGATTTATAAATTTTTATTATTACTTTATATTTAGCTACTTAGCTATAATAACGCTATTAATTAATCTTATAAGAAAAGACGTTATTATAGTTTTCTTATAGAATCTAAAGGGGCTTAAAGAGAGAGTATTTAAAGCTCTTAAAGAAGCTTTTACTTCTACTTTTATCTTTATTTACTTTAACTATAATAAGAAAACTTAGGTAGAAATAGATACTTTAGATTAGGTATATATAATAGTATTATTATAAAAGGATACTAATAGAGATCTTAAACTTATTACGTTTCTATCTAAAAAGATAATACTTATAAAATATAATTATAATATTTATAATAAGGAACTATTAGCTATTATTTAAGCTTTTAAAGAATAAGAACCTAAACTCTTTAGTATAGAAGACGTTATTAAGGTCTTCTTAGATTATTAAAACCTCTAGATATTTATAAAAATAAAGAAGCTTACTTATTATTAAATATAATAGGCTAAATTCTTATTATAATTCTACTTTTTTATTAAATATTATCTAGAAATAGCTAATAGTAAAGCTAACGCTCTTATAAGACGTTTCTAAGATCTTTCTTAAAGTAATAATAATCTATAGATTATTTAGTAGTATTAACTACTTTTATTTCTTTACTAGTTTAGTATGAAAAAAGTAGTTAAACTTACTATAATTTTTATTAACCTTATTATTTTATCTTTTTTATAAGTAGCTATAATTATAGTAGATAAGTTAGATACTATTATAATAGGAGAGTTATATTTAGAACTTATTATAGAAAGCCTTTAGAATAAGGCTCTAGCTAGTTTAGATAATTCTCTACTAGTTAATAAGGAATTCTTAGACTTTACCTTAGAATAGTTCTTAAAAGAGGTAATAAAAGTAAGTAAGGTTAATAAGCTATTAATTATAATTTAGCTAGCTAAAATATAAAAAGACTACTTCTTACCTTTTAATATTCTTAATTAAGAGTATATTAAGTGTGACGAGCTGTGGAACTTAAGCAAGTAGATAATTAGATTATATTCTAAAATCTACGAACAGAAGAGAGAGAGAAGAAGATCTAGAAGAGCTACAAATCTGCGAGGGAAGTAAGTCTACTTAGTAGATTCTTAGGCGCGCTAACCCCCTTAGGTCTAGCGCGTAATCTTATAATAAGATCTCTCTTATAATATCGCTATAAAGCTTATAAAGAGGAATTATTATATAACCCCCTCCTTTAGTATAGCTCTTTAGGTTATAGATTATTAATTATAACTACTTTCTTAGTTCCTTCTATTCTAATTTAGTCTAGTCTAGTCTAGTCTAGCCTAGTTTAGTCTAATCTAATAAACTTTTAGTAATAAGTAATATTTTAATCCTTCTATAGTATAATACTAACTATACTAGTTATTTAGAGTATCTTAACCTTTAGCTTACTAAAGTAACTATTAAGAAGCATTAACGAACCTTAAGATATCTTTAGAATACTTTAGTTCTTAAGTCTTAGTAGTCTAGTAGTTAGTAATTCTATTAATATAAGAGAATTAGTAGTATAATTATTTATTTCTCCTAATTAGTAGGAACGCTATTAGAGTTATAATTAATACTATCGTTAGTAGGCTCTAATATTAATAGTATTTAGGTAGGGTATAGGCCTAGCTTACTAAGGTGCTAAGTATAAAACTTAGTAATAAGCTTTAGTATATTCTTAGTAGCTATTTAATTATACTATTTAGCTTTATTATAACTAGTATACTTAATCTTATATTATAGCTTCTTATATTAATTAGTAAAGTAGCTATTAATAATAGCATTAATAGACTATTCATTATTATCTATAGTTTCTCTAATAACTATTAGTAGTAAATTAGTATACTTAAGTAGCTTAGCGTTATCTATAATATAGTAGAAAACCTAGGCGTAGAAAATATTATGTATCTTTATAGAAGAGGAAAGATTAAGTTTATAGGTAATAGTATTAATCTTCTTAATTATATAGAAGAGGCTTATATTCTTATTATTTAGAGTCTTTAAAGAACGTAAAGTAGGGTAGTTCTATGTATCTAAGCGAACTTAGTTACTTAGTATTAGGTCTAAGGCTACGTAGTAATAGCAGTTAGCGTATTCTGCTTACTAAGCTTATGCTTAGATTAATTACTTTATTAGATAATTATGTATCTTAGCGCAACTTATCTATATTGTATCTATATTAATAGCTTTTTTATTAGTAGTTATAGAAGCGTTTATAGGTTTTAGGAAGCAATATAAGGACTTAAGACCTAATTAAGAGTTAAATTTATTTTAAGCTTTAAAAAGTATAACTCTTATAGTAGTATTTATAGTAGAATTAACTATAAATTTAGTAAAGAGTAGAAGGGCTACTTAATTATCTTAATCCTAGTTAATAAACGCGTATAGGAATTACTTAAGTATAATAACTAAGATTTTTATTATACTATTAGTCTTAGGGTAAAAGGCTATACTAAGATAGAGTATAGTATCTACGCATTTATATAAGCGCTTCTAGAATATAGAAATAAATTAGTTACTATAGTCTAAAAGAATTATTAATAGTTAGCTAATAAGCTTCTATATATAGTTAATAAAGGCTAGTACTATTAAGTCTATAAATAGGTCTAGTAGCGAAATAAAATGCTAGGTTTATATATATTAGTTAATAACTACTATAATATATTAGTAGATTATACCTTAGTATAAATAGTAAGGTAGTAAAATAGTAAAGTTAATAAAGATATCTAACTATATATACTTAGGGAGAGGGAATTAATATAGGAAGCCTTACTTCTTTTAGTAAATAGGTTTAGTAAATACGTATTTATAGCCTTTAATAAAGCTCTTAATATTCTATAATATCTTAGGCTATTAGTAATCTTCTTATAAGTAGTAGTAAGTTATTATTACTTTACTATAGCTTATAGCTTTATAGCTATATATACTCTATATAGCGTAACGCTAAAGCTTACTTTAAAAAATAAAAATCTAGTTATAGTAAAGGATTATCTTATTAGTAGCTACTATATAGTCTCTAGGCTTAATTTACTCTTATTTTAGAGTACTAAAGAGTAAAAAGAGCTAGTAGTTAGTTTTAGCATAGCAAATAATTATTATTATTTTATTATACTTTATTACGTTTATAATATCCTATAGGAACTAGTTATTATTAAAATCTAGGAATAAGTTATCTCCTAAGGAATTAAGTAGCTTACTCTTAGGCGTCTTATTATTATTAAGAAACTTTCCTATAGAATTAAGTAGCTTACCTATAGGATTAGAAATATCTAACTTATCCTAAGTAATAGTAGCTAAGTATAGTATTAAGAGGTAAGTAAGTTTAATAAGTAATATAGCTAGCTTTACTATGTATTTTATATTAAATTAGTATAAGAATAGTAAAGGTTAGACCTATTAAAAGACGTAAAAGTTATTATTACTTTATAGAATGTCTTATAACTAATAGGTAAGGGTATTAGCCTTTCTATTAGCTATACTTAGGTAGTACTTTATCTTAAAGTAAAACTAGGAAAAGAACTTAGTTTATTTAGCTTATTATTAAGAGAGATGTTTTGTTATTATAAATATTTAAAGGTTATAATAATTAGAGAATACTTAAATAGGGTTAATAGAGCTAAATAGCTCTAATTCCTATTCTTTAAATATATAGATAATAGCTAGAAGCTCTTTATTATAAATATTATAATTATATTCTATTAAGGTTATCTTCTTTAAGAAGTACGTAACTAGGTAAAGCTTCTTATTATTATCTTTTTAAGAGAAGACTATAGTATAAATCTAATCTAAGGCGTCTATTTTTAGCTATATTTTTTTTATATAGTTAAAGTAATATAATATCTTAGTAAATATAAAGTCTTACTTTAGCTTCTTAAATATATATTCCTCTAGCTTGTTAAGGTTCTAAGGAAAAATTACTATAGCGTCCTTCTTTATAAGTACTATTAATAATACTATAGTCTTTAAATATTTAAGAATAAATTAGTAGTAGAAGTTAATAAAGCTAAGGAAAGCTTAAATATTTTTTATTAAAAAGGGACGTTACTAGTTAATTATACTTTAAACTTTCTTTAGGTCTATCTTAATACCTTTAGTAGTAATAATTAGGCTAAGATATTTAACTTATTAAGTATTAAATTTATACTTTTAGATATCTAAGTATAATCTTACTTTACTTATTACTTTTAGGACTAGGTAGGTATAGGTAGTATAGCTAGCTTTAGTATTACTAAAGATTAATAGATTATCTATATAGCTTATAATAAAGTTATTTAGGTAATTAATTAGGATATAGTTAAGATAAGCTTAGAAGGTTCTTAGGGCTTTAGTAAAGCTAAAGAGCATAACTTTAAATTTATATAACCTATAATAAGTTAGGAATATAGTTTTATATTTATTACTAGGTTTAATATAAATATATATAAAGGTAGTAATAACGTTAAATTTAGAAAAGTATTTTATATAATAGATATAAGTAAGTATTTTTAGTAGCTATAGAGGGATATTATAATTCTTTTATATAATCTTATTAAGTCTATAATAATTAATATAAACTTAAATTCCTTCTCTTAGCTTATATATATATAGTATTAGTATAGTATAATATAACTTATTAGCTTAAACTTAATTTTAATTAAGTATTTAATTAATATATTATTTAATAATAAGAAATTCTTAGTAACTTAGGTTATTATAGTAGCGTTTAAGGATTATAGCATTTAGGATAATATTAATAAAGTAATCCTATTTACTATAGTATAGTATAAGTTTATTATCTAACTTTAAGTTAAAGACGTTTATATAATAGTAATATTCCTTTAGTAGGCGTTTAAGAATCTCTTCTTATAAGAGAGAAGGCTTATTATATTTCTCTTACTATTTTTTAAAATCCTTAGGTAAGATTTTGCTTAAGTTAATAGTAATATCTTTCTTTAGTATAGGATCTAAATTTAGAAGTTTCTTTTCCTTTTTATCTTTAAAGTTATTAGGTTAGATTTTATTAAATTACTAGCTTTATTTTAGTAACTTAATAAAAGTAGTAGTACTAATTATAGTAATGTTTTTAAAGTAAGGGTCTATTAGATTAACTAAGTAGCCTTTATAATTTACTAAGATTAAGTAGCTTACTAGTAAGTAGTATATAAGGTAGTAGTTTAAGTTAAAGTAAATTTATTTTTTATCTTCTTTAAGAGTAACCTCATAGAGGTTAATTTAAGGATTACTAAGGATAAAGTTATAGTTAGTAATATTTATAATAAAGTAGTAGATTTATTTAATATACCTTTCTAAATAGATATTAACTATAGTAGCTTTATTAACTTTCGTAATAGCTTTACTATTAGCTAATTATATAATTTAGAGGACAAAAAGATTAATAGTAGGGATCCTATATTATTTAATAAAGTTAGAGTAAATAATTCTTATTACTCTATTACTAGTATTTATAAGGATATTAATTTTTAAGTAGTAGCCTTATTTTAAAGAGAATATAGTATTAGAGATAGTTTATTAGTTACTTACTATAGGTATAGTAGCTACTTCTTAGGGATAGAAATTATATACTATAGAAGTAAGGAATATCTTAATAATAGCTAGTTTAATATTATTAAATATAATAGGCTTTAGGAATAACGCTTATTAGAGATTACCTTCTAGGTGTTAGATAGTCTTATTAACCTTATATTAGATTTATTCTTTAGAGAGAATTAGCTTAAGATTAAGTTCCTTCTTTTTTCGTTACTAATTATATATTTCTTACTTATTTAGCTTCTTTATACGTCTCTATAGAAGAGCTTTTAGTTTTCTATATTATTATTATAATTATACTTATTATAATTATTCTCTATAGTTAGGAACTAAGGAGATTAAGTAGTAATTTAATTATAGATAGTAGTAAACTCTATAATAATAGTAGTAACCTTTAGTTAGATTTTAGTATTTAAAAGAGCGTCTTTATCTTTATATAGTACTAAGTTATATTAATAGCTATAGCTCTTCTCTCTATACTTTATATAATAGTTATTAGCCTTTAAGGCATTATAGATATTTAAAGAATAGTTAAACTTTAGTTTTTATTCACTACTCTTAGCTACTAAATAATTATTATTATTATAGCTTTATAAATTAGTAGAAGAGACGTATTTAATATAATAAGTAATAGTATATAAGTTCTTAAGGAAGTTAGTAAATGTTTTTAACTCTATAAAGAGTATTCTTTTTATAAACTTTAGGAGTAGAAGGAGACGTATTTTAATAATCTTATCTTAATTACTAAGCTTAGCTTCTTATAAGTTCTCTAAGAAGTAAGCTAGGAATTATTTAAGCTTCTTAGTAGGCTTTATTATAGCTTCTTAACTTTTAAGCTAAGTCTTAGTAGTAATATAGCTATCTTTAATATTATACTTATAGTCTAAATTAGACTATATCTTTACTATAGATAAATATAGATTAATTAACTTATAGTTACTTTACTTATTAATAGTACTAAATGCCTAATCTTTTATTACTCCTTAGATAACTTAGATCTTAAAGGCTTCTATAAAATAGACTTATATATTATTATTAAGGTAATCTAATACTTTATCTTTTTAAGTATAATACTTCTACTTATCCTTTTCTAAGAAGAGTAAAAGCTTATTACTTTATATTTTAAAAAGAAAGGTGCTATTAACTAAGTTAAGGTTAGAAAAAGGAGTAGTTTAATATAAGTTTAGTACTTTTAGAAGTATATTTAAGTTAGGTTAGTCTATATCTTAAGTTAAGAAGGTTTAATAAAATAGATTATTATCTACTAACTCGTTACGATTAAAATAAAAATTAGTTACCTTAGTAACTAAGGGTTTTTTTTAGAAGACGTTAACTTAAGCTTAAAGGATAGTAGCTTTATTTACCTTCTCTTATAGAGCTTTATAATATTTACTAATCTTATTAATATAAGTAGTAAGTACTTTCTTAAGTAGATTATTATTATATTATAGTTCTTATACCTTCTAATAAGTAGTTACTACTTCTTTAAAGATAATAGTATTATTTTAGATTTACGCTTTAAGGTAAGTAATTTGCTTTACGCGTTTATTATTAGTTTTAGCTAAGTTCTATATTTCTCTCTAAGCTTTTAGAGCTTCTTTCTAGAGAGTATAGATTAAGTCTATATTATAAGTATTTATATTTTACTTAATTTTAAAGAGATAAGCTATAGTTTAAGAGGCTAATAGAAAAGCATAAAGCTATATAACTAAGTTATCTAGTATAAGCTTTTCTTTTAATAAATATTCTAGGTTTATACTTAATTTAATTAAGTAGTAAGAATAGTAATAAAAGTCTAATTACTTTTCTTTATAATAGAAATATACTCTTATATTCTTTAGCTTATTGCCTTTTTTACTAAGTATCTTTCGTACTTAAGTAGCTTAAAAGATTAGAGAGTTCTTATTAATAATTAGAGTAACTAGTTAATTAAGGTCTATTATTATAGAGTAATAAAATATTAATATAAGTAGTACTCTAAGGCCTTTAACTTATTAGCGTAGTTTTATTAGCTATTTATATATTTTAAGAGAAAGTCTAGTATTATTATTAGGTTAAAAAGGAGCTAGTAGTTAGTTATTTTCTATATTTATTTAGTTTAGTAAAGTTATTTAACTAGTATTTTAAGGGGCATCTTTTAATACTTTAGTTTCTTTACTTTTATAGCCTTATTCTAATAGATAATTATCTTTTAACTTATCTTTATTTTTTAATAACGCTCTTAAGTTTAGTTCTAATAGTTTTAATAGTCTTAAGACGTTTTCTACTAAATCTATTATTTTTTAGGTAGTATTTAGTTATACTATATCTTAGGTATTAAGTCTACTTTAATACTTAGTATATATAGTAGAGAAGCAACGTAATAGAGATAGATTATATAAGCATATAGAAAATAAGAATTAATGCTAATTATAAGGCTAAGTATAAGTAACTAGAGATAGTAAGTAGGCTATATAGCTATTAACTTAGGTCTATTAGGTAGAAGCCTTATTAGCTATAGTTATAAATAATAAAGAAGAGTATTAGGAAAGAACGCTTATTTATTTAATACGTTTTAATAGTAAGTATATTAAGTATAATTATAGATATTTAGTAGTAGTATAGAAGATAAACTTTAGTATTTTATAGAACTAAGGATAAGGAGTAATTAATACTTAGGTTATTAGTAAGTCTAAGAGTATTAGGAAATCCTAACACTCTAATTAGATAAGGAGTTAGCAAAGCTAATAAATTTAGTAAATCTATAAAGGATCTTTAATAGGGTTTAAGACTATATACGTAGGATATTAATCTATATAGGTACTTCTTTAGAAGTAAATTTTAGGGTACGTAGTATAAGCATATAGATATTTAAATAGTTTATAGATTATATAACGAGCTATAGAACTTAAGTAAGTAGATAATTAGATTATATTTTAGAATCTACGAATAGGAAAGAGAAAGAAGAAGATTTAGAAGAGCTATAGATCTACAAGGAAAGTAAGTCTACTTAGTAGATCCTTAGGCACGCTAACTTCTTTAAGTCTAATGCGTAATCTTATAATAAGATCTCTCTTATAACACTACTATAAAGCCTATAAAGAGGAATCATTACATTAAGTTAATAAATTATAAAGCTATACTAGATAGTATAGTGCTTTACTAATAAAAGCTCTTTATTTTTACTATCTATTTACGTTATAAAGTTATAAAGTAGGCTTATTAATATAAGGTTATAGGATATAGAGGAGTTATAATAATATATTACTATTTATAGTAAGACTACTAGTAGCTATATATATTAAAGTTAGTAAAGACTTTTGTTAAGAGCTATTATTATATTTTTGCTAAACCTATACGTTAAAAGAAGTAAGGTTTATTAAGATCCTTCTTACTACTAAATTATACTTAGTTAGATATTTCTATTAACTTTACTATTTCTTTACTAAGATATATATACTAAAGAATTATCTATTACTATATTATAGTTATAGTTAATTACTTTATATAGTCTTAAAGATTTATTACCCTTCCTAACCTATTAGTTAAAATAATAGTTATAGTATTTATTAACTACGTCTAGAAGCTTTATAGTTAGCTAGATTCTATCCTATTAGATAGAGGGATCTAGTTTATATTAGTATTTTAGGGCTACCTTTATAAACGTATTAGTATTATCTTAAGACTAAGTATAGCTTAGTATTTTAAAATAAATAGAATTATAGAGATTTTAATTACTATATTTAAATAATATCTATACTTATTTATTAACTAAGACTAGAATAATTAGGCCTTATTATTATTCTTTACTAAGTTTATAGTTAACTTAGTAGTAAGTACTACTATAAGTTTTATACTATTTAAAGCTTAGAATAGCTTTCTTTTAAAATTAGGATTAGAGTTAGCTTATTATTTACTACCTAAAGCTTTATATAAATCTATAGTAGCTTATAAGGAAGTTACCTTAGTAGATTATATTTAAAATAGTAGAGAGAAGTTATACTAATTTCTAAAGAAATAGTTAGTATAGGCTTAGTTATAGTAAAAGCTCTACGCTAATAAATATTAGCGTTTAGTATCTAATCTTTATTTAGGAAATTAGGTTTATTTTAATATTTATAATTATAATATAATATGCCCTTTAAAAACGCTTAATAATAAAAGCGTAGGACTATTTAAAGTCCTTTATAAGATTAATAGTATTACTTATAAGTTAGACTTACTTAAGTTAATAAAAATATATTTAGTATTTTATACTTAGTTATTATACCCTATTAATAATAAGGCTAAGCTTCTTAAGGAAGTTAACTCTCTACTAGCTATTATTAGTAAAGTTAAAGGTAAAGAAAAAGAATAGCTTATAGACGCTATTATTAATAGTAAATAGGAAGGCTATAGTAAAAGTAAGGTTTTAAAATATAGGATTAAGTAGAATAATTATTATAATAAGAGTTAGTAATTATAGTAGAATATACTTAACGTACCTAATGCTATCTTAGAGTTTTATTATCTATATTTTAATAAACTAGGTCTATATCCCTTATAAAAGCTACTAAAGCCTAACTAAAAAGAAGATTATAATATTAATAATTTATTTATAGATTAGGATTATATAGTATAAAAGTATTTTATTTTTATAGTTTTATACTCCTTATTTTTAGCTTATTTTAATAATGCTACTATTAAGACTATTAAATACTATAGACTATCTTAAATAAATATCTTTACCTTTATTAATAGGTTTTAATAGTTACTAGGGTTAGTAGATAACGTATTATATATCTCTTAGTAGTAATATATATAAAGGAGTTTAGTATTTATATAGACTAAACTAGATTAGATTAGACTAGCCTAGTCTAGCCTAGAATAAAATAGATTAGAATAGCTTAAGAAGTCTATTTTAAAAAGGAAGAATTATATAAAGAATCCTTATAGGTTTAGTATTTTAGTATTAGATCTAGAGATCTAATCCTATAGATAAGATCTCTTTATTTTGTTTAGGGTTAGTATATCTAAGGATCCCTTAGGCCCTATATCTTTATATCTATAGCTCTATCTCTAGATCTCTTTTCTCTATACGTAGATCCTATAATATTAGCTATATTCTACTTACCTAATTGTGCCTAATAGCTCCTTATATACCTCTTTTTATAGCTTAAGTTTAATCCTAATATTAAAATACTAATATTAAATAATAATACCTAAATAATAGGTATTATAATAAAGTAGGCTTAGCTTTTATCTTCTAAATTAAAGTATATTAATATATATTAGTTTTAGCTTTATTAAAAAGTTATAAAAGGCTATATCTTTATTAAATAGGTTTCTATAGATAAAATACTAGTAAATAGTTTAATAAAAACTCTTTCTCTATAAAAATATAAAAAGTTTAGAAAGATACTAAATTTAGTAAATATAAAGTACTTAGTACTAGCTTAGAAAGATTCTTTCTAAAACGTTATAAATACTTTTACTACTACTATAAATTACTAAATCTTTTATATTTTTATATAAGCTAGATTTTCTATACTAAGGCTATCTAATAGTATTCTTTATTTTCTATTTTAACTAGTTTTAATATTTTAATAGCTTAGTCTTAGAAAACCTAAAAATTAATATTCTTTTATACTTAATACTAAGTATATTTTAAGATTTATAGATTAGAAACTTAGAGAGTATAATAAAAGGTTTATTTTAAACCTTAGATCTATACTAGTCTTAATTTAGGATTAAGAAGTAAAAATACTAAAATTTAGCCTTTATTAGCTATTATATCTTTTTATTTTTTCTACTCCTTTTTATATATTACTTTTATCTCTATTATAGCCTAAATTCTAAGCTCTAAGAAGATACGTTTTACGTCTTTAATAGGGTATAAATACTATAGTTATTATAGTAGTTAGTTAATTAGATTCTTTAATATTCCCTTCACCGATTCTGCATTCCCTGAGCTGCACGGACCGTATTCCGTTACTTCCATCTCGATTTAGTCATTTCAGAGGCATCCGCAGGAACACCAGATTTGAAATATATTTTCATGCGTTCGACAATTTTCTCGCGAGCAAGTAGAGGCTTTCTGGCAATGATGGATTGCAGGATGTTCGGCATAAGCGCTACGATATTTGTGTCCCAATCCCTGTAGTAAAGTCAATCACTTTAACAGATAATGCCTCGAATACGCATGTTGACTAACCAGAATGCTTGCTCGATCTCAGGATCCCGGTACGGATTTTGAGAGCCGTAGACTGCATCTGTACTTGCGATTGTTACGGCATGGCGAATCCAAGCATACAAGTCGAATGGCTCGTGTTCGTTTACCAAGTCATCAATGGAAAGCTTAACAAAAGCAATCATGGTCTTGTTCATTTTGTCAAGTCCATCCCCTAGAAGTGTCGGAAGCATAGCTTGAACCATCGAGGCGCTACACCGTCCATATTAGCCTTGCCATAAAGTACAACTTTAGGAGACCAACTTGACGCCATGGCCTCCAATGGCCTTTTCTTTCAGTATTTTCAGTCCTTCTCCGCGAACTCCAATCACTCGTTCGGCAGTAGAGGTCAATAAAGGATCAAATGAGAGTGTTTTGCTATTTCGTTGAACCGACTGCATGAGCTTCAATGTTGTGACAATATTTGTCTTCGTCAACAACATGTCTATCGTGAATATTGGCGGTGGGTCTTCACCGCTGATAAAATTTAGCAGCCACTCTTGACCGAAAGACCTTACGTACCCTGCTTTTGCGTAATATCGATGGCCATACCTCAGCATACCAAGGAGGTGGCCTATGAAAGGCACCTTGATCACCGACTTCACCAGTGGAGGTTCTCTTGGATCATGCTTTGGTAGGAAGTGTTCGGACAGTATATAGCCTAACAAAGCCAGAGCTAGTGTCACTACAACCTCTAGGCTGCCCATTGTAGAATGTCGGAACTCAAAATGGAGGGGAACAGCTCTGATGCTGTGCTTACGGAGGCTTCAGGAGTCGCCATGTCGTTGAAATGCCCACGACCTGATTGGCCAACACTCTTCAACCTCACCAGCCAATTCCTTCGACTTTTCAACCACAACCTCAACTCTTTACTGAACTGTGAGCACTTTCAGACTATATTGTGGGCATGGATGTTCTCGTTGAAGGCGACGTCTGTGGCATCGAGAATTGTGACTCCTCGCTCTGGAGGTCAAACAACGATGGCAGTCAAACCTGCGAATACGGCCACACAAAACAGCGATTCATAGGAGATACTGGATCCGGAGATGAAATCGAAGAATACCATCTACTAGGAACGACAACTAGAAAGAAGAAAGAGAAACGAGAGAAGAAGAAATCCAATAGTAATTACACTCACAAGCTCTGGCAGTTCACGACAACTGACAAGCTACAGTTCTCGTTGGCCACGACCAGATAAACTTGATGCTTTTATGTCATCAATGGATTCTACGCAAACAAAGCTGGTGGTTATGTCAAGAGCAGAAATTTCCCGCCGAATTTGAGGTATCTTTCAACTTAGAGAGTCTATGTACTGACGCGCTGACATGGTTCAGGAATTGCTCTGCGCATTATGGGAGCAGCGCCTCAACGCCCTCACATTCAAGTTCGACAGCACAGCGCAAGAAATATTCAACACACAACTCGACGCAGAACAAGACATTTCTCTTAAGAAACTAAAGTTCAACCAACCACCCACCATCGACGAGACGATCTCTCTCTGCTACCTAGCAGCATTCATCCTCCGCATACCAGTCCTTCTCGGCGACCTAGTACGCTGGGCAGGCAGCGAACAACTCCTTTTTGTAAACGCACCCGCCTATCTTCCCCAAGACATGCGAGATCGAATATCACCCCAATCACTCAACCTGCTGCGCCCACCTGGCGCCATCAGCGCAACAAGAATACAGGAGAAAACCGCCCTACTATTCGCTGCCTACAAGGAAGAAATAGGTCTCGAATTACCCGCGCTCAATGTCCCACTGTGTCTATATCGAATTATCCAAGACGTCGCCTTGCCACTAGAGATATACCCAGCCGTCAAACATCTGGCCGCACTACTAGAGTTTGACTTTCACTTCCCTGAACGCTCACGACGAGAATGGCGGAAAGACGTACCAGAGCAGCAACTTGCCGCGCTAGTCGTTATCGCCACAAAATTAATATTCCCATTTGACGCAAAACTCGTGGTGCCTGAGACCAATGCCGAGCCAGCTATGGCAACACTAGATTGGGAAGCGTGGCATAAAAGCCGCAAGAAGCGCAATGAGGCGCGCGCAAACCAGCGAGTCATGACCCACGCAGAAGCTATCGATATGACGGAAAAGGACGTGCTATATCTCTCGGAGGAAAGGCTGGATCAGTACATGGATTGGTTTGCTGATACATATGCTCGGCCAGATGAGTTGTATGCAATGTCGAAGAAAGATGAGCATCAGCAGGCTATATTTGAGATGTTCCCTATCGAGGAGAAGCCGAGGAAGCTGGTGGAGGTAGATGAGGTGGAGGTTCGGGAGGCGCAGCTGAAAAGGCTCAAGGAGGTGCAGGCTGGTTTGAAGGTTAAAAAGGCGCAAAAGAAGCTCCCGGCTGGTCATCATCGACCGGGTGCGGAGTATTTGCGAATTACTCATGTGGATAATCTGGATGGCGTAGCAAAGGCGTTCTACCAGGCGGTGGCGGAGCCTTTGGCGTTGGATATGGAAGATTTGATTGCCTTGGTTTGTGCTCTTGAGACCAGACTTCGGAAACTGATGCGAACAAAGCGAAAAACAATTGTTGTAGATAGTGATGACATAGACAGTGATGATATGTCGGAGGAATTCTAAACCAGTCTTCGGGTTTTTGCGAGTAACTGAGCTGTGGCAATATTAGCATCCTCCAGTTAGATCGACAATAAACTAGAGTATCAATCGCAGCTGCAAAGTCAGACAGGGAATATAGGATGCAAAAGTCGTCAATTCGGGTCCTCTAATCGAACTACTCGACAAAGAGTGCCCAACCATAACACCGAAAGCATTCAATCCTCAACATCTGCACAACCCCGAGCACACCATCCCATCCATATCCGACCGTGGGCCAGTAGTTTACTTGATCTTTTTCTTTGGGCGGAGCTGGTTGGAGTGACCGCACTTGCGCTTGCGGCAGTTGGTCGCACGAGGAGGAAGTCTCGCTAAAACACATCATTAGTCCCATTGCCCCCACATCCATTGTAATTGATTTGGACCCACCGTAGCACTTGCGGCAAATCATCTTGTCGCAGTTGTATTTGCTGGCCAAAGCCTTCAACGAAGGCTCAATGAGACCACCACGGAGACGGAGAACGAGATGGAGAGTGGACTCCTTCTGGATGTTGTAGTCGCTAAGGGTGCGGCCATCCTCGAGTTGTTTTCCGGCGAAGATTAGACGTTGCTGGTCCGGGGGGATGCCCTCCTTGTCTTGGATTTTGGTCTTGACGTTGTCGATGGTATCGCTCGATTCGACTTCGAGGGTGATAGTCTTGCCCGTCAGGGTCTTCACGAAGATCTGCACTAGAAGAGAGTTAGAGATGTTGGATGCCGTATCGCATTGACGGGAGAATTTACTGTTTGCGGCTCTTCGTGTTATTCTGTGATCAAGGTATGTCGATTGACGGTTTGGTGGTGGCTACGAGAGTGGGAAAAGTGATGTGCGGAATCGCTTAGGTAAGCGCTCCACACGTGACTTTTGCTCTCAGTCTTCTATTTAGAGCTTAGCGTCTCTCTCCTCAGCCTGATATTGGACTCCTTACAACGTTCATTTGCAACTGTCTATTCGGTCGAAATGGTTTTGGTACGTCTGCTGACACAGGTGAGCCAAAAGATAAATCGCAGCTCGATACACGACTTTCACTCTACTAGAGTTATAAGATACTGGCAAAGTGGAACAGCACAAGATTCAGGATTATGACTATAAATAGCATTGATATTGTAAAACTATTCAAAGAAAAAGATGGTTATTGGCGTAAAACAAGGGGTATCAAAATGTCCAACTCCAGCTGGAGGAAAATGCAAAGCCACCCATGATTGACATAAGAAAGTGAAATGAAGCCAAGTAGCCAGTGTTCATCCATCCTCCAGTCCTTCTTGTAAAGCCTCCATATCTAAAGTACGCATAACTGGCATAGGATCAAGCCTGCGAGGTGGCGGGAGCCAGCCAATCGGACCTGATTGATTGATACCTGGGCTACGCATAAACATCTTGCGAGGTGACGCTGCCAGTGAGCGGGATGGGGTGGACCGAGACGGTATGGATTGGCCGCCTGGATGATCTGTGGTAGATGTGGTGGTGTTGGACTTGATGCTAGCCGAGTCGTTGGACTGGTGATCAATTGAAGCAGGTCTTCCAGTGTCGTTCGTGATTGAGAGAGCAGGGGCGGGTACTGGAGAGGAGTCTTTGGTTGCAGCGCTGCCGCCAATGCCAACACTCCATTTGCCAAACATCCATCCTCCTACGCGGCCAATAGAGGATTTGCTTTCTTTCCGGGCAAGAGTCCGGGTGTTTTGCACAGCAGCGATACTGCTTAGGTAGGACTGACTGCTTGATCGAACTGGATGTGGATCTCTGGGTGAAGAGCGTACTGCAAGTGCATTCGCGTCGGATAGGCCGATCTGACTTGCAGAAGTAGTTGGAGCTGCGACATATTTTCCTAGCAACAGCTGGGAAGGGCGGGTGTTGAGTGTATGTATATCCATGCCATGGATTGATATTAGGGATTCGTGCGATGCTGCACGTCTAAGGGTAGGTCGAATGGGTGAGTGTATTTGTATAGGTTGAGTATTAGATGGTTGTTGAGATTTCTTTGCAGGCGAATGTGACAAAGAGTCCAAATCTTCGTTTTCTTCAAGGATAATAGAATGAGTTGTAGGTAATTCATGGATAGATTCCCGGGACGGACTTTCTGCTTTCTGCGAGAAAGAAGCAGAATTTTCTGATATGGACCGTCGCAGAGGCTCAATGAGAGGATTGGAAATCGTGTTTTCAATCGAGCTTCGTTTCGACATGTCATAGCCACCAAAGCCGCTTGAATTTCGCGGCGAGAGGCTAAGACTGTCTGGACTTGAAGGTCGAGAGATATCCGTAGCTGTATCAGGAAATGCTCGGTCAAATATTGAGTCGGTGTATGGTGAGCTTGGGAGTGATGAGGAACTAGTAAAGCCAGTTTGGTGCGACTGCGTAGACCATCGCTTCGAATTCCGATTTGTCGGAATTGTTACAGATGTGTTGTTGAGGATTGCTGAAGATGATGATGGAGTGGACGGGCCCAGTGAAATCGAAGATCGAGGTGTATGTGATACACTGGGCCGCTGCTTGCCTTTTCTGCGGAGAGCCGGCGCTCGAGGCTTTCTAGTCTCTGTCTTTGCTGGCGGATGGTAGTGATGATGCACATGCAACTCTCTCGTTGTTCCACCCAGTTCTGAGCCCAGGGTTGGCGTTTGGGCACCTGATGGATCAGGAGCTTCGTTTAGAGATGGCGAGAGTAGAACTTGATCCCTCAGTTGCTCCACTTCGTCATTGGATCTTTGGAGCATGTCTCGAAGCTCCATGATACCGAGTTGTAAGTTGGCATTGTCCTGCAGAATATCTTTGACGAAGTGAGAAACCACGCCGTTTTCACTATCTTCGGTGCGTTTCCAGGGTCGATTTTGAAGTAGCTGATTTTCCACCGCTCTTCTTCTTTCCATCCGAGAAAGAACCTGTATATCGTTAGCATCTTTGTGATCGCCCCGGCTAGTGGCACAAACATCGGCATGTCTTTCTCGTTCTATCTTTGCCTCAACTTCAATCTGTTCAATCTCCCTTTGTAGTTCCGTGATAGTTCTCTCCGCTCTCTGCCAGCGTAAGGTGGCTGCCTTGTGCTCGTCTCTAGTCGACACGACCGCTGAATTGGAAGCAGCAAGATCATCCTCCAACTGTGCCAACGACTGATGCAACTGTTCTGTCCGACTTGCCAATCCATTCATGCGCTCCAACTCATACTCGGTAGAGTGCAAAACGTCACTCAGCGATTGAACTTTGGCCTCCGAGTCCTTAACTGCGCCATTCAGTGATTCAAGTTGATCGAGAAGGTCGCGATTCTCCTGGATAGTTCGTTTATTGGTGTCCTCTAGCTGCGAATTCTTCTCCTCTAGTGATTGGATAGTGTCCATCATGCGACGGCGTTCTTTCTCAGCTTCAGCAACGTAATTCTCATGGCGCGCCAGCAAAGCCTGAAGCATAAAGGTTAGCGACTGTGAGGTGGTGCGAGCCATCTGATCCAGAAATGAAGAGTTGGAGTTGGGGAAATGACTCGGATCGTCCATTGCACCATACTCTGGCAAGAGTAAGGGCGCTGGGACAGGCTGAGGCAGAAGCGACAACATAATGATAACTTGATATGTGCATATATGGCAGGCGCAAAAGGCAGATCTGAGCAGTGGCGGCTCTTGTATAACTCATGAGAGGAGGGTACGTACCTGGCCCAGTTCTCCGGCAAGCGTATTCTTGTCCTCCAAATCGTGCAGTTTCTGACGCTGTTGGAATGCTGGACATGTGCTGGAACACGCCGTATCACAGCAACATGTCATCAGGAATGCAAACGCGCAACGCGGCGCATAGTCGCTCTGGGCGGATGTAGATATCTGAGCTGCGCAGGTTGCAGGGAAAAAACGAAGGGCACAGCAAGCGGTATGTGCCGCACTTGTGTTTTGAGTAGTTGTTTATTAGTAGATATCGCGTGGAAAGTAGGCGAGATAGCAGGTGGAGATTGATGTGGTTCCTGGTGGTGCCTGGCAGCAAAGGTGGGCGCGGCGGGACCTTGCAAGTTGCTGTGTATGACTACGCCAAAAATGGGAAAGGCTGGGGTTTGCCCACTTGCAGTTGCCCAGTCTGGACTGTTATGCGCGATGACGTGATTAGTCACGCCCTCAAGGTGTCTTTCTCGTGATGTTATTGGCAAACAGCTTGCTAGGGTCACCTCTGAATCAGGCTAGACTGATCTAGAGTACCAAGATCAACTGCCATTCCTCTCTGGAGTCTCTGCTCGACTCGACACCATCTTCGTCAACATCAACAAAAACTTTTGGTTCAACATAACTGAATGCCTCCAGCCGCTGACTTTACGCTGTCTGACACTTTACCTTTGAGATCATACTCCGTATTATTGAGCTTTCATGCCCTATGCCGCACTTTCTAGGTCAAGCTGTTACAATCAACTCCTCAACCCCACATTGTATGCTTCTGTACGCGTTTTGAATCCGTCACGCCAATTATTGCTCAACATCATCCCGACTTTCCCAAGATTTTTAAATTTTAGGTTTGTTCCAAACTATGCCAGAACACGTTGCCGTCGGACGCTTGCTACGAGGTAAGATTATATCCTAAAGCAAACGCATACATACGCGCTCTTTTCCTGCACTCGATAGCCAAGCATTAAAAAACTTTATGACAAGCATTTTCCACTTGCTTGATGTCTTGGAAAAATACTGCAAAAGACGTGGTATTGAGGACACGTGTTTCAGGAAATCTGAAGACACAAGCAGTCCTCTCCATTAACTCCGCTGTTTTGTTTCCCCCTGTGCTGAACGACAACCTTGCGTGTAAGAACCATATCATGAAGCAGATAAGTTGAAACATATCTTCGTCAGCAGCCTACGACAATCACCATTCGATCAACATTGCGTGAAAACTCTATATTCAGTGAGTCTTGGAACTACAAACAATGTATCCGCCCGACTATCGAAACCTCTATACCAATCCAAAGGTTAAACAATGCCTTTACCAACTTGGAATATGCAATATATCAACAAACCTAAAGTTTCGTTCCATCATCAAACAGTGGATTCTTGCGTACTGCATCCTCCACTTCCTTGATCGCATCATACCCATACAACCACGGCTGAACCTGCGGACACGTCCTATACACGCGTTAGCACCATACCAGTCAATCTCAACTCTGTCATAACATACCATCGACTTGGGAAAGCATCTGTACCCAGATCCTTCCCTAACTTGCTCTTGAATTGTCGATCTCGCGCCTCTTGCTCCGGTCCATCAACCCTATGAAAGTCGCGCCGTTGATTGAACGTTTCTCTCACAATCGCTTCCCCACGCTCCTTTCGCAACCGCTCGTACAGCCGTAGTACACGCGGCAATTGTCTCTTGTTCGTCAACTTCGCCAACAACCCGCCCAAAACCGCCGCGTCCTCAAGCGATGAATTGGCGCCTTGCGCAAGATATGGCAGCATTGGATGACACGCATCGCCCATGAAGACCAAATTCGACTCGTCATTCACCCAGTGCGGCATCTGCTCCAAATGCATCAACTTCCACTTATCTACGCCCTTCTTGACGTGGTTAAGGAAGCGTGTGAGAATTGGATCCCAGCCTTTGAATAAGGTGCGAATCTCATCTACTGAGCCAGCTTGCTTTGCCAGACCATCCGGCAATGTGTCAGGACAGAGAAGTACGATATTATACATCTTACCATCGCGCATCGAATAGCCGACCGCGTGTGTGTTTGGTCCGATCCAGAAGTGTACTGTTGGTTTGGCTACCCATTCTCTTAAATCCGTATCTTGGATTTCATCAAGACTGAGGACGATGCGGTAAGCCAAATCGCCAGTAGGCAGTGGCTCGTCCTTTTTGCCGAGCATTAGTTCTCTACAGCGCGACCAGAGTCCATCGGAAGCGACGATGAGATCCCCGGTGTAGGTCTTGCCTGACGATGTCTTGACAGAAGGTTTGGCGAAGTCAATGGTTTCGACCTTTTCACCTAGAAAGAATTGAGTCCCCAATTCTTTTGCGCGGTCCAGTAGTGCTATCTGCAAGTCTGCGCGATGCATGTCTGTGAAGGGTGCGCCATAGCGCTGGCGCATTTTCAGATCATAGGATTCTTCATGGGCCAGTAGTTCGCCAGTGTAGCGATGAACTGATAACGATGTTGGTTCAGCTCCTTTGGCCCAAAAGGATTTTGATACATTCCAGTGTTGTAGTAACCTTGTGGCATTGGGGGTCATTTGCAGGCCAGCACCAACCTAGAATTTCGAAAATTATTAACGTGACTTTTCTAGATAGACAGGCATGAAGAACTTGCCTCGGCGATTTCTGGGGCCGCTTCTAGGACCACGACTTCATGGCCGGCGAGAGAACATGATATCGCGGTTCCAAGACCACTGAGCCCGGCTCCAACAATGATTATTTTGAGCTTTTCGGGTTGCGTTGCCTTGAAGACGGTCAGTCATTCGAAAATAGCTCCAGAATGTCGCGGAATTTAGCTTACCATTGAGATTATGTGGTGGAGAGTTGCTGAAGTGGAAATATGAGTGACATCAACACTAAATGAGGCTGAAGTAGGGCCAGATTGTAAAGGCTCTTACCAAATCCAGACAAGCAGTTGTCTATGCCACACACTGCAAGCTGGTATCTCTTTCAGGCTGATGGCAATCAAGCGAGTACTAGTAGCGAATTCTGTTCTTCCGAGTGTGCAGGGAATAGGGCAACTGTGTTCCTAATATGGTCGTACAGGTGAAGTTCGGAAAATCCGGTCGCCCTCGGCATGCTCCCGATTAGTAGCGCGAGCATTGCCGTGGTGTGACTTTTGAACTGCCACAGTGGATTCCATCCGGAGAATCAATCGGGACTTGATATTCAGATAGGAGTATGAGGCGTTCGACTGAATTCGTCAAACAAACTAGCCATGTCTTGAAGCGAATAGTCCGGGAAATCCAGACTGGCAAATAGATTCTATTCATCCTTAGCAAGAGGCGAGAAAGTCGTATGTTCCGAGGGCAGCTTACCATATCCAAGTATTCATCGACATAAAGCTGAGAGTTTGTGGCCAAGGTGTTTGTAGTAGTTGAGGTTGGAGCAGCAGGTTCTGCTGAAGCCTCCATAGCTTCTCGAAGGCTATCTTTGATTATCACGGCAGTTTTTCGTGCTACAACCGACTCATCCATGGCGTCCAGAATCTCCACTGCCATTTCGATCGTCTTGACGACGGAAGGGCTTTGGAGTGGAGTTCGAACTCTTGAAATGTATAGTAGTAGCACAGAGACCGCAAACATGACATATGTCGTGTTATACCACCTTGCAAATGTGAGCAAATTGGTAGTTTGAAGACTATATAGCTCTTACCAAGTTCTGAAAAAGCTGTGAATGGTGTAGGTCTCATGTATCAGCTCGATCGTAGTCTTCGCCGAGTCGAGGCATTTATTTATCGCCTGTTCTAAAGCTTCATGCATTACTATCGAGTGATTCTGTGCGACATATGACAGAAATGGTCGAAACAAGAGCATTCGAACATTGTGATATCCTAGTTTGATCATGTCAGCGTTAAATCATTGGGGAAAAGATGCAAACACTGACGAAGATTAAGCACTAAACGCTGTCGTCGACACCACTTGGGTTCTTTGAGAGCTCCAAGAAACCGCTTTTCCAAGGGGAATGGTCTTATCTTCTCTGGTAGCGTGGCAACCCACTGGCCCATGTCTTGCTCAATTTGGCATGCGATGTTAACTTTTTCTTGCCATTTTGACTTCTTGTGATATATCAAAATGGTCACTTTCCGGATGATGTGCGCAAACTGTACCATTAGCGGAATGATGGCGTATTCTGAATCGTCGATTGGTGGCAAACGTCGATTGTGATACTCATCCATTCCTAAAGTATCAGGTCTACCCAGTGAAAAGCTCATCTCAATCTCAAGCGAATAGATTCCCCACCAAGTTTTCGCAATAGTGCCGGATTGATGACATTTGGGATTTGGTGACTCTCGGTTGAATCCGGCTGATAGGCAAGTCCGAATGGCCAGGCCGAGATACATATACGCTAAATGCTGGTTTAGTTCATTCTGACATACTTTTGCCTTGAGAAGCGTTAGTTGACGTTAATCGTTGTTTTGGATATAAGTACCATGAAATATAAGCACTGAACGGTGTCGAGATCATTGGAAAATCGAAGATCATTCAAGTACGCCTGAGCGTCACCAAAAAGCTTTCGACTCCATTCAAATCTTGTCAGTCCGTCGAGTCTTTCTTCGTCCCAAACTCTTACAAGTGCACCAAGTGACATGAGACTTAGATAGAGAGGTACGAAGCTCTCATCCTCCGGATTGTGATGTCCAAACCATAAATTGTTCGCTCTAGCCATAAAATGCTCCTTGTCTATCAGAGGATGCACAAAATGCAGGTTCTCAAAGTAAGCTTCAATGAAAATATGAGCTTGCTTAGAGTAGATATTCCTGCTCTTCTCAGGGCCATGATGGTGAGCCTGTGGGGAAAATGCAGGATTGTGTAAAGCAGAGACAAGCGACGGTGCCTCTGCGGCAGCACTATATCCTGTTTGATGACTCTGCCTACGCTTCAGATATCCAAGAAAGGCCATGGAAGAAGTGCTACCGTGGAACTCGACGGCATTGGTGTGTCGATTCACATCTGCGATTTCTACTTCTGCGGCAGTATCTCCCGCCTCATCACTGACGGATTGGCGACTACTGGTGGTTTGCTGACCATCGGCAGCTGGCATCAAACTCTTTGGTAACGGATTCGACGTTAATATCACACGATTTTCGGGATCCAAGGAATGTTGGGAGACTGGTGACCCGACTGCCATGAGTTGAGCCGTAAGCTCCCGGACCTTTGTCTCCAGTGTTTGGATATAGCTACCATGCAAGTCAGCTTATCTTTTCTAGTCTTTGGACTTTCTTCACCCTTACTGTGAAGCATAGGCATCATCACGATATCGATTGGCATTCTGATAGACACATTCCAGGTTACTCTCTGCGCATAGTATGTCAGCAGCGAGTCCCAGTGACAAGTATTTTGGATAGATTACTTTTACAATGGAAACAAGGGATCGATTCATCACACTTGTATTTCTTTAGTCGACATCTCTCACATGCCTGGGCAGCACGAGGGCGCTTTAACTTTCGTGGGGGGCTTTTCTCATCCATGGCAGCATGGGGAGTGGTATGAAGTTAGAATCTGAGGTGTTCGCGACCCAAAGAGTATGAAACAAAAAAGGAAGACCATCCATGCTCTCCAGAGAGCCCTCCACAATTGAACCCATACCTTGCCGCATTAGATGCCGTCAACCCTAGCGAACTCATTCAATGCGGGGTGCGTGGCCCGTAGATTACATGCGTCACAAGTTCACAGCGCCTCCAAATTTTTATAAATCCATTCTCCCGATTCGTCCTTCGGAGTCCCATTAATAATGGTAGCAACCTTGGCATAGTACTGAGTACTTTGGTAAGGCGCTGATGAAACTTGTGGGTAGGTAGGTAGGTACTTTCTAGATACCCACGAGGCAACTGTTGAACCAAGACAAAATAAATGGTGCGCTGAGTGCTCCCATCAACTGCGGTGGCTACCATCTGCTACGCTTTTGAATCAAATGATTTATTCTCCCCTAAAGAAATAGAGTCGTTTCTCCATCGAATGCGCTACAAATTTAAGCAATTTCTTACTGAAGGGTGCGATGGGAGACATCATGGTTGATGGGAGCGCGCCATTTATTCTGTCGACCTTTCGGTACTCTATCTTCGATTCTCAATTCACAGAAGGCCAGGAAGATTAAAGCATCACAGTGCATACTTTTGATTTGAAGCTCCTCTTTTTAGTAAGACAGGCTGGCACTTCCTTAAGGTATAATCCGAGCAAATTTGGCTGTCGTCCGCCACATAGACCTGATGTTTTCCTGTTATGAATGTCCCTCAATTTGTCAAAATCGTCAACGACTTTCGAAGTACAAAGACCCAGTATCACTGGGAGGCAGTAAAAATCTTGTGTCACAGCTGTCTCGTATCCCGCTGCTAACCTGGTTTATACGAGACGTGCGTGAATAGCCTGGAGGGGATGAGCTGGAGGCCATCTGAGCTACAACAACTTGACAACAAGCACGATAAGCCCAACACAACAAGACTCAGATAGATATGGCCACTGACAAATCCTCGTATATTATTGTCGGAGCCGGTGTTTTTGGCACTTCCACAGCTCTTCATCTTATTCGAAAATATCCCAGAGCCACCATCAGCCTGATTGACAGACGGCCCTTTCCTTCCGACTCGGCTGCCTCTTGGGACTGGAATAAGATAATACGTTCAGATTATGTTGACCTAATCTATGCGAAGCTTGGACAAGAAGCATTGAATCTTTGGCGCAATGATCCTATCTTCAAACCATTTTTTCAAGAAAAGGGCGTCATTTGGGTTGATACAAGTACAGCAGGGCGACAAATGGTCGAGAACTACAAGCATTTTGGAGTGGACATTGATTACGATCTTCTTTCCGTTGAAGAAACAAAGAAACTACACGGTGGTATCTTTTCTGAGGCTGACTACACTGGAGTCAAGGAGGTTCTTCTGAACAAGAACTCAGGATGGTCTTATGCTAAGGAAGCCTTGGAATCTGCAGCTCAGGCCGCCACCAATGCTGGAGTCCAGTACATATGCAGCGCAGCCACTTCGCTCAAAATCGATGACAACGGTACTTGCAAAGGAGTTCGACTGATCGATGGCAGGAGTATTTCAGCCTCACAGACTATACTTTGCGCTGGAGCGCATACTGCAAGAATTCTGGCAGAGACTGCGCCGGAACGAGACGATCTCCAGGCTGGACACCGGTTGACTGCGGCGGCAATGCCATCTTCTTTGGCTGATCTTAACGAAGAGGATGCCAATCTGTTTGGCAGCGCTCCTGGGTACTGCCATGAAAATGATCCCAAAGGTACTGAACGATTCTTTTGTCACAAAAGTATGTCCAAAACTCACGAGCCCTAGGCGGTTGCATTCCTCTACCATCAGAAAGAAAGATGAAATACTGGAATATGAACGTATTCACAAACATGGTGACCCATTCATCAGGTCGTAGATTCTCCACGCCACCTGATGGACAAGATAACAAGCAATGGGATGTACCTGCTGGCAGGCAAAAGGAAATGCTGCACCTACACGAATCAATATTTGGCGATAAAGGCAAGAATTTCAAGATGAGCAAATATCGCCTTTGTTGGTCAGTTCTCAATCCCCTTGTACAAGTCATTGTGATCAGTCTACTGATAGTAGGAAACTCAACAGGGATGCTTTGACTCCAGATGAGGATTTCATCATCTCTCGTCATCCTCGTTGTGAGGGACTGTCAATCGGTACTGGAGGCTCATTTCATGGATACAAGTTCTTTCCTGTGCTGGGTAAATATATTGTTCAAATGTTGGATGGTATGCTTGCTCCCGAATTGAACAAAAAATGGGCCTGGGATCGCGACTTTTCCAAGCCAACGTCTTTATGGCTCGATAGTCGGGAGTTGAATTCAATGTGAAAGGTCTCAACGACTCAAGTTATACAGTAAAAGGTCTGGTCTTGATCGGCTTTTTTTCAGTCTAGATCTACGCCGATACTCTTCAAAGTCTCAGCAAGTTCTAAGTCGTCCAGTTCGGGAGGTTCTTCTGGCAGTACGAAGCCTTTAAAGGGCTTACCAATGGTTTGAATGACGGTCTCGACACCGTCTCCACTTGCAATTGACCAAGCACGAACATATTTGCTGCCAAAGGACAGGGAAAAGCTCTGCCCAGCCTGTATAACCGCAGTTTCGCCTTCGCGTACAGTCTGCTCCTCCCCGTCTTTCAATTTTACAATCAAGACTCCTTCCTGAACACTGAAGCAATGATCCGTATTCTTGAATGTCAGAAATCGCGAAAACACATTTCCACGAGACTCATAGTCTTTTGAAGATTCCAGACTTGTTATCGCGAATTTCCCACCGTTTTGGGCAGTTGTGACGAATGGTCGAGATAGAACACTGCCAGCGAGCCACCTTGGTCCAGTATTCGCCTTCAAATAGTAGGGAGACTGTCCTTCAGGAATGACGGAGTCGTTCTCATCAAAGTCTTTCACTTCCGGCGGATGATAATCGCGCACAAAATGGACGTCATAGTCTCGATCGGCTTTCATCATCTTACCCATGATATGTTCCTTGATATTGCGATTGTCAAATTCAGCAGTTACTGTGCCCGAATATGGTTCGCCAATATATCGAAAGAAATCAATCCAATCTCCCGGAGCGACCAAGCCAAATGTCTCAGTATGCGGCCCCAGAGGCTCGGGGTTGTGAATTATCGTCTGAAGACTTTGTAAGACTCCACATCTGTTGGTAACCGGAGAAGCAAATGTTTTACTTACAGGTGGAATGTATGCAAAGTCACCAGGCCCCAGAATTCTGCATTTATCGCCGTTCCATAACTTCAAGAATCCTTTCGTTATAAGAAACACATCGTGCGCTTCGTTATGATAGTGGAAGCCGGGCGCATCTCCAGCAACTCCTCCGGTTGTGAAGACAGCGATCTTTCCTTGAGTCTGTTTCGAAGATGCGAGAATGCGATAGACAGTTTTGCTGCCAGGAATAGTTACTCGTTCGCCTTCAAAGTTTGAGACAACATAACTCTCTCCTGTTGCCGGCTCCGTGGTCCACTTCAGACTTCCTTTCCCAGCTGAGGCCATGGCTACAAGTGGCAGTTAATGGGATAATCGCACTGAATGATTTCGTCGTGCCAATTTGGGAGAAATAGCGTCTGCACACGTATCTCGAAGCTCTCCGCAAGTGGAAGATATGCACGATTGACATGCCGCACCGCAAGTGTTTAAGACCCTTGATATAGCCTCAAGTCTGAGGAAGAATTACCCCACAAAATGTAGCTGCTAGTAACTAGTTTGTCTTGAGTTATCCTTGTTGCATGTAAAGTCGACCAATTCCCTATGAGTCGGACATGCCGAGTATTCCTGTTGGCGCTATCGGATGTTTTCCGAGTCCAGCCCCGAGGTAAGAAGTCGATTTACCCGGCATCACGGCTTTTAAACTGACAAATAAGAAAGCAAAAGTACCTTCATAGCTTTTTAGCTTGTGGAGAGGTTAGGGAGTGGTGGGAATTGATACAGTTCCAAGGTTTCCTTACGAACACAGCATGATCGCACAAGCCATGCTGGCCATCTTTATCTGAAGTCCTAGTCTCAGATCTACTTCAACACAACACTTTTCGACGATTGTTCACTTCTATCTGAACTGCAGATAAACAATTCTTCAAAGCCAAGGAACTTCAATTCGCACAAAATGATCTCTATCTCTCCAGATATCACGGCCTTATACAAGGAAATTGATGGAAGCAAGATCACTGCAGATATCTACGTCCCACCTCAGGAAACCGGAAGTTTACCATGCCTTATCATCATTCATGGAGGTGCCTGGATGGTGGGAGCCAGTAGCATGATCAACAAAGACCAGATCAAGGACTGTCTAGATCGAAAATGGATTGTTGTTTCTCCCAATCACCGCTTGTGTCCTCAGGTGGACGTACTCGAAGGTCCGATGACAGACATTCGTGACTTTCTAGCCTGGATTTACGACGGCAATCTCGATAAGGAGCTCAAAAATGCCGGCCTAGAAGTTTCTGTGAACAAAGATAAAGTCATGTCTTTTGGCACAAGCTCTGGCGGACATCTAGCGCTTAGTCTAGGCTATGATGTCCCGCGCAAAGTGGTGGCAATTTACGACCAGTACTCTCCAGCATCATTTTCAGATCAGTCATGGAGGAAGAAGCAGGAAGACAGGACGCCTCCCGGAGTCAAAATAGACCTTGATCTAGCGCAAAAAGTGTTTGACATAAAGCCAATACCGACAACTGCAGGAGTTGGACTGGAAGGACAGGCTCTACCTCCGGACTTCTCAGACCCAAGACAAGCTTTCACATTTTCAACCATGTCTCGCGGAGGAGTCGTTAAAGCGATATATCCAAAAGGAGAAACAGAAGGATATCAAAAGGTTGACCCGGTTCTCAACGTAACAAGCGACTTTCCTCCGACTATGATCGTACATGGCACAGCAGATGTAAGTGTACCAATTCATCTGAGCCACGCTCTTTTCAAAAAGCTTCAAGATGCTGGAGTCGAGTCTGAGATGGTCGAAGTCGAGGGCGCGGAGCATACATTCTCCATGAAAATGGTGAAAGGAGATGCCACCTGGGAACGACAGCGGCTAGGATTTGACTTTTTGGAGAAGATTATCGCCAGAAAAAGTTGACAATCAGCTGAGAAAGCGAGATTGTAAATGAGCCTGACATCCTTAAAACAGAAAAGTTGGTTTCGTACCAGTGTCTATAGTCACTGAAGTCAAAACTTGCAAACATCCACATGAACTTCCTACTGACACACTGTGGCAAACACTCCCACCATTATCTTTGTTAAGCATGACCATTGCCAGCTTGGCTTTCCGATAATCACACACTAGTTTCTTCTCTTGCTCCCTTCACGACCTCAAGCTCTGTACCCCGTCTTGCGGTACCTGATCTTTTGGAACGCACTTTCGCGGTGTGTCTGGCAGATTTCGCATGGTTGAAACCTGAACACAGATGGTGTCATGTTCACATAGTGGTGCGCCGCGCACATTGCAAGCTTGTGATCCATCCGGCCATCGTGGTGGCTCCTTGGTTTTCGACTCTACTGGTCCTGGCCCAACGGGACTTGAAATCTGTCCACTCTTATGTTCTGTGGTTATATATGACGGTGTATAGCCTGGCTCAGAACTTCGTTTGTTCATGGTGCTTAGCTTTTCATAGGATTGCGCACTTTTAAGATCTGAGTGATGTGCTTGAGAGGAGCCAATGAAGGATAGTAGCCACAGCGAGGTGGAATCCAATAACCTCATGGTAAGAGTTGAAAAGATTATACTGTAATGCAAGAGGAAGAGGTGATCCCAATTGGATGAACCAGATGAATGGTGCTCTCCTTCTTGTAACATATGTGGAGTATCTAGGATTTATTGTCTTCTTTTTGGCTCCAGTATAGATCATTTTAGTAGTTGTCACTGCAACTTTCTGGCAGTTTTCGCCTGGGATTTATATTGTAGGCAAATCCTTCTCCATCTCTGATAGAACAAAATATGGCATAATCAACCCTTTCAGTCTACCTATACTTGGGGCTGCTGTAATATTCACTCTACATGAAGCAAGATCGTGATCCAAGCCAAGGGGACAGCCAAGAAGGCGACGAAACAAGTGGCACACGCCCATGATGTACTATGTTTTCTTATTCTGAGCTTAACTCCCTTATGCTATATCTCCCGGTAGATTGGCATATTTTCAGAGATACAACGTCGAATGCAATGGCAAATATAGTATCTTTCGCTTATTGGTGCTGATGGGAGCCAGCGCAGCCGATAGGAGAGTGCCGTTCACTTTCTCACTGGTTTGATGGGATGGCCTGCTGATCCAACTTCAGAAATTCAGGAGTATAAAATCTAGCAGCTTGCAAACTTTCCTAGACAGTTCGAGGTAGTGGAATAGTTTGTCTCGACTACCATGAACAAAAGCTCGTCATACTTTTCACAGAGCGACTTGAACATGGCAAAGAATGAACACTACTACGAATCGCCAAATGTTCATGGTTTTCAGCATGTTTGAGCGTACACTCCATGTGCACGGAACGACAAACAGACATCGAGCGCGAAACAACTTCAAATCGGCAAATGGATTTGACTCGCTGCATAAAGTGAGTATAACAAAGAGCATGCTCCCATAGGCCTCGAGACTTGCCATCTCCCACACTTTGGTATTGAGTGTGATATTCCCCCAAGCATAATCTCAGTTGTTCTGGTCAGTCCATGGCCACGGCCATCAACTGGTTAGGAACTAACTGACCCACAACGTGGATGATCACCAGCTATAAGTGAGCTTTTGTCAATATATCAAGTATGAACTTCCCAATGTCAACTAAAAGCCTTTCCGTTACAAGACTTCGCTCGCGATCATGCAGAAGTTAGCACGATTGTCACATTTCATTGTCAATGGAAGCTTCTTTCCACGCCATTCATCGTGGCCCCCTCATATGACACCACTGCATATAATACAACCTACCTTCCAACCACCTCACCAACGACTCGTACTCAAATCATACTTCCCACCCTTCTCCAGCGCCCTCCTATACCCCTCCCTTTCCGTATACATCTTCCTCCACTTCTCCAGTCTCGGCCACTTCGCTCCATCAAAATAACCCCTCGCATGCGCGTTATCCATCGCCCAACTAGCATTGAAATCACTCAGCCCAATCCTAGCCCCGCCAAACCACGGCTTTTCCTCACTAAGCTGCTCCTCCAGATATGCATACATCACTAGATCATCTTTGTGGAAATGAGAAAGGATAGGACTTGTAATCGCACGCCAAATGTGAGATATTCCCCATGGCATTACATCCCCCGGAGATTGAAAAAGCACACTAAACGTCGTGCGGGAAGCGAATGTGCTATTTGCGAATTCTTGGAAGAATGTGTCTCTTTCTAAATCCTTCGCCTCCGGAATAAATAAGTCTGGTGCGAAGGTTTGTGTGAGGTAGAGAAGTATTAGCCTCGATTCTGTGAGGACGCCTGGATGTATTTGCGGACATGGAAGGGGTGAGGAATCGGTGGTAGTGAGCGTAAGGATGGGTGATTTTCCGAGGGGATGAATCTTTCCGAGTTCCGGGTAGGGAGGCATGTGGCGGGCGATTTTGGAGATGTAGAATTGGAAGTTTGGGTGGGCGAGGGCGATTTCTTCGAGGAGCCAGAGGGTGCGAAAGGCTTGAGAGGAGGAGAGGATGTGGAGTGTTGGGATTATTGTTTGAGTAGAGGATGGGGAAGCTGTTTCGACGGGAGTGTCATTTTGCTCGGGTTGGGAGGACATTATTTGAGAAAGGATTGGGAGTTGAGAGGTATGATGTTGGGATGTTTCAATGTTGGTTTGAAATGTTGATGGTTTCATGGACTGAAGTTGGAGGTAAGCGCTAGTAGTAATGTAGGACGAAGCAATATCTCTTAGTATTTTGTAGATAAGATGGACAAGTTTCGGACAATTTTGAAAGTCATAATCATATTTTTGTAGTTTATAACAAATTGCACATCTATATGCTCAAGGTGGTTTCGAAAATGTTAAGTTTGGTGCAGTAAGATGGCGGTAATGAGAACACATCAGCTTGCGATTACCGTATCTTCATTCAGACGCGAAAGAAGAATTCAAAAAAATTGGAATTGATTGTCCAAAGTAATAAGAGTAGTATACAACACGTCTTCTTGGATATATCCAATGTATACCTCCGTATGCCAGCTCACTTCGTAAAGTGAGAATCACAATCCTAGCCACACCCAAAGTGCAAAAGAATCATCCATTCGTAGACGATCAGTCTTCTACCACCTGAACCATTGGCTGGAGTCCCGAGTGCGCAGTTGATTTGACGCTGTTTTTGAGAATGGCGCCCAATGGTGCTTCAAGCCAGCCGTCTGGATACGCGACTCGAGTTCCTTCCACAGTTTGAATAGTACGAACAAAAGAAACGGGGGCGCGATATTCAGGGGCGTCTTCGTCTTCGCCCATGTCAGTTTTGCGCCGTCTCTTGGGTGCTTGTTTCTTCAGTAGTCGGTTGATGGTGTCCATCTGCAGAAAAGTTAGCGACTAGTGTAGTATGTCAAATTTGAACCAACATGCCTTTTCTTCTTCGTTCCGCTTCTCGCTCAGGTTCTTTCGACGACGTGCCATTTCAGCTCTTCGCATAGCGTACTCTTCCGCTGTGAGATGTTTCTTCTTTTGTGCTTCGTTTGACAATGCCATGAGACTGCCATCTAGGTCTTCATACGCGGCGCGTTGTCGCCTTGTGAGCTTGCTGAGATCTGGTGTATCGTCACGACTACCAGAAACCGGAGTGCCATCACTGTCGTTCTCTTCATCTGATTCGCCTTCTGCATCTTCCATGTCATCCTCTTCAGCAGGCTCGCCACCTACGTCCTCTTCACCCTCTGCGTCTTCTTCACCCTCTGCATCCTCGTCTTCGTCCATGCTGGCGAGCGATGAAAGTTCATCGTCGGAATCTTCAGCTGCCTTAGCTTGGATTGGAGCAGCTGGTGGCGCAGCTTTCTTGTGAATGACTGGCGGAGGGGGTGCATCTTCCATCTCTTCATCCTCCTCGCCTTCCGCGTCTTCTTCATCGTCTTCCTCGGGTTCTTCTTCGGCGTCTACCATTTCTTCGTCTTCGTCTTCATCACCTTCAGCGTCCTCGTCTTGATCAGGTTCTTCCTCCTCGGCTTCGTCCTCGGCTTCACTGGAACTCTCTTCGACGATTGGCTTGCGCCTAGCAGCTCTTCCACCGCTGCCTCGTGTGGCACGGCCAGTGGTAACCTGATTCAGTTTGCTGGGACCTTTGACAGTTGCGCGCTTTGGAGTTCTCTCGGGAGGCGAGTCATCGATGATAGGAGCGGCGGCAGCCGCAGCGGCTCTTCTGGGCCGGCCAGTGGTGGTAGCATTTGGTCTAGGAGTACTGGGGACAGTCAGTCGGCCGGATCGGCGAGTGCTAACCATCTTGAATTGTGTCCGCAAGATGGATGATCACAGATTGGATGTAGGAAGTATTTGTGGGATTGAATAAGCAAGTTTGTGGTGACACAAGAACTGATCGCTGGCAATGATTGCGATGGAGGCCTTAGTGGAAATAGCTTGGTAGCGCTTGCCAGCTTTGGGGAAGACAGGCAGGTGATGTGTGACCATGGCTCTGGTAGTAGGTAGGGAGGAGGTGGTAGTGGCAATGGACAAAGGGAGGGAGGTTCAAGTTTGCTTGCTTACCTGGTGCTCGGCATCCAAGCGTCTGAGCCATCAGTTGTGCTTTCTTCTGTACTGAGCCGTCGCAGTCGCTTGACTCTGTGGCTGTCGGACATGGCTTAAGGGAAGGAGATGCTTACGAGGCCAAGTAATCACAGTTCCAAACAGGAAAAGAGGAGACTGGAGGATAAAGATGGAGAATTAAATGAAAGTAGCGATGTTTTGTTCTTGTTGGTTCTTAGTTGTCGCGCAGTGTGAGGTGAGAGGAACAAGAAGCACCAAAGAGTTGACAGGGGTCATATGCTTAAGCGCGCTTAGCGCCGCCCATACCTTTCCGCTATACACATATTCAGGACATTAGAGCACAAGCATAGTCACGACTCAAACATTGGAAACGCTCTCCCTAGATGAATGGCAGCTTTTGGATTTGATCCTTAATTGTCTAGGGTGAAGGATGAGCATGATGGCGGCTTTATTATACCAAGTCCCAGCCCACTTGAGTTACAGTTTATAGCTCTCAATTGACTGAACACACTTGAGAGCACATATGTATGCCTTTATACCTACAGGGTATATATACATAGGTATAATCTACCATGGATTCCAGCTATTTTATGTCTGGGAATGGCGATATAAAAATAGCTGACTGCTAAAGTGGTAATGCCGCTAACACCGCATGGAGGGAATAGGTACAAGCCCCACTATTGCTTCTGTGCTCCTGCCACTTTTCAGCCTCGAGATTCGAGCGCGCCTGCCCAACGCAGCAAGGTGTTGTCCATGATGCCTGCCGTGCATATGCGCTCTTCCAGATCTCTAACTCTCCCATATTCTGGACTGCCTCGAGTCTTCTACTACTTCAGTACTCTATCCAAATCTCCATAATACTCCTACACTCGTCCCGTCTATTCTTTACTGTCACTTCACTATCCCACCAATTCGCTCAATTGCCAGCTGCGCGCAAACGCCCCACACTACCCACACTACCTCCGCTGTCAACCGCACCCAGGCTGCTATCAACAACAATAGTTGCCACACCCTCATCTTCCACACACATACTATCATGGAGAGAATAAAACGAGCAAAAGTATACTACGGCTCTAAATGCTAACATGATCGTAGCTAACGTTGGGGTTATAGGCTGAGAAGGTCAAATGCTGGAGGCAGGGAAAGTCACTGTCCGGCGAATTGCTCATGAAGGACCATCACATCACATTCAAGTACCCAATTCCGCAAAATGACGATTCTACACCATCGCCGAAACCCGAGCAGACCTTCCGCGAGACCTGGATACCTTATCCCATGATCAACTTCTGCCACTACCGGCCATCCCCTCCAGCTTCTCATCTACCTGCCCAAATAAGGCTACGATGTCGCGATTTTACATATATAGCCTTTCACTTTGAAGAAGAACGAGAAGCCCGTGAGATTTACGACACTATAAAACGCTCAACATGCAAACTCACCCATGTTGATCAGCTCATGGCTTTCACCTTTAACTCGAGTAGTGAACGACAGTACAAGGGCTGGGATATCTACGATCCGCGTAGAGAGTTTGCGCGAATGGGAATATCTGGAAAGAGTAAGGATAGTGGTTGGCGGATATCGGAGATCAACTCTAAATTTGAGGCATGACCCCCCTGACTCGAAGAGAATTAAGCTGACCAAAGTAGTACTCAAGTACATACCCAGCTCTCCTTGTGGTCCCTTCGGGTATCTCAGATACGACTCTGAAGCATATGGCAGGATTCAGGTCTAAAGCTCGAATACCCGCGCTCTCTTATATGCACGCCATGAACAAGTGCACCATCACAAGAAGCTCCCAACCAGCCGCTGGTATTCGCAATAGCAGAAGTCCTCAGGACGAAAAACTTGTAAATGCCATCTTTCAAAGCACAAAGCCCGGACACGCCCCTCGATCGGGCACTAATACTCCAACTCCTCCCCAACAGACAACCGATCTAACCAATCTTAATAACATTACAGACGGCGTTGACTTTATGCAAGTCACCACTCCAAGCGCTCGAGAATCTGGAGACACTATGAATGTTTCCACAACGAATGGTCCTACAGCCATTATTGGCAAGATATATGGCGCTCAACAAACCAATGCCATCTTTGACGCAAGACCACAGGTCAATGCGCTTGCACAGCATGCCACCGGCTACGGATCAGAAAACATGGACGGATATCCTGGCGCTCGGAAATACTTTCTCAATATCGACAACATTCACACCATGCGCAGATCTTTAGACCAAGTAGTCGAAGCTTTAAAGGACTCTGATTTAACCACTCTTCCTCCACTGTACCAACACTTGGAAAAAAGTAAATGGAGAGGATACATCAGTCGCATCCTTTTTGGCGCCAAAGAAATAGCAGACACAATCGCTCTCAAACACTCACACGTTTTGGTTCATTGCTCTGACGGCTGGGACCGAACCAGTCAACTCAGTGCTTTAGCACAACTCTGCTTGGACCCCTATTACCGCACAATGGAAGGTTTCATGGTCTTGGTTGAGAAAGATTGGATGTCCTTTGGCTACATGTTTCGGCTGCGATCTGGACTTTTGAGCCACGAGAAGTGGTTTGAAATCGAGAATGAGAGGGTTGCCAATCGCCAATCTCGAAACACTGAAGACAGTCTGGAGTTCCAGGAACCTGAATCAAACGCTTTCGAAAGCGCAATCGCAAAAGCGCAAGGCTTCTTTCGCCGCCGCAATGAAGATGAGATAGACGAGGCCGCCCAAGAAGCGGCTAATAAAGCTCTAGCCAAGGATGCAAAGATGACGACTCTGCCTGGAGAGGTAAGTTCATTTCCCCAAAAGACAACATCTGCAATCCATAGCTTTGTAGCCGACTACTTCTTGAGATCTGCCTGGCAGCTGCTCAAGCAGTATCAACATTTGGCCATTTGGACAATTATGATACCAAACTGACAATACTAGGTCAGTCCCGTCTTTCTTCAATTCCTGGACTGCGTATACCAATTGATACGCCAAAATCCAACCCGCTTCGAATTCACTCCGCACTTCCTTCGACGTCTGTATTACCATCAAAGTTCCTGTCAATATGGAAATTTTCTTTTCAATAACGAGCGTGAGCGTAAGGAGTATCGCGCCAAAGAACGCACTGCCAGCGTATGGGGCTACTTTTTGCAGAAACGAGCAAATTTTATCAACAAAGAGTACGATCCTGTCATTGACGAATACGATGACAATCGTAAAAGCCTAATTCAACCGAACCCGGAAGATGTGCGCTGGTGGCATGAACTCCTCGGTAGGACGGAGGCTGAAATGAACAACGAGAGTGCCATGGGGCGCGGTGGGCCCTTGTCAGATCAAACTGCAGCTACAGACTCCACGGATCCATCCAGTAGTGCTGAGGTTACAAACCTGGGAAGTAGTAATACCAGCTTTGGCACGACCGCACCACCCGGACCAACTGCGGAATCTCTGGCAGAGGGAACGCCAGAAGCAATGGCGAACTTTGGAGCGATGACGAATTTTAATGTGCCTTCAACAACTTCGAGTCCAGCACCAGGAAGCCGCTTTGCGCGCATGGAGGAGCGCAATGGAGAAGAGAAGAGCTCGTTGGATACGAAGTCAGGGATCCTCACTCCACCAAGTGAACCTTCAGAGCAGTCAACCGTCGAGACGTACACGGATCCGCTGCGCGCTGGGATACCAATAGAGCGGTTTGAGCCGGAGTTGGAGACAGAGACGACGAAAACTAGTTGGCTACCAGAGGCAATCACTGGCCGACGATAGAATTACGTCCGTCTTTCGTAACCTTCGTAAAATACATTACTTTGATGGTCAACTAGCCATCTAATTCATCTTGACATTTCATTTCTTGCAGTGTAATACTCTGCCCTGCTTCGCTCATAAAGATGCTACGCGAAAGTGCTCTGTATTGTGCCCACGCCCAGCACACACCAAAACGCTTCCTCTCGCTTCTCCTTTGCCGTTGCCGCTACCGCCTTTTCTTCTCCAGCAGCGTCCGTCTCATACTCGATGCGCACAAAGACCGCAATCTCCAAGTCTGCTTCCTCCTCACTGGCGTCTTCGGGCAACATGCCTGGTACAACTTCCACCACCACACTCGTCCAGTTCCGTCCACTGGCCCATACTTTCCCTGCCTCTGCCACGCGTGCTTGCGCTCCGTCTTCGCCTACCGTCGGCATTCCACTCGGCATACCGCTACGCCGCTTACTAGCTGCTGCTGGCTGTGCACCCAACGCCTCATCCCAGACATCGCTGTTCTTGCCTACGCTAAATTGCGGACATAAGATTGTGACTCTAGTGCCTACGCGTCCTGGTGTGGTTGGCGGTGTGGCGAGTGTTACGCTTAGTACGTCTTCTAGTGGATTTGCTGTTGTTAATAGATATGTATGTGTTTGACCCGTCCGGAGTGGCGCAGAGAGGGATGCACGCTGCGCTATATGTGCTGGTGTGCCTAGATCTGGACCTAGTGTTGGCATGCCGCCAGAAGATGTGGTGGTTGTGGCGAGCGGGAGGAGAGTGAGTTTGGGCATGTGGTTTAGTGCTAGGGTGCGGATGCGCCAGCGGTAGTTCATGCGTGCTTCTGGACGCGCGAGGAGGGTTCGGCAGGCACGGCAGCGTTTACTGCGTTTTGTACGGAGGAGGGTGGCGATGGGCCAGAGATCGGATGTGAAGGGTGGGGCGTGGTCGCCGGGTTGAAGGGCGCGTTGGGCGGTGGTTGTTGTGTCCGGCCAAGGGGTCGTGGAGAGACATGTTAGGGAGTCCGTGTCGTCGGCGGGAGAGTGGATGTGGAGCCCTTCAGATGGGGATAGAGCTTCGCGCATGGGGACAGGTTTGGTGCGTTTGGTCTTTTTGCCGGTGTAGATGTTGAGGAGACGGGATATGGCTGAGGGCGAGGAGAAGCCGTCTGTTGAGGAGAATGAAGGGCCAAACATGGAGGCTTCTGAGGATTCGACGATTTGTTGTTGGTAGAAATTGCGAAGACGAGTGAACAGTTCGTCGTGGTCTGTGGAGAGCATATCAGGGCGGGGTGATGTGGCTTCTGCTTCAGCATCATCTATCGAACTGTGCTGTATCGCCAGTGGTGATAGTGGTTGTTCCTGAGTTGGACTCGTAACTTCAGCATCCTGGATTTTTCCAGCCTTGCGCCCATTGCGGATCTTTGCCAATTGCGCAGTGACATTGGTGCCCTTTTCCAACTTGATTCCCAAGTCCAGCGAAGACCAATTGCACCACGGGCACATCATTATGAATGGGCCAGTCGCATGTTCGGGTTTATCTTCCTGTCTTGGATCCTCCATCGGATTGATGGTCAAGGGTGAGGTACATATTGGACAGTTGTAGCAACTTCTTGTACATCTGTACAACATAAGTCAGCACATAATCTTGGTCCAAAATACAGCCGGGGCTCTGACGTATTACCTATTGCCCTCACTTCTTACAGTGCTGCTGGGAACTTCGAATAGGCATGCTGGACAATACCAGCATTGCACTTCCTCCAGCACACAACGCGCGCAGCGCATTTGATGACATTCTGTACACCATAGTAAGTGTTCTAGAGGTACAAGACTGAGATTTGCTCGGGGCGACCGTGAGTCAAATGTCTGCTCTTCATTGTCGAATTCTGTGGTATCGGTAGGGGGTTGTTCGCGAGAATGTTTACGATTTGCGGCCAAAATGGGAACTGGCGCGGACGTGTTGACACATGGACATGAGTAGTAGGTATATGGCAGGGGATTTTGTGCCATTGAGGCTCTAGTTGCAACGTGCTGAAAATCGGAGAAAAAGCCTGAGAAAGAGAGGACTTTATGGATTACTAACAGGTAGTCTGATGGTCGCTTTGATGGTATCAAAATTGCATCAAGAGTTGAGGTTGTCCCAAACCGCGCTAACAGTGTCTAGCCCTATCTCGCGATCTACATCGCCCCGCCCCCAAATGCGAATGTAGAGATCTGATCTTGTGCCAAGAGCTGAACAGTGAGGAGTGAGTAAGCATTCGCCTACCGACGCTTACGATGTTATCAGCGCAGTTTTGAAGTTATTGGTCGTTTGGGCTTAAAGCTGAAAATGAGACTCCTAAGCACTAGCGATCGGTCCATCCATGACTTTATGAACGAAGTTCCCGAATATGCTATTCTCTCACATACATGTACGCTTCTTCCGTGCATCTAGACGAGCTCACACCTAGGTCAGTTGAGTAGGAGCTACGCTGACGAACTCTAGGGGAAGATGAGGAGGTTACCTTCCAGGATGTGCAAGCAGGGAATGCTGAAGCGAAAAAGGGATATCAAAAGATTAAAAAGAGTTGTCAGATTGCCGAACAAGACAATATTCAGTGGATATGGGTTGATACATGCTGCATGTAAGTTACTTATTTAGCAATATCCTCATTTTGGCTGAACTTTGCGGATTCCTGTTCTGTCGCAACCGACAGGATAAGATTTCGAGATAACGAGAGGCTTTGGTTGAAGACGGGGACTATCATAATGATTGCATACTAATAGATTTCCAGTGACAAGACGAGCAGTGCTGAATTAACTGAAAATATCAATAGCATGTAAGATAGTCTTTGTGACACATTGGAAACTTTCAACTAAGCATCACTGGAATCTGGCATTCCAGCCATTTACCAGATGTTTGGTTGGCTATGACCTACTGCCGAAATTTGGTCAGATGTCCATATAGACTAATGCATATAGGTATGTGTACTATCAGAACGCCATAATCTGCTACGCCTACCTCTCCGACGTGGACTATAACGATGGCGATTTTGAGCTCGAAATGCGAGCAAGCAGATGGTTCACCAGAGGGTGGACATTGCAGGAGCTAATAGCCCCTACTTCGCTAAGGTTCTATTCCAAGGGATGGAATCTTCTTACAAGCAAGACTGTGGCCGCGAAACTTCTATTCACAATCACAGGCATTGATGTGGAAGTGCTACAAGGAACGTCACCCCTATTTCGGAATATAGCTGAGAGAATGTCCTGGGCGTCTCAACGACGGACGACCCGCGGCGAGGATATGGCATATTCTTTGATGGGGATATTCGGTGTAAACATGCCTCCTATTTATGGGGAAGGTGTTGCAAGCGCTTTCATTCGACTTCAGCAGGAGATCATAAGACGAACGTCAGATCAAACAAGTAAGACATCTACCTTTCATTATCGCTTAAAGCGCTTCAAATCTATCAGAAGCGGAGCAAGATAATGTAGGACCTGACCAGCAAGAGCGACAGAATATGACGACCATGATGAGGGCACGCCAGCTATACTGCTGACTGCAACATTGTTTTATCGCATTTTTCAGACACTAACATGTCTTATAGTCTTTCTATGGGCCCCAAAGCATGAAGCGGGTAATCTTGGACTTTTAGCAACATCACCATCAGCATTCTGTGGACACACTCTCTGCCATCAATGGGTGAACACAGGACAAACACCAAACCTATCTGAAACTATTCTTGACGGCAACCGCATTGCTGGACTATATCGCCGATTTTCTCCCATGGCAGGTAATCTATCCAACATAGCTTGCGACGATTTTGCGATTTCGAAAAGCTCTACAGACAAGATATACCCGTCGCCCCAACTTGGACCTCACGGGCTCGAAATTGCTCTATTAGTTCGACAAGAAAGTGGAAGCATCATGCAAAAGTCACGCCTCAAACAAAACCTCGCCTGCCTCGACTTGACCTATGGCGACAAGCGATGTCCTGTAGGTCTCTACCTAGAGGCAGAGGAAGAACGTGGAATCTCCATCGTTCCTCATAGAATGGGCCACTTCCGTCGAGTTGCACCATATCTTTCCAAGAACAAGAACTTCCATCTGATACGATCTGGGAAGTATGTAAGAGAGCCAATGAATATCTCTCAGGTGGATCCAGCGACATTGAGCCAGAGGCATGACACGTTTGTTATCTACCATGACTCTAAATTATTCGACAAGAAAGATGTTGTCATGGACTACTTCCCACACGAGACGAATCCCAGTGGCTTTCAGGAGCAGATTGCATCTCCAACGGTTGATGTATTCGTCTCTACGCCTCCAATCAGGCCAGGAGTAGGACTCGATCATGTGGGATCTGCCGGTACTTGTCTGTTTAGCCACCCCTGTAAAGGGAGCTCGTTGATATTGTATTTCGGGTTAAGGGAAAAGGCGGGAGCGTGGTGCTTCGTGGTAGCTAACGTTGACTCAAAGGCGAGCCCTTCAAGTGCGAGTTCGAGTAAGTATAGTCGATATCTCGATCTCCTAGATAAGCAACTTCTTAGCAGTAGGTTTGGAGATACACATCAGCTGCCCTTACCATGTGGGCACGTCGTTGAGACAACGCTGAAGCGCCAGTCTCTGCGGTATGTCGTCTCAATGATGGCGTTTAATCAATGATTCGTTCTCGCCCTTATGTCAATTTCGTCATTGTCGCTCAACGTAGCTCATACCTTGAGATGGTTGATTGTACAGAGCCCTCTGCAAATGCCAGAGAAGTATTGACTAAATCAACACGGCGCTACAGTTGCAGCTGAGATGATTGACAGCCTCTCGTACCCGAGGTGAGCATTTGTTCTTTGTATGCGGCTGCCACATTCGTCTTACCGGAGCAGATTTGGTGTATGCCTTGTCGACAATCCTTTCATCATAAGATACCTAAGGTTCGGAGGCTTCCAGGCGGCGCAAAGATCGAAATGAAAAGATGAGCAAATCAAAGTCCCCCAGCACAAAGAGTTTCAAGATGTGGAATGAGTGTCTAGTCTGCTCAACGCGCTCGTCGACGACGATTGGCATAGCAAGAGATACAGAGAAAAAGATATTTCTCCTTGTTGGCTGTAGGGCAGTGCGTCGTCCTATTATGTTGGCGCTCTTGCTAGCCAGAATGCAGTGGCTTGCCGCCATATATATGGCGGAAAACACACGCGCTGTGGAGGGCTGAAGAATGTCCCCGAATCAGATGTAGGTAAAGTGGCCGTTTTCAAATAGTTTCCGCAGCCTTATGAGCTGTCAACGACTGGTACTAAGATATGAGCTCGGCCACCTACATAAGCCAAGATTTTGGAAAGCTAGTGCCCAAGTATCTGTATGCGACACTTCTGCCACAAAGATGCAAGCCTCACAAGATGTCTGGTTTGCTTTAACGCTGCTGGACAGAAGATCCACTCTTACCGGGACCACCCGCAAGACGTTAATCTGATCGCTCAATGGTTTGGATCTTCATAGCGTGGGCGTAAGGCTGTGCCAGCAGCGGTAAGGTCTTCAAGCTCCTATCCAAGCCTTCGGGCACAAAGCCAAAGGCACCTTATAAGTCACAAGTAGTCCAGTTCAACCTCCAGGGACCATAACCACCACCAAGACTCAGGACCTACATCTTTCATGTTTTCCAACCCCCGAGTAACAAGAACATATAAAGGAGCCTCCAATTCCTTTCAGCTCCAGAAGCTTACAAAGCTCGCACCTTCAACCCAGCATTGTGAGTACCATTCAATCAAAGATGCACTTTTGATGGCTGACGCTGCCAGAGGACAAGCCTAGACACAACTCAGCATGTGCATACAGATTGTCGAACGGTATGCCGTATGTCACTGTCACTATCATACCCATGAGGTCGATCGCTGCTCCCTCTGGGGCCAGCCTGGACACGGAATCACTATCACCATCCTCTACGTGGGCTTTCTCTGTCCTGAACATAGTCCCTCTCCTTGAAAGCCAGCTTCTTGAGGCCCATTCGTTGGTCCCACTGGAGAGCTAACCAGTACAACTGCGGGACGGAGCTGGAGAACTAGTCTAGCAACACCGGAAGGATTCAACGAGGCAACTCAAAGGGGTCCGAATCCAAACGAGAGCAAGCACAAGGTTCATTCTTCGAGCATCACACACACTTCCAGCTTCCAGCTGTCTGGAACCGCAGATATGATATCCAGGCTTTGGATTTAGCCATGCAAGCCATGGCCGTAAAGACGGGCCAAACCCCACCAATATATGTAAAATAATTTATAATCTATGAATCAACCTGACTTAATACTTCCCTGTCAGTGCACAAAGAATAAGATGTTCCTTTGGGGGCCATCTCATTACTCTAAGATCAAGTGTCTCTGTCAGGTATTTGACAAACCACCAGTCCTTTGGGCAGCACAATCCCGCTCGAAGGATCGAAATTTCCTGTTTAGATGGAATTTGCCTACTACCAGCCGTCTCTTTGTCGCAGCCTCGTGGGCAGAAATGCATGCGACCGCTTTTAACCGTGCGTCCTAGACCTGCAGCAGTGCGGAGTGCATCATTTACACTCGAACCTATCAGAGTGGCAAATATCCCAGCTGGATGGGTGTTACGCACCAAAAAGTAATGGTGCATATTTGACCAACCCCAACTCTTACATATCGTCTAGATTTTCAGCTTGCGAGGACTTGAGCCGCGGTGTTCAATTGGCGATGCTGTGAGCTAATTCGCCTGGTACAAAGTTTAGATCCAACCTCATGGCTGGTGCATTCTTTGTGAGTGACTGCCTCGCAGAGTCGCAGCCAGCCACGGAAGATTATTGTCATGCTCTTGTGGAATTCGATGTCTTATCTGGTGACATTGTATCTAGGGAGTTTGTTAGTCTGATGGAGGTATGCGCTCAATACCTGGTGATGCTTTTAAATTGATACGATCCTGCGCGAATGGCTAGTCAACAGGTTCTATTGCTAAAACTATTGCTAAGCCGATCAGTATTGCCGCTCATTGGGAGGTGGACGACAAAACTCTTGAGTCTTTTGAAAGCTGTGCAGGGTGTCGGGGTAATTGGAATGTTAGCAAATATTCCGCATTGCGCAGCCCGCTAGCCTTTATCGTCATAAGCCATCTGGTGGTTTGTTATTGCAGAAGACATTTATGTCTGAAGTAGAACGGACCTGGTGTGCTTCGTCTCTGACAGCGAATGGTGTCCATATCAATTGACCTAGATGCAGACGTTGGCATCCATAGATAGCTACCGTTTCATTACAGATTATAGATACCAAATGACCTCGTGGTCGACACGCTACCCATCCGCTATTACACCTGTTTAGTTGGAAGAAGCCCGTGATACTAGTACTAGTCGTCCTGCAAAGGATCATTCGCCAATCTAGCGCTAGTCCTTCAAAAGAATTGTAGAGCGGATTATGTTCTTTCTTGCCAGGAAAAAAGGGACATCAGCCACCAAATTATACGCGCGAGCTGACGAATTGACGTAGACATGGATAGCCAATGGATTGAAAGACATGTTGCATCTTGCAAAGAGGACTCCTAGTATTTGCGAAAAGGTTCGGCTTCTGAGAAGTTAGAGCCTATTCTCAGCTGCTCCACATTTCTCAAAGCCTAAACGGTGTGATAATTAAAGTATCCAATGAGACTTGGACCTCAGTATCACCCATCTTACCTGTAAGCTTAATCTAAACGAAAGCTCGCTTACAACGATTCAACGCTTGCCACCACGAACTATCTCTTAACAGATTCGCGCTAGAGCTGATGAAAGCCACTGATCGTGCCTTGTGAACATCAATAATCACCAAATCAACGCTTTAGGCCCCCTGGCCTATTGAAGACACAAAGCACGAATCAGAGCGCGTGGATGGATGATGGATCGAGTCAGACGAGGACAACAATATGGATAGAGAATGAAGAGGACAATTTTGCTTGCCCACGTCGACAGCCAACCCTTTTGGTTGTTGAAAAGAACCCAAGTAGTTGGGAACTATTCGAAATAACGAGGCTGGCGGTAAGGCTGAAGGATCGCCATGTCTCACTTACTGGTTGATGATATTGAACGACCATTGGCCACTTTTCTCGTGTTTCTTTGCACCAAAATGAAAATTGTAACTACACAGCTTCTGAAAGGCCAGTAATCTGAAATAACACTCTGGGGTTTCTGGAAAATTTCATTCAGCCACAGTCAGCGCACAGCACGATGATGACTTGAGGCTTCAGCACTGATGAGGAATTCAACAAAATCTCAAGAAGGAAACAATGAACCAGAGATCTGAACCTCGAATCAAGATCCTGATGACCAGAATCGGAGCTCCCCTGTCAAGTACTTCGGCCCGAATGATCCAAGCTTTCCGCGCTCGTGCACATCGATGATCGGCATTTGAACCCATTGATGTCAACTGAACTCAACACCAAAGTTTCTATCACAGGATCCTTAACTGACGACAATCGATTCCCAAAAATCGCCCTAATGGCCACCACCGCAAAGTCCCAATTCTTCGCCGCCAACTCCCTCCGCCTAACCATACTCCCCAAACCCCTCAATCTCGCCGAACGCCGCCAAATATACCACCACCTGCAAACATTCGGCGACATCCTCTATTTCAAATCTCTCCACGTAAACACTCCCACCAGCAGCTCTCTCACATTCCCATAACTGACGCAAATTCCGCCTCTAGTATAACCGCACCATCGACCAACCCAACAACTACCTCATAATATACCGCGACGCCTCCTCCGCCACCCGTCTCCGCCAATCAACCCCCAAGAACCTCACCATCCAACGCCGCCCCTTCGATCCCGTCTCCCTCCACTGGCCCTTTCAAACTACCCCCTCCAACCCACCAAATCCCCTCTCCCTATCTCCCGCGCCCAAAGCGCCTCCCCGCGCATCACCGACCAACATCTACCGCAGCACACGCTCCCTCCGCTTCGACGTGAACCCACCCGAAGGTAGTGAAGCAGAGGAAGAGGCCGCCGCGAAGAAAAGACAAGCAATTGACGCTACAGACGTAGACGCGCAAACAGACGTACAAGTGCGTATGACGAGCGCGGCGTGGCGAGGCGAGCAGCGGGCAGAGTTGAGAGAGTGGGCGGCGCCGTATTGGGGACCGTTTAGGGTAGAGGGGAGTATGATGCAAAGGGAGTTGGCGATGGAAGTGCCCCTGGTGGGACTGAGTGATGTGGGTGGGGTGGTGAAGAGGGCACTGCCAGGCCCGATATTGACTCGACGGCGGGATAGGGAGAGGGTGACGCTTGGGTTGAGGCAGATGTATAAGAATGCTCTGAAAGAGAAAAAGGCGAGGGAGGGTGTTAATAAAGAAGTTCAATGAGAATCGCTTTATTGAACGGGATCAGAGCTCCCTAAGATCCAGGATTTGGTGCTCATCAGGTTGGTTTTTGGCGTTGTTCTTTGGCGCTTTGCGTTCTAATAAGACTTTATACCCCCTATACAAAAGCTCACTTGGATTTTCATGAAGACTGAACGGATCATTAAATGAATGATCTAATGGACCAAACTACTGCAAAGTCAAACAAAACAACTTGATTCATACTATAACATGCAATCTTTTGAGCACTTCCTACAGACCACCCAACCCGACAGCTTAGAACATTTCCGAGCTCGTGGCCTCATTTGCTTTGGAACAACAAAGCTCAGGTCACTGGACTTTGTTGCCCTTTTCCATTACCTTGCGCAAAGCCAATTTTCTACGGATGCACCTAAACACAGCGCAAGAAAGAATGTTGATTCAAAGATCGGAACAGTCTATCTCTATAGCTTGTCGTAGTACTGGAACATGTTAGTATGAAAGAATTCACGAATTAGTATTGTGTCAAAACTTACGTTGGTGTAATCTGGAACATCTGGCTTAAGACCCTTCTTGATACGCATTGCCTCCACGACTTGACCGGATTTGGTGGCCTTGTCTGTTGGATCACCTGGCAGGATCTGCCAATGATCGAACACGGACTGTGGGAATGCTTGTCCACCTGTACCTTGTCGGAGATCGGCGACGAAACCGAAAGACTCGTTGACGGGCAAGTATGCCTTGATGTTGTAAAGAGGAGTTCCTGGGCGTTGAGCCTCCTCGAAGACGTGACCACGACGGCGAGTGAGCACACCATAGATACCACCCATGGCTTGTTCTGGAACCTGGATCTCGACAAGATAAACAGGTTCAAGGATAGCTGGCTTAGCCAACAGCATAGATGCGTAAAGTACACGACGGCAGGTAGGCATGATTTGACCAGCTCCACGATGGATAGCGTCGGCGTGGAGGGTAACATCTAGAAGGTTGAAACGAGTCGATCGGAGGGGTTCTTCAGCAACTGGTCCCTCGCGAGTTGCCCAAGAGAAACCAGAGACGACAGAGTCCTTGATTTCGTTGAGGTATTGCACAGCCTTGGTTTGATCGACGAACAGATTGGGGCCGCTAGTATCTGGGCCAAAGCACCAAATCTTACGGGCATCAGTAACATCCCAGCCGTGCTCATCAGCAAGGATACGAGCGCGAGCCTTGAAATCATCACGGGGCCCAATCTTTCCCTCTTCAATAGCCTTGGAGACCTCCTCCTCGAGTGGTTGAGCAGTGACATAAAGACGATTGTGCTTGTTGGGCGACTTGGACAGAGCGGTAATACTTGAAATCCCACCAACTGACTCGCGATATTGTACGACTGGGTCGGAGAACTTGAGAGGCACGCAAGCGTGGTCCTCCTCAAGATCCTTCAAGCAGATTTCCAAATGTAGCTCACCAGCACCAGCCACAATATGGTCACCAGAAGGATTGATGTATGTGAGGACACATGGATCTGACTTTGAAAGACGCTTGAGACCTTCGACCAGCTTGGGCAAATCGTTGGCGTTCTTGACCTCGACGGAGCGTTCCACGACAGGGGAAACGGAGAATTTCATGACCTTGAGATTGTGGGCAGTCTCTGAGGTAGTGAGAGTACCAGACTTGAGGAGGAACTGATCGATTCCGACAAGACCGCAAATGTTTCCAGCAGGGACATCCTCGATAGGTTCAATGAAACGACCCATCATGAGAATAGTACGTTGAACAGCCTTGATGAACAAATCGTCCTTCTTACCAGGAGTATAATGTGGACCTTGGATACGGACTTTGAGACCAGAGCGGACAGTACCAGAGAAAACACGACCGAAAGCATAGAAACGACCCTTATCAGATGTCGGTACCATCTTGGAGACGTAAAGCATGAGAGGTCCCTTGGGATCGCAGTCTCGGATACCGATGGCGGCCTCGTCGTCGTGGGGACCCTCGTATAGCGTCTCCATACGGTATTTTTGAGCTTGAGCAGGTGATGGGAGATGGAGAATCATCATTTCCAAAAGAGCATCAGCAGCTGGGAGGAACTTTCGCATAACGACCTTGAGCTGAGCCTTGCCTTCGAGGTCTTTCTCGTCGTTGGTAAGCTTGATGTCAAGGGCATTAACGAGCTTCAAGACTTCGTCCTTCTTGACGTTCATGACCGCATTGAAAATCTTGTAGATTGGATCAAGAACAAAGGAGTTGAAGGAACGTTCAACACCGTCTGGGGCAGTTGTAGTCCACTTCTTGGTCTTTGGATTGAACCATTGGTCACCCTGTAAGCTGTTAGCAACGGGGTGGAACAGATTTACGTTCAAGTATCACTTACCCAAAGACGGCTCATCATCTTGTTCTTGTCAACACCAAACTTCTTGGCGTATCTCGCAGCGAATTGGCGAATTGTGAAGGCCCATCCATGGAGACCAGAGCCGAAGGCCACGGTACCCTTGTCTGGGTAGACTTGGACATCACCAAGAGATTTGTCGAAATATGTAGAGATAACGACGTTGACGGACTCAATGACACGAGAGAAATTCTGGAAAAGATCTTCCTTCTCAAGCTGGAGTTCGAGCAGTGCACGATCGACCTTGTTGATGATGACGACAGGCTTGATACGCTCACCAAGAGCTTGACGAAGCACAGTCTCGGTTTGCACGCACACACCTTCGATGGTGTCGACGACAACGAGAGCACCGTCAGTGACACGGAGAGCAGCAGTAACTTCAGAAGAGAAATCAACGTGACCGGGGGAGTCGATGAGATTGATCAAGAAATCGTTCTTCTCGACCTTGAAGGGAATTTCCTTCAAGTCCTCCTCTTCCTTTAATTGGGCATATAGGGAGATGGCAGTGGACTTGATGGTTACACCACGTTCCTGCTCGTCGGCGCGAGTATCGGTAAATCGAGCCTCGCCAGCTTTGGCGGCCGAAATAATACCGGCACGCTGAACAAGAGAGTCGGTGAGCGTGGACTTTCCATGGTCGACTGTGGTCAATAAAATTAGCCCAAGCTCTCGAAACTAAGTTTGCAGGTGGCTGCATACCATGCGCAATGACGGACATGTTCCGGACATTGGCAGCCTTGTCCATGAGCTCACGGATCTTTATTAAACATAGTCAGTATATTATTGCAAGATTATTGAAGGGGATCGTGATGGATGGCGGTATCGCATACCTCTTCGACTGTGAAGCTGTGATATATGTCAGCAAGGTTCCATAGCACAACTAGAATACTGAGCTCTCTGGGCAGCGCAAACAGCAGAGCTCACGCTCGAGGCTCAAAGCAGGCACCATATGCGCTATCCAGAGAATTTTCGTCGAGTATTAACTTACTTCACCATCTTGGCGGTTCACGGTGGATTTTTTTCTGGTTGATGTGTTGTTGGGAAAACGTTGGGCTTGGATACCCCGCCTTGAGTGGCAGTTATAGACCGAGAGGATGGAAGCAAAGAGGCGTGGGAAGACGACTCTATACTCTCAAAGGAGGTTTAGTGAATAATCGCAAACCGAGTTGTTTGACGAAGCAAAGCGGTGCGAAGGAGCGAGAGAGGAGGGTGGGAGAAATATAAATGAAGCCGGGTTGAGTGGGTGGGTGAGAGTGTGGTGGGGCAAAATTTCAATCCGAGCCAGGTCAGTCTGTGGGCCGGAGTTTCTGGCGCCTCGCTCAAATGGGCAGCAACGGGGCGGGGCAAAGAAGGGAACCAGGAAGGAACCATCAAGCTCATTGCTTCGTTACTGCCATACAGGTAACTGCATAACCAGGACCAACAAGACCTCGGTGTTCAATGTTGTTTCATGCTTTCCAACCACAGTGCACTTACACTCCATCTTTTTGCGGCAGAACAGTCAGAACTCGACAAGGCTGAATTTCTATCATACACGTGGTCCGTGCCATTTGCCTCATTTGGTAGTCTAATGCCTAAATATGACTCGTCCAATGCCTCTCATTTTGTTGGTGACTCTTTATAAGCAAATGAGTCCTGCTGATAGTCTGTTCTGGCGCATTCCTTGGTACAGGTTCTTCGATACTGAGTGAGGGAGGCAAGAAGGTAAGTAGAATGGGATTAGTGGCAGTGCGTTCACTTCCCATACTCGTCAGCGAGACATAAAAATGTTGAGTATGACTCTATGGCATTCAGAGAAGCATACAGTAAAGACTCATTACTCTCGATCTCCAAGTTCACCTTTATTACAGTAACGATCATGCCATGTGACCGCACACTGCGGGCCATATCTCGAGGGAGACTTCGGAGACTTCAGCTCCAGGCCATCATAGCATTTCAACTATTTGGTAGCTGTCATACATGAACTAGTGTCCAAGGTTGAGCTATCTGCTGGCCGCAGCCATAGCCTCCTTGTCAGCCTTCAACAAGCTCTGAATAGCTGGCCGGTTCATACAACGATACCACCACTCACTCACAGCTTTGCGGCTGCTGATGACATCTCCATACCCGCAAGCAAAGAGTCTCTGGATGAGCGGAATGTAGTAGATGTCCACAAGAGTGAACTCATTCCCAGCCATATACTCTTTGTCCTTCAAGAGACCCTCTGCAACATCAAAAAACGCCTCGACCGACTTCAGTGCGCTTGATACCACGGCTTCATCAGCAGGCAGTCCCATGAACCTTCTGGCAAATTTCTCAAATGCGATTTTGCCAGCAGGGTCCGCAAAGTACAGTGTTTCCGCGCACTGTGCCTGATCGAATTGCGCTGTAGCTTCGACGTTGGAATCGGGTGGTAGAAGCGGGAAGGAGTACTTTTTCGCGAGGTACTTGCAAATTGCGCGAGACTCATACAGCGTGAAGCCATCGGTGGTGGTTATGGCGGGTATTTTGCCCCATGGGTGTCGTTTGAAGTGTTCTGGGGACTGGTATCGCGTGGTTAGCTTTCATGGCTTTTAATGATGGAAGTCTGTCCCTCACCTTTTGCTCCCCCTTTTGGAGGTTGAGAAGCACGAGTTCATAATCCGTAAAGCCACCCTCAGCAAGAGTTAAGCGGACACGGTCGGTATTAGTCGAACCACGAGCCCCGTATAGAGTGAAAGCTGGCATTTTCGAGCTAGATACTAATTTCGACGCGAGTTTAGAGCTGCTTAAGAGCTTTGACATGTCCTATTGCATCATTTCGAGAATCGCCAGGCCAGCCACTCGATATATAAGCTGAACACATATTGAGGCAAGTTGGTCTAGCTCCTTCTCGGAGCCGTCGATTCGGTGTCTACAATAAGGGGAAGATGCCGAAGGGAGGATCTGATGAACTCAACTCGTGCACAATTCAATGCTACGAACTTGGTGGATGTTGCTGATTGGTCGAAGCGCACTTTTGACCTAATCAGGGCTAGCGCCAACGCCTTCTCCTAACTTTAACTACATTATCAACATGATTCTCCTCGCCAACTCGAACTTTACGATAACAAGACTGCTTCTTTCATTCGCCTGCTCGGACTTCTTGCTTACTATCATCCCTCTCTTTGGTTTGAAGGACACTGCGCGGCGAGGCGTGGTTGTCCCGTTCCTTGCAGGATGATAGTCGAAAGTGTAGTCGCCGAGAAGCCGATAGTCAAAAGTAGAACCAAGGTAAAGACTGGTTGTGCAACTTGCAGGTCAGTCAAATCTACCCTGGGCTCATGTACCACCAGTCTACTGTGGATCTAGTCTGCCCAGCTCCCCAACGATTGATCTTAATCAGGAACAGGGTAAGGAAGATTAAATGCGACGAGAAGAGACCGTTTTGTCAAAAATGTGTTAAGACAGGTCGCACTTGTGACGGCTATGAGTCTCCGTTTCGATTCTTCACCGGTCAAACCATAAGCAAGGTCAATTCTGGTAGCACCAAACCAGACGTTGGAATACAGCCCATTTGGCGATCTGTTGTTGAGATCACGCTTCAGGACGTTGACAATCTCAATCGTTGCTTCTCGACCAAAACGTTATTTGACGTAAAACTGAACTGCGATGATGAAGCGAGACAAATACTTCAAGCCAGCATGACTGATCCACCTATACGACATGCAGTACTGTCCCTTAGAACACTTCGCGCAGACCTCGAGGCATCTGGAGATGGCCCAGCGTCTGTCGCGCAGCCAACACCAAGTCAACAACATGGGCTTGAGCAATATAGCAAGGCATTGACTGGTCTCGCGTCGAACTTGTCATCTCCAAATTCTGACGCGTTGAAGTCTGCACTACTTTGCTGCCAGGTTCTCATTAGCATTGAACAAGTGCGAAAGAACTATGCTGCTATGGCTCAGCATATTATTCGAGGACTCAGAATCATGCACGAGTACCGCGCAAGGCCAGGTTTTGAAGAAAGCGGTAGATTAGAGCCAGCAAACCCGGCTCAGTTGCCTTTATTGGACGCATTCGTCATCAAATTGTTTGCTGCACCTTGCAAATTTGCGGATGCTCCAGAGACTGGAGACGTAGCTGGAGCCACAATGTCTGCTTGTCCAATTCCGTCTCAGGAGAGGTCAATCGAATTTCGAGATCTTCGCAAGCTTGTGCCAAACATGCGAACAGAGCTTACGAGGATTGCCTACTCGACACTTGGATTGCTCGACAGAGTTTCTCAAGTGAAAACGGAAGACATCGCGAATCAACTGGTATCTGAAAAAACTATTTTGCTGAACTCCTTAGAATCGTGGTTTGATGACCTTGAGCTCAGTCAAAAGGAGATTGGACTACCCGGCCCTGAGCTTATATCAGTGTGTTTCCTGCGCCTCTTCCAGTTAATACTGAGAATCGTCCTCTCAACAGCACTAAACTTCTCCGCGGATCTCTACGCCAAGCTACAGACCGAGAATGATCAATTGCAGGCTCTAGCCGACGAAATAAGTGATAGAGTTAGAGCTTATCAGACTTGCAGTGGGACTAGCAGTAGTCCAGCAGAACAATCCGCTGTCCATTGATATTTATAAGAAAGTGGCGTATTTCATGCAACGTCCAAATGCGGAATGAAAAGCGAACAGCGAATCGCCATTTGATTCGGCCTTTCAACCGTTCCGAACAAGACTCTTCTCTGAGGAGGTGGAGGACTATTTAAGGATAAGGTATCCTTCGTCTTGAAGTAAAGCAGCCTCTTCATATCCTCACTCGCGAGAGCATACCACCACCTACCATCATCATCCCTTCCAACAATCATGCATTTCTTCCTTCTCGGCGCCAGTGGGCGAACCGGCCAGCATGTCGTCTCCCAACTACTCTCCCAAGGCCACACAGCAACAGCCCTCGTACGAACATCGAGCAGCCTTGCTCCTCGTGCTGGCCTTACCATTGTCACCGGCTCGCCGCTATCAAATTCGGACATCCAAAGCGCTCTCGACGCCTCACCCTCATCGCCCTCGGCAACAATCTTCACCTTGAACACCGTCCGCAAGTCCGACAGCCCATTCGCAGCTCAAGTCTCACCTCCTCGGTTCCTAGCCGACTCGTGCGCCACAGTTTGTGGGGTGCTGGAGCAAGCCGGCTTGAAGCGTATCGTCGTGATGTCAACAGCAGGCGTTGGCGATTCATGGGGCCAATTGCCACTATTGAGCAAGGGATTCATGAGATTGACGAACATCAAGTACGCGCTTCAGGACCATGGCATACTGGACAATGAGATTAGGCTGACGAAGATGGACTGGACCTTGGTGAGGGCTGTGATGTTGAAATTTGACGATGAGAAACCTACCGATACGAAGAAAGATGTGAGAACGCTCGGCAGTAATGGAGAAGGTATGGGTCTGGGTGATAGCGTCAGTGTCGCCAGTGTCGCGAGCTTTTTAGTTAAGGTTGCGATCGAAGGGCTATTTGTCAGAAGTGCAGTGGTTGTAGCCAACTGAAGGGAGCAGTTGATATCGTTTCAGTTTTTATCGTTGTTATACACCACCATCCGTAGATACAGGTAGATACCTTGTTTCAATGTTCTCGACCATTTCTTCAGCAATAGATTGAATACAACGTCTTGTTCCCTGAGCCCAGCAGATCCGCATTTTGATAGCCGATTGTGAATAGATTGCGATACAAGTGAGAACAGCTAAACAAATTGAATCCTAGAGATGGATTGAGCAGACGGATTTAGACTTGTAATAGATTCTTGACCTACACAGCAAATTATGTAGGATTTCAATTGACAGCACTAAAGACACTATCCGACCTTCCAGAATCTATGATCATTGGCTCAATGCGCTGCTACACAAAACGATGATCATGCATCATTTGGGCAACGCCTTCTCGATCGACCCCGCAAATGACCCAACCATTGACATGTACGATACAGCTGGTTAGAGCTAAGCGAGTGTGTCCACACGTCTCAACGGCTGATGATGATGAAAGAGAAATCCTTGGTTAACCGTGATCGCCTTTCTGGGGCAAAGATGCAGATGACCCTGCAAAAAATGGATTCTCGGGAGTGAGTACATAAATGAATCCCAAAATCCATCCCAGAAGCTTGGATACACACCGTGGTCAATCTTTTTTGGTCGACAAAAGGCTTCATTCCAGCGAGCAGCGCACATATACATAGGACTGGCTCTTCATTTTTGATCAAATCTGGTTGCGTATTGGCATATGGAGCAGTGAGCACATCGTAGTGCAGATCATCGGTTCCACCCCATTGTTCAACACTCACCAGCCCTTTAAATACTCGCGGACATCCTCCGCATTGAATCTCACCGAGATCGCCGACTGCTTACACTCGAAAACCAAAAGCCATGGCGGACGCAAGATTTCCAATTGAGGAGCCTCGCGGTACGGAAGTCGTCATCTCTGGTGATGACCCAAACAGAAAGTATGGAATTGGAGAATACATTAAGAGGCGAGTTACGACTCTCAAACCTCCGATGCACAAGGCGCCAAATCCGATCAGTGCGCTGAGATTGCTTAACTTTCGCCAATGGATGTTCTTCTGGGTTGCCTTTTTCGCTTGGACACTAGATGCACTGGATTTCTTCACTGTCTCTCTTGTGAGTCTTGTTTAGCCATGGCGCATTCGCGAATACTAATGACGGATATAGACAGTTTCAGATTTGGCTGAAGACTTCGGAAAGAAGAACAGTGACATCACATGGGGTATTACTTTAGTGGGTATTTTCACCCTTACAAAGAACCGAACGTTAATTGTTGCAGGTGCTCATGCTGCGATCTGTTGGCGCAATTATTTTTGGGTATGTTATCACAGAAGGATCAAAATCTGGATATTTGCTGAGTATCATGCAGTATTGCCGGCGACCGATATGGTCGCAAGTGGCCCTTCATCATCAACAACGTTCTGTTCGTGGTCCTTGAACTCGGAACTGGTTTCTGCCAGACATACAAACAATTTCTAGGAGTGCGAGCTTTGTTCGGTATTGCCATGGGTGGAATATATGGCAATGCTGCTGCAACTGCATTGGAAGATTGCCCAGTGGTAAGCCAGGCCAAAGATATGCTCAGTGATACATCATCGTGATATTGATACTGGTATAGGAGGCGCGAGGTATTATATCAGGCCTGTTCCAACAAGGTTATGCTTTCGGCTACCTTCTTGCAACTGTCTTCGCACGTGCTCTTGTTAATACTACTTCTCATGGATGGAGACCATTGTGTGAGTATTCGCTGTTATCAAAGGGTGCTGTTTGAATGTGTATTAATATTCCCAGACTGGTTCGCCGCTACGCTACCAACACTTGTCATTATCTTCAGACTCTTCCTTCCAGAGACACAGTCATTCCTGGATCGTAGGCTAGTCCGAGAAGCTCAGCCAAATGCTACATCGACCTTCTTAGCCGAGGGCAAAGTGGCTGTTCGTCGTCACTGGCTTCTCTTGACGTATATGGTTCTTCTTATGGCTGGGTTCAACTTTATGTCGCATGGTAGTCAGGATTTGTATCCAACCATGTAAGTCGCTGGTTCATGCGAGATATTGTGCGTTCATACTGATATGTTCAAGGCTGCAGAACCAATATCAGTTCTCAGCGAACGAGGTTACTGTAACCCAGGGTAAGTTCTCAACAAAGCTGGCAAAACGTCTTCATGTACTAATCATATTCCAGTTGTTGCAAACTTGGGAGCTATGTTTGGAGGCACCGTCATAGGCTGGGCATCAGGCATATTCGGCCGACGCTTCTCGATCATGGTCTGCTGCGTCGTTGGAGGCGCTTTGTTATACCCATACACCTTCGTCTCCAACACCGGCATCATGGCCGCTGCGTTTTTCGAACAGGCAATGGTTCAAGGTGCATGGGGTGTCATTCCCATTCAGTAAGTCTTGAGATTATGCTCGTGAGGCAACACAACTGACACGCATTAGTCTTACAGAAATGGCGCCTGGCTCTCTTCGAAGCTTCGTAGTCGGAACTGCATATCAGCTGTAAGCCCAGAGATTTCTATCTGCTCGACGATTCCAACTGCTAATATCATTTTCCAGCGGAAATCTCGTGTCCTCAGCATCATCCACCATTGAGGCCACCATTGGCGAGCGTTTCCCACTTCCCCCAGTCAAGGGAGTGGCGCGCTACAACTACGGCCTCGTCATCTGTATCTTTATGGGCTGTGTGTACGCATATACCCTTCTGGTCACCTTCGCCGGACCTGAGTATCTTGGTCGCAAGCTTGAGTCTGGAGCAGATCATGACTTTGAAGATGCGACTGGCGGCCACAACGTCCAGCGACATGATCCTGATTCAAAACGATTTGACAACGCGGAGAAGCTGCATGGCTCTGATGATGGGAGCCCAAATCCGTCTAAGATGGGCTAGGGAGCCGTGCTTTTTGAATGCTTCAGAGATATAAGGGACTGCAGCTACTGCGTAAATGATAATGTGAATTCATAATTTGTTGATAATTGTCCGTGGACTGTAATAGATAGTTCAATATTCGTTATTTTAAGATTTTTACTTTGCAAATGAAGTCTGAGGTATGATTACACTGAAGGCCAAAAAGGACACGATAGCTTGCGGCTAGCACATCTGGTGTTTACTTTCACTAAGCTGATCTATGTGTGGCTCAACTTTATAGCTCCGATTCAATGGTTGACTATATCTTAGTCTACGCACCAATTCAGGCACCAAATGCGTAGCGCAGCGTGCTCGCCATGAGTTACCGTTTTTGTACGTCGAATCCCCCCCCCAGGCTAAACCTGAACCGGTGGTGGCGTCGCAAAATTTGATGGGCTCCGCCCCAAAAAGTACGCCTCATCCGTACAAATGTGGATCCTGTTCATGGGCAATTCATGAGCCAGATGTCCCTTTTGCCTATGTTTTTCCGTTTCCGAAAGTCTGAACAGCCCCATTTGCCCCCTTGCTGAGTCACTAGCCTGGGGGGGGGATTCGACGTACAATTACGGTAGTCATGATTCAAGATGTTAGCTCATGCTTAGATCGTATGTACTGTTTCACAAATAACTCCATCTCTCTCAAAAACTCAGGAGGAATTCATTCGTACCGAGACTTTCTTTTGTTCAAGTATGGCCATGAAGAAGCTGCAAGTATTATGGCACCTGAGCCTGCAGAAATAATGGCATGCATCTTCCCGACGCCAATCGGACGCTGTGCGGGATCTTGTACGGGACACTTGAGGAATTGCCAACACCGCCTAAAGCGTCTCGAAAGCTGGGGTGCAGGTATGCGGTGAGTAACTAGACTGGACGTAACACTCGGGAGCCAGGTTCTCCCGCCCTTTATATAGGGTAGCGTTTGGTTACTTCCGCAGGTCATTGGCATTGCGGTCGTGCAACACGAGCGAGAAAAGTTGAGTTGCTGCATTCCGATCGCATCACTTATTGAGCGAACTATCTTTCTGTGGGGGAAGAACGAGGAGATTGTTGAAGTTGAGCCTGGTGGTGATCCCGGCTGTGTTTCACAAGCTGTCTGTCGTTGGTATTGAAACCCCGGACTCAAGATATCGGTGGTTTCGACAGAGCCGAACAAGCGAGTCGCGGAGATTTTCGATGAGCGAAAGACTCGGTACCAGTACCAACTTGATCTTGATAATTTGAATCTAAATCTTATTTGGGCGGCAAAATCGCGACTGATACCCAACGAGCATGCCTATCGTCATTGTTTACCTTTTTTATTTTATTTAATGACGCGCTCTCCCAAAGCTGTCTGCTGGCGGGAGATAGACTCATGGCCAGCTCAGCAAACTTCCAGGCTCGTCCATGTCAGCACCAGGATAAATTACCAGGCCTGGCGACGGGAAGCAAAGGAGAGCCTTGGAGAACCCTTGAGCCCTTGCGTTGTTCCTGGTCTCGTACCCAGGGGTGTTGGTGAACTCGAAAGTTGGCTCGAGGCGTGCCAACCAAATAATTCGTGTATTGCTGGGTTGATGGCGGTAGAGTTGATTATGGTGTGAGAATTTGCGCTTTTTCTGCAAATGAATCCAGAGGCAAAAAAAGCGCATTCGCTCCCGGACGACACGGCATCCGACGATGGAAGTTGCGTGATATACAAAGTTGAGCGCGTCGCGACACGCTTTGGGCGGGGATATGCTGGACGCGATTAGATTAAACATTGCGGGCTGAGCCTCATGAACAAAGTGAGAGGGAGATATGATCTTCCAACTAAGCCAAGGAGCAGTACAACGAAGGTACAGAGGTGAGGCAGTACGACCTTGTGGCTTCATCTTTCCTTGCAGTCAATGCAGGTACGGGCACATGCCGAAATATTAAAAAGGTTACAGAACAACATGTCTACAGGAAGGAAGTCGAAAAAGAGTTTTAGATGGGCGGTGAAGTGATCCTTATGGAGCTTAGCGGTGCAGTCGGCAAGAGACAATTGGACGCTTATACCTTATATCAGCTTCTCTTATACCCACCATGAACTCCCTGGACCTGCCGAAACTCTAAATGGAGCAGTATCTCTGAAACGGATTCAGGCCCGAGAACGGCGCGATGACTGAATCTGACCAAACAGCTGCTCGAAAAATGGGCAACAAATGATATCGAAGAGGCAACTACAAGTGAATCCTTGGAAGATGATAGTTATTTTGGTTCCTTCTGGAGTCTGGAAAGACCAATGTGGTAGAGGGCAACATGGGCAACCACGGAGAAGAATCAGAAGGTGTACATGTGGTTGGCGGGATCAATGGATGGATCTGGCACGTTTTCTTCTGCTACAGATTCGTGGAATCCACGAGCGAGGAGGGCAATCTTGATTCTTGACGCGTCCGATTGGAGTATCCGCCCAAATTTCACAAACCATTTCTTCCTGGATCTCGTGGTTTATTTGAGTAAAGGGATAACTAGGTAACAGTGAGCCGTGTCTGGGGAAATTGAAATCTGTGAAGGGAATCCGGGATAATGCTGCCATGATTATTGGCGCTTCGAGTGCTTGAGTAAGTTAGGTTGGTGGTGTATAATGATGGTCTAAGCGACGGCTTATCAAATTGACGGTTCGTAGTGTCAAAACAGCAGTATCAAGTAGAAGTAGTTTGAAGAAATTCTTTGGATATGAATTGTTGTTGCTTATCAGGCAGCGACCATAACTTGGTTTAAGTAGCTTCACATACGGAATATCGTAGAAATGCTTATTTACTTGCTTGGCCAGTATAGCAGCTCCTTGCAAGTTGCTGGTAAACGTCAATTGATAGAGAAAGGCGTGTGCGTAAAGCTGGCGTTTCTTAGTGGCAGCGGACGAGTCTGGTGAAAAAACGGGGCGTAGATTCAAGTGCTCAGGCAGGAACAACAACCGGAAGCCAGCTCGCCAGCCAGGCCAGGGCCAACTCACCAAGCAAGACCTGTCGCTCGCGGCTCACCACCTTTCCTTCTCTTCCAATAATCCACTCCCTCCTCGACGCTCTTCTCTCTTCCTTGCCTGCGTTGCTTGCTGCTGGGCTCGCGCTGCTGGGGGTTTAATCTGGTTGCTGCGACTGTTACTGTCTGTTGTTACTTTACCGCAGCCCATCGCCATTCATCAACTCCTTTTCCACCACCCCATCCAATTCCACCGCGACCACCTGCATCCGCTGCTTTGAATTAATAGCTAATCATCAACATCGAGTCCTCATCAGCGCTGTACACAACTCGATTGCGATCGATCTCTTCTCTCCAAGTACTGTGTCACGAAACTGCCGCCTTCCCAATTCAGCGACGAGCACTTGCTGCATCAATCCACCTACAACCGCCCTCGAACCTTCCTCGCTCAGGCCCGCTCCTTCCCTTTGCAGCAGCATTGCATTGCTCTATCGCACTTGCAGTTGTAGGTAGCGCCTACCCTCAATCAATATCCACCTGGCTAGATTACCTCGAGTTTACCACAGTACTCCCAACTGCTTTCCTTACTCCCCTTGGGCTATCGCCAATCGCCTATCAATCACATCAGTTACTCGGCTTGTGTCTATACCTAGTCATTCGCTGTCTTTTCTCCCATCCAACATTAGTTGGATCATGTCGTCTGCCGCCGCTGTCCAGCCAAGTACTTCTGCTGTATCCCACCGGCAAGGTTATTCTGTTGCTGCGCGCGACCAAGTTTATCTCCAGCAATCGCCTTCATCCACCAATACTGCTAGGAAATCTTCAACGCGTACCAGCAATGCCAATACCCCGAACGCTTCTGTCCAACCCCAATATCCATCCCCAACCGTTTCGAACGGTTCAGATATGACCACGCCGCGCGCTGCACCACAACCGTTTGCTTCGCACGCATCTCCGACCGGTTCACCCGCTGGCTCAGGCCCATCAGTGCCCCCTAGAATTTCTTCTTCTCATCGATCTCCTCCTACTTCTGCTGGAGCTCCGTCCCCGAAATACGATCCTGCACCTTCACAAACTCCACGAACCGCCCAATCAAGCACAATGGCCGATGATAATAGTTCCCGCCGTCGGGCGCAGCAATCTCCTCGCGAGCCAACCTCTGCTAGCAGAAGTGCGGAAGCTTCTCGACCTTCATTACCTCACGAAGAGAGTACCATAATCAACCGTCTTGTTATCTCCGATCCTGCTGAGGACGTTGCTCGGGATCAGGCTCGCGCAGCCGAAGCGCGGCCATTGCCTGTCACTGGATCTAATGGCACAGGCTATGAATCAAGCACTACGGCTGTTGCAACACCAACTGCTGAAGATTCATCCAGCACTCGTCATACGCGACAAGGCAGCCGTCATGAGGGCCAAAGTGGACGACGCAAAGAAGTAAAATTTGGCGAATACATCCTTGGTCAAACCCTCGGCGAAGGAGAGTTTGGCAAAGTCAAGATGGGCTGGAAACGAGATGGCTCTACGCAGGTTGCTATCAAGCTTATCCGACGAGAGACTCTCGGCAGCAACCCAACTCGACTACCCAAGATATATAGAGAAATCGCCATCCTTCGCGAATTAGAGCACCCGAATATTGTTCGCTTGCACGAAATGGTGGAAACAGAACGGCATATTGGAATCATCCTGGAATATGCATCTGGAGGAGAGCTTTTTGATTATATTCTACAAAACAGATATCTCAAGGACAATGCGGCCCGTCGCTTGTTCGCTCAACTAATTTCTGGCGTAGGATACCTTCACAAGAAAGGTATCGTACATCGCGACTTGAAACTTGAGAACCTCCTACTGGATAGGAACCGGAACATCATTATTACAGATTTTGGTTTCGCCAACACGTTCAATTCAAATGATAATCTTACGGACGAAATCGAGTATAATTTGACGAACAAGGACTTTGTCAAGCGCTTGGGTCTTGATCATACTGATGACGAAGGTCACCGAAGAGGAGATTTGATGCAGACAAGCTGCGGTAGCCCGTGCTATGCGGCTCCTGAGCTTGTTGTGACGGATTCTCTATACACTGGCCGCAAAGTCGACGTATGGAGCTGTGGTGTTATTCTGGTAAGTACTTAGCACGCCTGAGTCTGGAGTTGCTCTAACTTCTTGAAAGTACGCTATGCTGGCAGGTTATCTACCCTTTGATGACGATCCAGACAATCCTGAAGGTGACAACATCAACCTTCTATACAAGTACATCGTATCGACTCCACTGATATTTCCGGAATACGTCACACCACATGCCCGAGATCTTCTGAAGCGCATCCTTGTCCCTGATCCACGGAAACGCGCCGATTTGTTCGAGATTGCAAGACACAGCTGGCTTAGTGAATATGCCCATGTTGTTGGACTCATCACAAGTAGCACCACGACCACCAAGGATATTTCGAACACAACGGTGCCCTCAGGTATGTTACCTGTCCTTTCCTCGGGAAATCCTCAACTAACAGCTTTTACAGGATATAATGAAGTGCCACATCTTGCTCGTAGCGCATCTGTTCGAGAACCAACGTCCAAGGCTCATGGAGCTCGACAGCCACCGCAAGTTGGCGGTCTTGCCCCCAAAACTGGTCAAGTGGATCCAAACGCTGAGGCCAAAACGCCTCGTGACGCAAAGCGTCGGACTGTACAAGTTGAATATGTTGCACCACAGTCACCAAATACCCGTCCAGATCCATCATCAGCAAAGACTCGAGCAAGAACTGGAAGTCAAGGCCCGATCGAAGTTTCAGGTTCTGGTGCGGACTATTCGAGAAATCCTGCTGCTGCTTCCATGCAGCCACCAACACGTCCTGCCCGGGAGCAGCCACGTGCAGTATCAGAGAATGTTACTTCACAAAGACCTACAACTGGTGGTTCTTTGGCGGCCAATAGATTACCTTCTCGGGGCTCGTACGGGCAACCTGCAGTTGCTGTTGCGAGAGAACAGGCCCAAGGCCGTATATCGCAGCCTCGACTCGCATCTTACAATGGCGACGAAATGCCTGGGCGTGATCGTCGATCATACATGGGACCAGATGATTCTGAATATAGCCAAGGTTATCCACAGACTGTGACATCTGCTGTTCCCGGTCAAGGGCATGGCAAGGCTAGCGGCCATCGACGGTCTAATACTCTCAGTGGTCTCAGTGAGAAGCTTGGATTTTCGAAACGAGGATCACTCTTTGGTGGCAAAGGAGATGATGAAGAAAAACCTCGTAAGTCGAAGAAATATCCACCTGTCAGCATGACAAAGCCTATGCACAATGACAATAACCTCGCTTCTGGTGGCGCTCCTGCTGAACCAAGAAAATCATCAGACTCGAGAAGAACGAGCTTCAGTTTCAGTCGAAAGAGTAGTACTCCAAAGGACGACCAACCCGAGAGCAAGCGGTCTTCCCGACGTTTCAGTTTTATTCCATCATTTGGGCGCAAAGAAGACAAAGATCCCAATTATCGGCCTGAACCTCGACCGCGAATAGCATTCGGTCGTGGGGAGAGCAGATCACCTTCGAGAAGCACAACGAACGATTCTATTCATGCATTGTACGACTCGACTCTTGACCGGCCAAACAACTCCGCATCAAATCGAAAGCCGGTAGCACCTACGTCTCAACCGTACCCAAATCCATATCCACCATCCCAGGCTTTCGCTGGAGATTACAGTTACCCTGAGAGTCCAATAGATCGAGGAACCCCAACTCCACCTGCCGGTCGGCGGCAAGAGCAACAGCATAATGTGGCTCCCGATATGGATTACGGCTATGCGCAACCAGCGGCCATGAACTCTCGCCCTTCAGTTGATTACAACTCTTCGCGGCACGGCTCAAAACCCTCGGTCTTGCATAAACGCCGTAACTTCAATGACGGATATGATCAACAAGGCGATCATTCGGGTAGCTCGGGCGCGGCGAAGAAGGTGATGGCTCTATTCACGTTCCGAAGAAAAGCGAGAGTAGGCCAACAATAGGGATCGCGGTCTACATCCAATTTGCCTGATTATCGCCTGATAAAGTAGTGATTCAGTTTGAGTCATCTCATACACTATTGGCCAGTGGCTCCACATCGAAATATGCTAATCGCAGCCATAACCCAATCTGAAAGCGAAGCAAAAAGAGATTCAGAGAATCTGAAACTCCAACCAAACCACCTAGGCGGACTGGACTATATACGAACACCACTCATCATGGCCCATCTTCTCTCTATAAAACACACAAACTCTTCAAACTCATCAAATACCTCAAGAACACCATCTGACCTCCGGCTTTATTCTTCAGATGCGTTTTGCATTTTTCATAGTACCGATATTGTAAAGGAAATCGAGTGGAAGGGAACTAAATCATATCATGAACGGGAGTATGGAATTGCTTTGCCGAAGACCGGGCGTGTTATTGGGAGTAGGTTAGATTTGCAAAAGCTGCGAAATGGAAAGGCTTTTGTGTTATTGATTTTGCTGTAGTTGCTCTGTTTTCATTATAGCCGAAATCTTTCTACTCTTCGACTTGATAACGATTACCTGTTTCTTGTTATTGTTTCGGCACTTGGCATTCGATACTGTGAGGCGATTGTGTGGATATTAGTTTAATACAGCTTCCAATTGAAGTGGGAAATATACGCCTCACACCATCCAACTAACTTCTTCTCTTTTGCTTCTCTACAGTACTTTTGGATGCGTGAGTTGTCTCTTTGATTGCTATGGTGACCGGGCGGAACCTCACTTTCACTGTTGACCGGTCACTGGCGACGTGGTCAGCCTCAACCAATCATTACCTGTAGGATCGCGTGCAGGCAGCAGGTATATATGACTGTTTGGGAGGATTTTTCATCAGGGAAGTTGCTGAAAATCTGACTTTTGTCTTTATTTCGAGAAAATTGAACAGCCTCCGCGCGCCTTCCCTCTTTTTGCAGGACAGCGGTTCAATTCATGAGGTTGTCATTTTTTTGAAAGGCGTATCTGGTGATTGGTGGTTGCAAGACGATTGACACGTCAAGCAGTGGCGGTGAGGTGCATTTTTCGCCCTGTTCTCATGGATTTTTTGATGAGTTTTGGGATCGTGGAGTCTGAGTTTAGAACATAGCTAGCGAGATTTTACTTTTAGCACTTGGGTACGAGATTTTACTTTTAGCACTTGGGTACGATCTGTGTCAAATCGGTCTGATAGTATGTATTGTAATAGTTGTATGTTAATGTTGAAGGCACGAAGGAGTCAAGGCAAGTTGTGCCTCGAACACAAGGATTAAAGGCACCAACTCGAACGGGTTGCCCCGCGATTGGGAAAGAGCTGTCCAACAAACATGGAAAGCGCATGGCAGAGTGCCAGTGCCTTCTAGAAGCAGCCAGACACAAAAAAACTAAAACCAACAACCCGACCCGCTTGCTCAACAACAACCTTCTCCAGCCCAACTCTATCATCATCTCTTCCTCAACCCCTCATCCACCATGTCTGTAGTCGGCTTAGATATAGGGTCAATTTCTGCAAAAATCGCCGTGGCGAGAAATCGCGGAGTTGACGTGATTGCCAATGAAGTCTCCAACCGCGCAACGCCGTGTGTATACCCCTAAGCAGGATCTTGGGCTTTGCTGATTGTCACAATAGATCGCTAGTCGGCTTTGGGCCAAAAAGCAGATATCTCGGTGAGACTGCAAAGACACAGGAAATTTCCAACCTCAAGAACACCGTCACATCCCTCACTCGCCTCGCCGGACGACCATTCAATGATCCCGATATTCAGATCGAACAAGAATTCATATCCGCTCCTCTCGTAAATATCAATGGTCAAGTCGGTGCTGAGGTCTCATACCTGGGCCAAAAAACACAGTTCACGGCCACTCAGCTCATGGCCATGTTCCTCACTCGTGTCAAGCAAACTGCCTCTGCTGAGCTTAGACTTCCCGTATCCGATATCGTTATGGGATGCCCGGCTTGGTACACAGATGCCCAGCGAAGAAGTATGATTGATGCGGCGGATATTGCGGGTCTCAAGCTCTTGCGCCTTATCAACGATAGCACTGCTGTCGCACTCGGCTACGGAATTACCAAATTGGATCTCCCTGCTCCAGAAGAGAAGCCTCGACGTGTTGCGTTTGTGGATATTGGCAACAGCAACTACACTTGCTCCATCGTCGAATTTGTCAAAGGGCAACTCTCCGTCAAGTCGACGGCATGGGATCGCCATTTCGGTGGTCGCAATCTTGACAAGGCATTGGTAGACCACTTTGCCAAAGAGTTCAAGGAGAAGTTCAAGATTGATATCACCACAAATCCCAAGGCCAAAGTGAGAGTTGCTGCAGCTTGCGAAAAGATGAAGAAGGTTTTGTCAGCCAATGCCAATGCTCCCATTAACATCGAATCTTTGATGAATGATGTTGATGTCAAGGGATTCTTGAAGCGCGAAGAGTTCGAAGAGCTAATCAAGCCACTACTGGACCGAGTTACTATTCCTCTGGAGCGTGCATTGGCTGATGCCAAATTAAAGATTGAGGATATTGATGGCGTCGAAATGGTCGGAGGTTGCACTCGTGTTCCTTCAATCAAGAACGCCGTCCAGCAGTTCTTCAAGAAGCAACTTTCCTTCACCCTCAACCAGGACGAAGCTTGCGCTCGAGGTGCCGCCTTTTCATGCGCTATCCTTTCTCCAGCTTTCCGCGTTCGCGATTTTTCCGTTCACGACATTGTCAATTATCCCATCGAATTCACCTGGGAGAAGAGCCCAGATATCCCAGATGAGGACACTAGCCTGACCGTCTTCAACAAGGGCAATTTGATGCCATCCACCAAAATTCTTACATTTTACCGCAAACAGCCTTTTGATCTCGAGGCTCGATACGCCAAGCCTGAGACTCTTCCCGGAAAGACAAGCCCTTGGATAGGTCGTTTCTCCGTCAAAGGAGTCAAGCCAGATGCCAAGGACGACTTCATGATCTGCAAATTGAAGGCTCGTGTCAATCTCCACGGTGTACTCAACATTGAACAGGGTTATTATGTTGAAGAGCAAGAGGTGGAAGAGCCAATTCCCGAAAAAGAGGGCGACAAAAAAGATGGTGACGTACGTTCTGAAGATGCTTTTAAAACCTTGCGCAAACATCCTTTCCTTGAAAACCCCTCCCAATCTTCTTTTATTTCTTTTACCACGCAGCTGGGCCTGAATAAGACGACGAATCCTCTATCGCATGCGGCGAAGGATGATTCGGTTAATCAATGGGACGCGAAGCGTGTTCGCGCTTCTATTGCAGATTCTTCTAGTTCACGGCGAGATCTCAACGCATATACCCCTTCCCGCTCCTGTACTGATGATAATCATAACTTGCTAATATCTGAACAGCAGGCTATGGATACCGAAGCACCCAAGACCCGAAAAGTCAAGAAGCAGGTCCGGAAAGGCGATTTACCGCTCTCAGCAGGCACCGCTTCGCTCGATTCTTCGTCCAAGGAGGCAGCCGCCGAGAAGGAACAAGAAATGATTATGAACGATAAGCTTGTCCATGACACCGAAGACAAGAAGAACGAGCTCGAAAGTTTCATCTACGAATTGCGCAACAAGATCGACGAGCAGTATGCCGAGTTTGCTAGTGACGAGGAGAAGGAGAAGATACGGAAAAAGTGCGACGAGTCCGAGGTATGTTTTTCACACAAGATGTTCTTGACTTATATTGACAATTTCCAAGGACTGGCTGTACGATGAAGGCGAAGACGTCACCAAAGCCGTCTACATCTCCAAGATCGAAGAACTCCGCGCCATTGGCGGCCCCGTCATCCAGCGTTACCTTGACAAACTTGAAGAGGAGCGACAGGCACGCGTCAAGAAGGACGAGGAAGCCGCTGCTGCGCGCAAAGCAACTGAGGATGCGAAGCGCAAGGCCGAGGAAGATAAGCGTAAGGCTGAGGAGGATGCCAAGAAGCCGGAGGACACTGAGATGAAGGATGCGGATGTGCCAGAGGTCGAAGAGACCGATTAGAGCGTATTGGATCGTAAAAGGAAGAGGTTAGATTTGTTTCATGCTATTATGAAGACAAGAGCAAAAAAAGAAACAGGCGGTCGATTGACCCGATTGGGCTATGATGTTGCGCTTGATGCTTTGTTATGACATTCATATACTGCAGGATCGGGTCATGATGATAGATATAGAATTGCTCAATGATAGTGTTTTATGTTGCATGTCTTCCTGAAACCCTATACTTTCGTTGTCCATCATGCGGACAAAATCCGTACGGTCTAACTTTCCTATCCCCAGAATCTACGCCGGTTTAGAGCACGTATCCAATCCAGTCCGAGACTAAATCGTGGACAGCTTCCTAGGAAAAAGTCATGATTCAACAACGAACCAGGTGAAATTACTTAAAACTCGAATTGTGATGAGATTACAATCATAAACGAGCGTTCTACATGATTGGGAGAGCTCTTCATGTTCTCAGATTAATGGTGGGAGAAATAACAGAAACACATCAAACCAGTACTTGTAAGAAATAGTCTTTGAAGATGTAGTAGTGCAAACTAGACCATAATCTGATCTGAAAAAGGATGTTTTGCTCTCGATATTCGATATAGCACAACTATCCTTAATAATGCATTTATAGACTGGCTTAGATAGCTTGAAAAGAAGGAGGAAACATGGCGAATGCGCGAATCAGCCTTGCCAAGACTTTTGCACGACCATTCGACCAGTACATCAGGCTGAAAATGTAAATACGAGCATCATTCGAGATTCATACCAAATAAACATCCATAGCCGCTGCAACATACCATATCTCATATACTCATAGCAAAGGGAAAAACCTCAGATGTCACTATTTGCAGTTCTGTGATTCAAAAGACATGTTCTACTGGGCTACAGAGTATATCGAACTCGGCACTTTGTATCATGTGAATGCGGAATGTCAACGGACAAAAGAGTGCAAGATCAAAGTCGAAGGCTGAAATACAACCGTCAACCTGTTTTCAAGCTCAGAGAAGAATGCAAGAAGCTGACTGAAGTATCGTCGAGTTGTCAAACCGAAGTGGACTTACTTTATATTATATTGTCGAGCGGCTGTGCCTAAGATCTGTCACTGATTGAAGAACTTGTTGGGTGTCAATTGAAATTGATTGGCTGATCCTGCATGAAGCAAGAGCCTGGTTGGCCTGCTGTGCCAGACTGGTTGCACGCTTCCAAGATCTGCAAGAGCCTGGTTCTACGTTTCCACTCCTCAGGTTGCTTGCTTCCAAGACCTACAAGATCCTGGTTCGACGTTTCCACCAGACTGGTTGCGCGCTCACAAGCCTTACACGACTGGAGGCTTCAGAAAAGTATGCTTCTGCATATGTATGTGAGCTTAAACTAAGAAGTAAATCACTTCCGTTGAAGCCTTCTTCTAATCCATCTACTGGGCTTGTTCTTTGACATATTCAGCCTATAGGACGAATTCAATGGAATGTAACGCTTGCAGAAGCTCGCACTTTCAGAGGCCTTTACGTCAACCCGCTATTGTAGGCGATCAGCCTTGAAGTTCCTTTTCACCCACCGAGTAGTATCTTGTAAGGACTCACTCCAACGAGAGGTCCTTCGTCTGTTGTGGGTAGCGGGGTGAAAAGCAGCTCCCGATAATGAATCGGGCGGTGAGCTCTAATGATTGAATATGATTCTGAGAACAATATCCTTCAAATCGTCCAAGCTGACGTACTTCTTTCTAGCTTTTCGCCATGGATATATGCCCTAGCGCACGATACATCAACCATCTGACAAAGAACCCGTGCATCCAGCGACCCATTCCACCCTCAATTGGCACGCGCGCCTCATCTTCACGGCGCCACATCCATACCTCATTGCACAGCAACATGTCACATCCCTTCTCTTGTTCAATGCGCACTACCATCACGCCCTTGACTACCGGCCCAGCATACGACGAGGGCGGACTCAACGCCAGCTCAACGCGCCGCGCCGCCCGTTGGGAAACGACGTAAGTACCACAAACGCGATCACCCTCTTCGAAGATGCAACGAGCAAGATATGCGGAATCGAAGGACTTACGCGCTCGCTCGTCGATAAAACGGCTAATGAGTAGACCTTGCGGGGTGTAGGCGAAGATGGACATGGTGTTGCGCAGGTAAGCAGTCAACAACGTGGCTGCGGCGTCTTCGTCCTTAGCGTCGGCAACAGCGTGCTGATATTTGAGAAAAGTGGCCGAGGGTACACGCGTGGTCGCGGATTCTTGAAAGACCAGGAGATTTGGATCATCCGAAGGTACAGTGGAAGGCTTGTTCCCGCTGGCTGTCTCGTGCGATTTGGAGCTGCTGGTAAGTATGCTAGGGCATGGGTTGGGTCGGGTTGGGTATGGGTTTCTCTAAATATTTTTACAACCCGCGTAGGTTAGGTTTTAGAAATATTATGACTTAACCTAAATAGGTTAAGTTTCTATAGGTCTAGCCTATAGGTCGTATTTATTAATAGATAACCTAAATAAAGGACTAACGCTATATAATTTAGGTTAACCTAAAAAGTTTAGTATAGTATTTAATAATTATATCTTACTACTAATTTTTTAGTAAGTTATAAAAGTATTAATTAGGATTTAGAATTAGTTTATTAGTTCTATTATTTATAAATAATTATATAACTATAATTTCCTTTTTATCCTCTAAAGTTTGCTAGTTTTAATTACTTCTCTATAATAAAATTACTAGTTAATTTTAAATACTTATCTAATAGTCTATAACCTAGCTAGTATATAGAGCTTTTACTAAGTTTATATCTTTTTACTAGATTATTACTCTCTTTATATAAATTATATAAAAGTTAGTATCTATAAAAATTAATAACTTATAATCTAAAAAATAGAGGTATAACTTACTTTTAAAGTATATAATAAGATAAGCCTCTACTAATTCTTATAAATATTAAATTATACTACTTTACTAATACGTATTTAGATTTATTAAACTACTATTATTACTAGAAGTTCCTTAGAACGTAACGTAAATCTTGTAAACTAATTTTATAAATAATATTTTAGGAATTAGAAGATTATAAGCTTTCTAAATTTAGTAAATTTTGCGTAGAGCTTTTACTAGTATTATAGTTAATATCTATAAAAAAAATAAAGTATATAAAACTTATTATTAAGTTTAATACATTAAGGTATATAATAATAAGTATTCTATTAGTTATAATAATTTCTATAAGTTAAAGCTTTTTTATAATAGTTTCTATAAGCTATAGCTAGGTTTTATTAACGCTAAGGAGTTAGTTATTAGTATAAAGTAGTTTATTAAAGTTACTATTAATACGTAGAAGTTTATAGAAGTTATAGCTAAGTTAGAGTAGTTTATAAAGGTAGTATAAAGAGGTTTAAAGGCTATAAAAGTTACTACTAAGTTAGAATAGTTTATAAAGGATTTATAAAAAGGTTTAAAGGCTATAAAAGTTATTACTAAGCTAGAGTAATTTATAAAAGTTATATAAAAAAGTTTAGAGTATTATAAAGTTTATTAAGGTCTAGAAAAGTATAGAAAGGAGAGAATTAAGGTTATTTAGGTATACTATAGTAATAATAAAGCTCTTTAAGGTAGTAAAGGTCTAGATAATAAAGGTAAAAGGAACTTAGAGATTTTAAAGAAGTAAAAGGAGTTAGAGAAAAAAGAATAAATAAATCTTTTAAAGATATAAGAGGTAAGCTTATTACTTATTAAAAACTATCTCTTAATATTCCTCTATAAGGAGAGAATATTTAGAGTATTAAATTAGTATAATTTAAAACTTTAAAAGCTTAACTAATTAAAAAGAATAAAATAGTAAAGAAGAGTAAGTAATAGTAGAGCTAACCTAAAATAATAAGAGTATTATAATCTAGCGCTAGAATTAATATATTTTAAAGAGTATTACTTAAGAAACTATATATATATACTACTTTACGTTACTTATATACTTTAACTTCTTTTATATACTCTTTTTTAATTAGTAATAATAATCTCTATATTTTTCTTATTAGTCTTAGTTTTAGTTTCTTAGCTTAATTAATACTTATTTAACTCTTTAAAACTTTATTCTCTTAGTATAGATACTAAGAAGCTTATAAATTAATTATTTTAAAATTTTTACGTAATTAAGAATTATACTTATTATACTAATCTTAATAGCTATACTATAGAATATAATTATCTTAAGAAGAATAATAATACTTATATTAATTATAAAAATAATAAAGAGTATAAAACTATAGAATACTAAGAAGCTTCTAAAGACTAATATATTACTATTCTTACTACTTATATAAGACTCTTTAAATAAGAGTAGTATATACTTTTTTATTATTAGATTTTCTTTATTAATTTCTCTTAATATTAATACTAGTAAATTTATAGAATTACTTAGCTAAAAATCTAAGTATACTACTTATTAAACTAGACTATATCTTACTACTATTACTTTATTAGCTTACTATTAAGAATTAATAAAAATAAAGTATAAGAAGTCTAAGTAATATAATATATATATTAACGCTAATAAAAGTATTACTTATAATTATAATATTACTACTAGCTATATTATTTCTAAGGAGGCTTCTTAAATCGTCTTTAATCTAAAATTTTATTAACTCCTTTATAAGCGTAGTTACTAAGAGCGTAATTTATAAATTTTATTTTTTTCTTAGGTTAACCTTACCTATAGATAGTAAAAAGCTATTTATAACGTTTTTTTTATTAGTTACGTTATTAGAGATTTAGCTAATAAGGAAATTAGCCTTATTAAAAACTATTACTATTTTTAGATTCTTATTCTTATAAAAACTCTTAATATAAGTTTTTTATACTTAGTATATATAAATTTAACTAATACTATATAAGAAATACTTTCTAGACTTTACTAGATTGTATATTATAGAGAATTAGAAAAAGGATTAAGAGTTAGTAAACTTTAACTATAGATATTAGCTATTAACTTATACTTAGAAGAAATTTCTAAAATTATTCTATAAAGTAATTATAAGATATAATAAAGCTAATACTAAAATTAATACTAATAAATTTCTAGACTTATTATAAATATAGTAGTTACTTTCTTAGTACTAGTCTTATTTTTATTAAAATAAAGTAAGAAGTAATTATAAATTTAATAACTTAGTACTCTAACTTCTAAAAGGAAATACTATTTAATAAAGTAATTTAGAAGATAGAGGATTAAGAAGTTTAGGAAACTAATAGTTTATTTACCCTAGAGCTTTAAAAGAAAGCTTAGAAGTTAGTATAAAAGATACTAGCAAAGTTTAAGAAGTTAGTAATAGAGATTTACTTATATCTAGCTTTAAGCATAAAATTCTTTTTAGTTCTTTTAGTAAATATAAGTTAGTTTATTATAACTAATACTTAATTTAGATAGGATAAGAATACTTATTAATTAGTATTAGCTCTAGTTAGAGTTCTAAAAAATAATATTTTCCTAATAAAGTATAATTAAATATTAATTAAAAAATAAAATTATAGATATAGTACTATTTAAAGTATTAGAATACTAAAATAGAACTATTTATTCTAATTTATATAAATCTAATTTACTATTTTTAACTTTATAATCTTAATATAATAAGTAATTAGGCTCTAATATAAATAGTTATATTTTCTAATTATTTATTATTAGCTTTAATTAAAGATACTAGTTCTATTTTAAAAGCTAAGACTTTTAATTTATAAGCTATATTATAAATTTATACTACTTTTATTAGCTATAAGTTTTTAACTTATTACTATAAGTTTCTTTTATATAGTTAGACTAATAAGATAGAAATATAATAATTTCTTTTATAACTTTTTAAGTTACCTTCTTACTTTATAGACTTTTCTTTTATATTTTAAATATCTATTTATTAAGAGATTACTTTAAGAACGTATTAGTATAAATAGCTTAGTCTAAATTTAAGCTCTTAGTTATTTAAGAAAAAGAGTATATATAAATAGTATTAGTAGTAAGTAATAATTAAGCCTAAAAAAAATTATTTTATAGATATAATAAAACTTTTATTATAACTTAAATATAGTATTAATAATAGGCTAGTATTAGTAAAGTTAACTTAATAGCTTAAAAAACTTTTAATATAATATAAATAAATATTTCTTTAGAATATAAAATATTAGTAGTTTATTAATTATATATTTTTTTCTTTGCTACTAATATTATTATTTATAAGAAATATTAGCAAAAAAAATAACTTAAATAATAATACTTATTTAATAATACTAGAGATATATAAAGAATAAGAATAAAAAGTTATAAAATAAGTAATAAAAGTTTTATAGCTTACTTTTATTAGTAGAGAAAAGGTAGATAAAGAAAGAGTAAAAAAGTAAAGTTATAAGTAGATATAAAGAGGGTAATAAAATAGAGTATAGTAAATAAAGAGAAGTATAAGGTTATAAGTAGGTTAGAAAAGAAGAATAAAGAAGAGTATAATATATAAAAAAGAGTATAAAATTATAAGTAAGTTAAAAGAGAAAAATAAAGAAAAGCATAGTAGATAAAAAGGAGTATAAAGTTATAAGTAGGTTAGAAAAGGGTAATAAAGAAGAGCGTAGTATATAAAGAGGAGTATAAGATTATAAGTAGGTTAAAAGAGAATAATAAAGAAGAGCGTAGTATATAAAAAAAAATATAAGGTTATAAGTAGGTTAGAAGAAGAGAATAAGGTTATAGATAGATAAAAAGAAAGTAATAAAGATAAGCATAGAAATTATAAAGAATTTAAGATTAGAAGAGAAATTCTAAGAAGTAAGTAAATAAAGTTAAGGAGAATATAGTTACATTAAAATAATAAAGTAAGCTAAAGTAATATAATAAAGGTTAATAAGGCGTAGATTATATAGTAATTAATTAAAAGGAGTAAATAACTTAATAAAGTAAGCTATAGAATAATTTATAGCTTATAATAAATAAGAATATTTAGAATATTAACTTTTAACTTAGTAGAACTTAGTTTAAACTAATAAGAGAAAGATATTATAATAAATAAACGTTTTAAAAAGTAAAAGCTATAATAGACTTCCTAGATTCTAATTAATATTTTTATAACTCTCTAAAACTTAGCCTTAATAGTAGCTTAATACTAGTATAAAGTTTAGTACGTCTTAATTATAAAATACTAGTCTTAATAAGTTTTATTACTTCTAACTCTTTATAATAAATTATCTATATACTATTACTAAATATAGCTATATTCTAAAACTATAACTCTAAACTCTTTAAGTTTATATAACCTTTTAACCTTTATAAGTTTATTTAAGTTATAATATTAACTTTACTCTTTACTTTAGATTTTACTTATTATTATTTTTTTATCTTCTTTTTTTTACTAAATTTTTAGTAGTATTTATATTTATTTTACTACTTTCCTAAGTAGTAAATCTTAAGAATAAATTATAATAGAAGTTATCTTACTATACTAAGTAAATTTCTACTACTATAATTATATACTTTTATATAATAAACTTTAAAGAATCTATTATAAATATTTCTAGTTAGTATAAATAGTATAAACTTAAATTACTATAATAATAATAATACTACTTATATCTCTTACTATTAATATCTATACTTATTTACTCTTTAAGACTATAATTCTAAAACTTTCTATATAAAAGTACTATATAATCTATAAGTAGCTAATTATTATTTTTTAGTAAATACTTTAGTAGTAATATTTCTTAAATAGCTACTAATAATAGTTATAATTTTTTCTAGTAGTATAACTTTTATAACTAAAGATAATTAAAGTAAGGAGTACTCTAGTTATTTATTCCTAGCCTTATAATTATTTTTAGACTAAAATATTCTCTACTATTTAATTATTATTTAGATATAAAGATATAAGTAAGTTAATTTAGATAGTATTTTTTGTTACTATAATAGAGAAAATATAATAGAAGTTAATTAGTATATTATTTTTTTAAATTAAGTATAGAGATTAATAGGCTATTAGGATATTCTTACTTTAAGGTTTAAATATTATATTAAGTAGCATAATAAAGTTAATTATAGAAATAATTTTTAGATTTAGTATATCTTATATAGCGCATTATAACTACTTAAATAGAATTAGTATTACTTTTTAATAAATATACTAGTTAAGAAAGATAAGATAGCTAACTACTAGTAATAACTAAACTAAGTATAGATTATATAAAGGAATAACTTTATAAATCTCTAGTTTATAAAATTACTTTTAAAGAAAGGAGACTAGGCTAAGTAGTTCTAAGAAGGGCTAAAAAATATAATAGATTAAGAAAGAGTTTAATAGTATAGTAATATAAGAGGTTAGGAAAAGAAACGCATTATATTAGTTACTTCCTAAATTACTAAATTAGTTAAATTAGCGTAATTAAGAAGTAGATAATTAGAATATAGAGTATAATTAATTAATATTAAAAGAAAAGGAAGAATAAATAAAAGTTTCTATAAATAATATTATAAGATAATATAAATAGTACTAGATTTCTAATTAATACTTTTTTAACTTACTAATTTTATTTCTTTAAAACCTTAGGTTTTTTTAATAAAGTTAACGCTACTCTAAATTATGTCTTCCTTTATTTTTACCTCTAATTTCTTTATATCTAGAGCTAGCTTAATAACTTCCTTCTTATTATTATAACTTACTATCTAAGATAGAGGTACTACTACTAATAGTACTATCCTAAACTTTCTTATTAGTATACTACCTTCTAGCTTATTAGTACCTACTTCTTCTATTTCTAGTATAATACTTAAAGTATTAGAGGAATCTAGTAATTAAAAGAAGAAGGCATATTTATAGAGTAAGGATACTAATAACTATTTCTAGACTTAGTAGTAAATTATATCCTAGTTTACTATTAACTAAGAAAGGCTAATTTCTATACGAATAGATCCTTATTAGTATAGTAAGAAAAAAAGCCCTATTTAGAATAGTATATAAGTAAACGCCTTTAAGTCTACTAACTAGCCTTATTATTACTATATTTATTATTATAAGTTCCTTAAATATTACTACCTCTATAAAGATAATATTAGTATTTTCCTTATTAGGTAAAGATTACTTAATAAGTATATTACTTCCTAGGATTATAATAATATTACTATAGCTAAAAGTAATAAAGATTAGATTATACTTAATTAAATAAGATTAACTATAACTTTAGTATATTTAATTTCTACTATGCTATACTATTACTAATTATAATATTTATAAATATATAACATAAAGCTTAAGGCTACTTATAGCTTTAATAAGCATAAGATTACGTTATAAGATTTTCTTACTTTATAGGTATATTTAATTATAGCTAAGGGTCTTTCTCTTAATATATTTAAATTATAATTTATATAGTAAGTTATTAACTACTATATACTACTAGGTATTTAACCTTAATTTACTTTATAGAAAACTATTACTTTAGAAATTATAAGATAAGTTGCAATTAATCTTATAAAGTAGTAAGAAAAGAGTTTATTTAGCTAGGTAACAATATATATATTAGTATTTAGCTAGATAGGTAGTTTTTAAATTTTATTTATAAAGAGTACTTAGCTATTATTAAATAATAAATTACTTTATAGTAGAAATAAAAAAAGAAGCTTCTTAGCTTTCTTTCTATTATTAGAAAGTTTATAGATAAAGCTTACACTAAACTTATAGGTAATATATTTAATTAATATAGTATTACTAAGAAGGTTTACTCTATTATAATTAATAATACTAATAATAATAAGATAATAGTATTTATATTAAATATATATTAATACTTTAAGCATACTATAAGTATTATTTAAGTTCTTTATATATCCTATATTATTTAACTAGTATAAGGCACTTTACTTTTTTATCTTAGCTATAAGTCTATAGATAAAGAAATTAAATAAGTATTTATTAAAGAAGATATTTTAAAGAAAAGAAAACTTGCTATAAAATATAACTTAATTACTCTTACTTTATATAAAGTAAGTTAGTTCTTATTTTTAGTAAATTAAAAAAGTATTAATTAGAATAGCTAATATAGTCTAGGCCTATAGTATTACTAAGTATATTAGCTCCTCTAAATTATATTTCTTTAGGTTCCTTACTTACTTAGCTAGTTTTTATTTTAATAAATCTTAAATATCTAATCTATACCCTATTAATAAATACTAGAATAATCTTAATCTTTATAGTAATTTTTAGCTAATCTAAGATATTAAAATATGCTAGAATTTAATAATAATAATAAGACTTTGCCTTTAAATTATTAAGATACTCTTTATATACTTCCTTATTACTAAAGCTTATAAAGCTAGAAAAAAGAAGAATTAGTAATAAGTAAGGATTCTTATACTATTTAATATAGAATAGGCTAATATTAAGTATTTAGTTTAGCTTACTACTTTATTTAATACTATAACCTAAATTCTTAGTAGATCTAAGGCTTTATCTATCTATAAAGTCCTTTTATACTTCTAAAAGCTTTTTTAATATATTAATAATAAGAAGGCTATTTTAGGTAAATATATACTAGTAAGTATTTAACTATATTAGTAGAGTAAACTTTAGTCTAGTCTAAAAGAGGCTTAAGAGAAACTATAAATATACTTTAACTTAATATAAACTAATATCTAACTATAGCGTATTTATATTTTTAATTAATTATTATCTCTTTATATAGCTAAGTCTACTTTTACTAACCCTTAGTAGAAGGACTACCTTAGTTTAAATAGTTTATCTTAGCATAACATAATAATTAAAGACCTTTATAAAGTTTAGCTTAAGAAGTATAGTAATTTAAATACTTAATCTAATAATATAGAACTAATTATAGATAATAATAACGTTATAGTAGATAATAGTCTAATTAGCTTATCTTTATTTAATAAGTTTATATAATACTTTAAAAGTAGTATATCTTTATTATTATATTATTTATAATTTACTAATATAATAATAGTATCTATAAAGAATAATAATCTCTTCTTTATATAGAAAGAAAATAATAATCTAGACCTCTACTTAATAATAGCTTATATAGTATGTAATTATTTTTATATACTAGCTACTAAAGTTAGAGTAGAATATATCTTCTTTATTACTTATAACTAATCTAAATATAATTATTTTTACTCTTTTTAGATATTTTATAACCTTATACTATTATAAGATATACTCTACTAATATAATAATAATAAGTTTACTAAATTAATAGCTAATATTTTAGACTATTAAGGTAGTTTTAATAAGATTAAAGTAGAGGTTAGTATGTATAAAAAATATATTAATATAATTATAAAATAACCTATAAATACCTTACTTAATTATATTTGTTTTAGTAATTTTAATGCTATATATTATTAGATATTTAATTATATAACTTATTATAAAGATTTAGATAGGTTATTTATTATTTCTAATAGAGAAGATAATTTAAATAATTTAGGTAAGGATAATAATATTTTAAATAAAGATATAGATAAGGCTAGTAAAAATAGTTTTAATAATAAAAATAATACTAGTTTTAGGTTTATTAAAGAAGAAGAAAACCTTAAAGGTACTAGTACTAGTAGATTTATAAGCTTAGAGACTTTTTCTAGATTCTATAGTATAAATTTAGATAGTAGTAAGAATAGTAATAAGGCAAAGGATAGTAATACTTAAGATTCTTTTTATAGATAATTATTAAAAGATATTAGTAGGCTTCTACCTATAGTAGCTACTAGTAAAAGAGTTTATAAACTAATATTTAAGTCTACCTTTTAGTAGAAATTAGAGAATAAGTAAAAGTAACTACTAATAAGTATAGTCTTTAGTAAGGCTAATAAGAAGAAGAAGATTTAAACTAGTTATTAGGGTTTTAGTAGTAGTAGCTAGTTAATACATAGTTTAATTTATATACTATACTAAATATTTTAATTAATACTTTTTTAACTTCTTAATTTATATACTAGATTATTTTTACTTACTTAGCTTTTACTAACTATATTAGGTATAGTAATCTTTCCTTTATAATCTAAATAGGTTATATACTAAATAAACCTTACCTAATAAGTTCCTAATTTAGGTCCTTTAGGTTCCTTAGGTCTAACCTATAATAATTTTATCTTACTTAGGTTAGGTATAGGTTTTATAAAATATTTTTAAAACCTAACCTAATGCTAAGAACCTATATATATTAGGTTAACCCTAATAAGTTACCTAACCTATGCCCTAGCATACTAGTAAGGGTAATGGCGCGGGAGAGTTTACGATTAAGGTAGATTATATAAAGTGCGGGTGTGACAACCGGAATGATGAAGAGAAGGATTTTTGAAGTCAGTGATAGCATTTTTGGTTTGGGGTTACCGTATGTTAGGCTGAGAAATGTTGGGATGAAGTGAAGTTGAGGATGTTGAGCTTGGCAGGGCGGAGATCTTTTTACATAGTACTGTATGAATTTAGAAGCACGAAGGACACCATAGAGACTGTTACGTAGAACACAAGTTCAGATTGTCAGATAGAAGAGCAAGGTATCTACACGGCATCGCAAACACACGTCCAGAACGATCGAGAAGTGGTGGTAGCATCCGGGTTCTGAGGTAGAGTACCGTCGATCTGATTGGTTGAATGGTAGGGATTCACGCCACTCGATTGGCTGATTACATCAGGCTGAATTTTGGCGTCAATTTCGGCTCCATCAACAAAGCTTACGTCAAAAAGCTCTGACTTGATATGCAATTAGAGCATAGCTATCTCATCTCATCCCATCTATTAACCTCTGCTGTATATACTATCATCTATCGCGGAGAAGAGGGAATTTCCGGGCTGAAGAGGCTGCGGAAAGAATTCAGAAGCGAGCAAGACTGGGTTATAGTTTTGAAGCTCCAAGTGTGCTCAAAATGAGGTGTGTTGGGTGCTTGAAAGCTTGTTTGCTAAATTGTTACTGCGTGATGCCGATTAGGCTGTAAAAAGGCTGCCAAGCTAGGCCGTCGTCCAATCAACACACAAGATACGCTGATATTGGCCAATCAACGAGGTGCGTTGCTTCTGCCTTGCTGCACGTGCCGTTCCAATGACATTGACGCGCAGCCCCACGGAAACACTTCACCTACAGGCTACCAGGCTACCTCCCACCTCTCAAGCTTCAATGTTCAAGAAGCCTTCATTTCACCCCCCATATCCATATGTTTCACTGTATCGAAGCAGACTTCGAATTGTTACTTGTGTCAACACTGCACAATCCTCATATTTCTTATTGTTCCACCGCGGTCAACACCGCGCAAACACAACCTCGCAAATTCGCAATCCTCTAACTCTTGTTGTGTCTATCGCTGGCACCACCGCGCAAAGTTCAAACACAACCTCCGAAGACCAAAAGCTTCTGTTCTTTTTCCTGTCCTCTCCACCTCGTTTCGGTTCTCGTCATCATCAAAGTGTCAAAGATGTTTTCTACCGTAGAAAAAAAAGTCGTCCCGCTCGATGAAGAGGCAAAGAGATGCAACAATCGCTTCTCCGAAGCACACAAAGCCAATCAATCGAAAAACTTTGAGGATGCGCTGCGGCTTGTAAGAGTTAATCTAGAAGAACCTGGTCTTGATATTGTGGTAAGTTATACGATTCCCTGCCGTGAGTATAACCTGACCATGCCTTAGTGGCAAGCCAGCAATCTTATCGTTGGCATCGACTCAAAAGACTCCTGGGACGACGAAGTAAGATATTCAAGCATTGATACACTATCTTTGGAATTGGAAATTGACTGCTGTTAGGCCAATATCTGGTACTACAAGCTACATTCTGTAGTAGCTCGCTATAGAGCTCGCGCTCAATTCTATAGGCCTCCACCAGATGGTGGTACAGACCCATACGTGGCTATCTTGGAACGCAAGCTCGAAAATCTCACCCAGCAGCGCATAGAAGAGGACGCAGAGGCTCCTTACCTTCAAAATCATGCGTTTGACGACGCAAAAGAACAATTGGAGTAAGTGTAGAGACGAAAAGCTTCATCTTATACTGACAGCTTTCTCTAGTTATGAAATGGACACGCTAGTAAATGACCCTGAAGCCATGGCACCGCTCATTGCTGAATTTGAAGAGAAATAACGCGAGAAAGCCAAAGCCGCCAAATCTGCGGCTCACGTTGACGAGACCGAAAGCGACGATTCCTTCGAGCTCAAGTCTTCAACTATATTAGGACATTTCATGTCTGCGAAAGATTGATCTAGAATGGAGGCTGAAGCACAAACTAATACTGGTCAAAAGTTGGTGCTGGATGTCAAGGGCTTGACCACGAAATGGAAAAACCTGGTCAAAACGTGGCACCTCTCCAAAACCAGAAACTGGACCAGTTCCTGAGGCTCATCCATGTTTGCCAGCTGAATCACTTGAACCACCTTCGGATATTGATCCAGCCCCAGAAGCCCATTCGACTTCAGCTATTGATCCAAACGCAGAGGTTTCAGCTTCGCAAACTGATCCAGGTCCAACTTCACAAGTTGATCAGGTTCAGGAACATGACGGGACCATGGATGTTGCTTCGCCCTCAGCAACCGACTCCGTTCCAAATCCTGAATATCTCACGTTGCCAAAGAACCATCCGGCGCTATCATATGATATCACCCATGACAAACCAGAAGTTGCTCCGGCTTCGAACACTAGCAAGAGAACGAGAAAGCGTCCTGAAAACCTTGACCTTAGTGGTCTTTCAGCTAAGCGCCGCATTACTGAAGCCATCAGCATGAATTCCCCCGGTGCCACAAAACGCATGACACGCAAAGATCTCATCAACCAATTTCGAATTCCTGATGCTTCTACTCCAACTATTAGCCTTCCGCTGCGATCTGGGAAAGTCCCCGCTTTCTATGATGGGCTGTGGGGCTCAGGGGCTCCAGGCGAGCCTAGAGCAGAGACCAGTGTTGATAATGACAAGGTCGAGGAGGGCACCGTTGAGAAGGATAGCAATGATGATGTCAAAATGCTGGGCAAGTAAAAGAACCTGCTTTGAAGCTTGGATAATGGTACTGTAGAATGTTTGTAGGCTTGGTAGATGAAGGACTTCTCGGCACTGCTTGCGGTACCTAGCCTGAGGTATCACTACTCAAGTACCTATTAGATGTTTACTCACTCGAGTATCAGTTTAGAAATATCAAGAATATTAATAATTCTACCGTCTTTGCTTGAATATACGCAGCTACAAGCCACCACAGACTATTTGCGCTAAGCTGTTTATGGCGATTCCACAATATTTTCAGACTTCGTTAGACTCGTGGCGCACGGGAGGGAGGAAGCGCGCGTATTTATAGACTGGACGTCCCCAGACTCCAGTCGATGTCCAGCTGTCTATCCTTTCACATATACGATGGCCAAGTCGAAAGTTGTTCTCAACCAAAACACCGCTGTACTTGTACCTTAAGCCCCTATTTTTCTTTTTTCAAAAGCTAGTAATGAACACGCAATGCCGGACCAGCTCGCGCCTATGACTGGCAGTAACGACACCAGGCGGCATGAAGGATTTAGAAAGCTCATCAAAGAATGCACAAGCGCGGAAGAGTGGGCTGGCTTCCAGAGAAACCGGCAGAATTCAGTGTGCAATGATGGCGCATCATCTGATGCGCCAGACCGCGAAGAAGTTACCAACCAAACACCAATTGATAAAAGCGTAGTTGCAGACGAAATAGCTGTGCCCGAAATCGAGATAGTAGATTCTCCTGGACCAGCAAATTCGAAATATGAGAACGCACTTGGCGCGGAACCGAAACAATCAGCAAACAATCTACAGGCTAGTGAGAATACAGAAGGTCTCAAAACTGTTCGAAAATCACGCTCTTGGAGGAGAGATAAGTTCAATTTTAGAGCCTCGAGTGGCTCTGATTCCACGATGTCACGCAGTGCTGAAAAGACTGAGAAAAAGCTGAAGATTGATGGTTTGGGCAAACAGTGCCTTGCATGCAAAGCTCAGCAGGTAAGTCTGCTCATAAGCGGATAGATGGGCAGGGTGAGCACTTTGCTCGCTTCACTGGGAAAAGCATATAGGGGTCAACGGCATGGCAAAATAAATGGCGTACTCCCATCAACTCTGATGGCTACCACCAGCGCTGCTAACCAAAGAGCGCATTAATTCCCATCGTATCTGATAAATACTCCCAAGCCGACGCCCTTTATGGCAAATAAAGCACTCAATAACAGACCGTAGCCTCTGGGCGCCATCAGAGATGATGGGAGTACGCCATTTATTTTGCCATGCCGTTGAGAGGTGCTGTCATCTTTAGCCAGCATCATCGTAGCTGACTAGATTGTCTAGGAACAATGTTCTGGCGACATACAGTGTGCTCGCTGTGTGAAGACGAAGAGAGAATGTATTCGGTCAACCCTCAAAGACAAGAACCCGTTTCAATACCGTAAGTTGAGCGGCGTCCAAATACTTCAGAAATCAATTGACGACTTGTAGTGGTTCTGAAAACCCAACCATCTTCACTTCTAAATGTTGAACAAGATAAGTCAAACCTTGAAAGGCACTGCTTCTTCGACCTCACTCAGGACTCTCGTGCGTCCAAAGACTTGCTAGAACTAGATGATCTACTCAACACTCTCTATCACAGCGTAACGCAATACGACTTCGACCAAAACACTAATTCAAACCGCAAAGAAAGTCTGCGCGGTCTATGTGCATTCAACATCTTCGTCAAAACGAACGCAATCCTAAATAATCTCCAAATCCCAGATGCACGCTTCATCCTCGAAAGCTTTGTCGAACACATCACTGACAATGATCTTAACAAAAAGTTCTCTATAGATGCAACCATGCGTCAACAACTGCGCCCTCTCCAACTAGAGCTCAAGCAAGCCGACACTATCCAACGAATACAGAGCCTACGAGCAATAGCAAGCGAATGGGTCTCTCATACGTTGGAATGGCTTCTTCGCGACTCCAACATTCAGGACATCAACAAACCAGAATACACGTCGAAAAAGCTCAGCCTATTCGCGATAGTAGCAGTAACCCTCCAACAAATCCTCGATTTCGCCGACGCCGAAACAGAACAGCTAGAAGCAGACTTAATCCTCCACAACTTGGCTCGAAGGGTAGCACAAGTCCTTCTTAGCTATCTACAACCGCCCGGCCCACTTTCATATATTGACAACATCAAGCTAAACCAATGCTTCATCAAGACCCCCGTTTCAATCCACACCTCTGCCAAAGATCAAAAAGCAGCAAAGTCACCATGTCAGCTTACACCAGCCACAATACTCGGCGTCGATATGAACAATGACTTCTGGACATACCTCCACACTCCCGTTACCCAGAAGGACTTACCTCCGACTTCTCACCTGTTGCGCTCTCGACCAAGTTTCGTGCGCGAAAAGCTGGGACGCCTGAAAGGGATACTACCATCGGGGAGTCAGAAACGACAACAACAGGAAGCGGTTGAGCAGGAGTTGAGGGCGCAAGAAGCTCGATACGCAAACAATGATGCTCATCTACCACTTTCTTCACTGCCTGCTGAGTATCAGACTGTTTCAGCAAAGAGTAGATTTGTTGTGACAGATCATTATGTTCCGACACCTACGATCCGGACAGATTACTATGGATGATGGGGAGTTGAATGAGATGGATCTATTGCTATAATGTATAATATGTAGCATAGCCTTGATAGAATTTTGTACTCCCTTACGAACAACAATATTGAACCCACAAGAAACCCCATGATTGTATAGGAGAAGTTAAGAGCTTGCATACTACAGTCGTATCGTTCACTTGATTCTTTGTACAACACATCAATCTCAATATACATTCTGCATTCCACATCCTATATACAACCTCCTTGCCTCAACTCATCACAACACCTCGTCCCCTTCATCTCTCTCCCACCATACGTAGCTTTCATACACAATCCAGCTATCATCTAATCTATAGACACGCCCAGCGAAGCCAAATCAGGCCCAACAAGCTAGTTCGAAAAAAAGCGCAAAACTCCAACGCTGATGCAGACAGAACACGCAAGTTCCTATGCAATAAAAGTACTTTTTCCACACGACGTGGACAAAACGGGGGGTATCTCTTCCATCACTTTGGCTTCGAACGAATAAAACACCACACACGGAACACCAGCTCGAAAATGAAACACATATGCAAAATCCTCCGCCCCTGTCGTTCTCGAATACTGCCAGCCGATCGCATTGCCGTAGAGACATTGTCGTAGAGTCACGTACTACTTCAGTATACACACATGTACCTGGGATCCTCTGTAATGCTCGACTACTCGATGTCCATTGACGCAAACAGGCGATTGGCCTCAGCATCTTTGATGACACCCTCCTTGCAAGTGGAGCGGATCAATGAGCCGCCCTTGAGATCCTTGAGACCTTTGGTGACTTTCCAGGACTCGGAGGCTGGGATAACGTAACAGATCTTGTTATCGTCCTGTGAGCGAATGCTGGCACGCACAAGTGTGACAGAACGTCGTTGGGCAGTCTAACAGGCCAATTAGAAAGACAACGTACACAAGAGCTGGGAAGTACATACCTCAATGGCCGTGAGAGTCCAGGCTTTGATATCCCACTGCCGCAATCCTTCGGCGCGCTTGTCATCGTCTAAAAACAAGCCTTGAGAGCTGATGCGAACAATCAGGCCATCGGAGATGCCATTGTCATCGGGTTTGACGCTGGCAACCGGTCCAGTTGGGAAAAGATTGTTGAACTTGAAAGCGCCATGGAGAATAATCTTGCCAGGGTCTTTAGTCGAATATGGCTCCTGCGTGCTAGGCGGGGGCGATGTTCGTGCCGTAGACTCAGAGGCGGCGTATGAAGATTCAGAGGCATAAGAGGATTGTGAGCGTGCGCTTGTTTGTACTGGAGGCTTGTCGTATGGCCTGTAAGCAGTGTCTGTTGCAGTACCTACGTAAGACTGAGCAGTGGGGTGATGATATGGTGGTCGAGCATTCGCCGATGGTGCATTTCTGGGGCCTGAAGCTCCAGTTGTAGATTTTGGCGCCGCAGGAATGACAGGCACATGAAGGGAGTAAGGATTAGTGCGCTCACCAACTCCATAGGTCGGAAGGGCCTTTTCACTCTTTGCTCGTTCGCTAGCAGCTTTCTCCGAAGCCGCCCGCTCAGCTCGAAGCTTTTCTGCCCGTTCTTGAGCCGCTTTGAGGCGAGCATCTCGGTCAGCTTTCTCTTTAGCTTCTTTGGACGCATTTTCAGCCTTGTCTTTAGCTATCCGGTCCCGTGCAATCTTCTCTCTGGCCTCTCGTTCTCGGACTTCCTTTTCTCGTGCTCGCATTTGCTCCCATTTTTGTTTTTCAGCAGCTGCCTTTGCAGCTCGCTCGGCTTCTTCTTTTTTCCGTCTTTCATCTTCCAGTTTTCTTTTTACTTCTTCTTGCTTCTTCCGTTCTTCCTCCCGCTTTCGTGTTTCTTCCCGTGCCTTTTCCCAGGCGGTATTGGTGGGTTGAGGTTTGGGTTCTGGCTCCGTTGGAGGAGGAGGTGGTGGTGTCGGAGGAGGCGAATCTTCGAAAGGGGGAGGTGGAGTTCGTGGTGCTTGGTAATTTGGTCCTCCCTGATAGCCTTGCTGCTGGTGAGTATGCTGTTGCTGTCCATGACTAGTATATCCTGCACCAGGTCCATGAGTTCCAAATCCAGGTCCACCAGGTGTATGCCCGTTAGGAGGTGGTACTCCACCCCATTGAGGTCCGCCAGGCGGTGGAGCTGATCCAGCGCGAGGTCCGCCATTAGCAGTGCCAGGGTATCCGTTAGGAGGGGGTGAGCCAGATGACTTTGGTCCCGCTCCAGCTTCTGGGGGAAGATTGGTTCTACCATAGACCCATCCAGCAAAACCAACTACAAGTGCCAGCACCAGCATACCAAAGCCGCTTCCCGATTGACTGACGGCCTGGACCCATGCTTTGAGAACAGGTTGTGCGATAACCCAAAGCCATACGCAGAACAGCGTAGAGGCTACGCCGGCGATGAAGCTATTCCATTGAGGCTTCAAAGATGGTAGGTAGATAAAGCCTCCGCCAGCGGAATGAGGAGGTATTATAAATATGTCGTAGTTGCCCGGTGGCAGACCAGAAGAGCTCGAGGATTTTGGATTTTCGCCATGAGGCGGTGGTGGAGGAGGCGGAGGAGGGCCTCCGTTGGGATGTGATTGATCCATTGGAGGCGCCTACCTGAGCCAGGCAGAATTATAGTGTTGTAAGAGAGATCGAAGGTAGTAGAGCTCGAGGGTCGCACGGGGAGGATGGTGGAGACCAAGGCATAGAGAGGATAAAAAGCTGATGACTGATGTTGTTATGAGGTATTATCTGACCAAAGGTCGGGGAGGTAGGCTTTAGGTATTTTGCTTGCCGGGGATAATTGTCGTCTGGGTGGCCGGAAGGGGTGATTGATAGCAGTGTCTACTGTATTTGACGAGCGACCCTGGTCGAATTTATTGATGGTCGAGGCTAGGTGAACAAGCAACAACAGGCGAGCAATAAACACAGCAAGAACAGCACCCAAAACGCCGAAGCAGAACGCGAACAAGGCAAAGTCGAGTGGTGTATATCGAGACTTGTAAGAGCTTGGGACTTGAGGAGATAGGGGGGGAGAGAAGTTTGAGGATAAGAGGAAGTGGTGAGAGAAAAGAGAGGTTGTGGAGATTTCAAGCGTGACACAGCGATGAGCGAATAATTGATGCCTTGGCCTTGGGTCTCAAGGTCTTTCCTTCCGCGTGGACTTGGATTGTGGAGGCGGGCACCACTGGCTATTAGGGACTAGTTCCCAGAGCTATTTCCCTAAGAGGATTTACAAACAATTGTTTGTTGTTCTTGCTCTGAGTTTCCGGCTAGTATTTTCACATGAAAAGCGCAATTATTGGCAAGGTTTTAATCGCGGCTTCCTCATCAATGGGTGCAAGAGGAAAGAGCTGGGGAGGCACCTGCCCGAGGCTTGCCGCAATTTCAGTTGGATGGATCGCGCCTGCCAAAGTTACACTCTCCCAAACTTGCACCACTCCAATCAATTCTCTTCATTTCCTATGAAGATACACCCAAAGCTCTGGCAATATCTCGAGCCTCTCATATCCCAAATCGACGTCTTGAACCCGTGGTTGGCAGCTTAAACAGGCCCTTGATTCCCCGTCATGACTTTTCTCTCTCCAGGTTTCCCAGCCCGGCACCAGCAAGTCAACAAACAAAATCCCGTCAAATTGTAAACAAACCCTGTCGCGCCCAACCTGGTCTTGACGTGTTTGCTGCATCATCATCATGTCTTCCTCAAACCCATCCAATCTGCATCTTCACTAAATGCAGTCTGTACCGCTTTTTGGCCCATCTGCAGTGTAATATGCATCTTATCCAGACTACTGGACCAATCTGTGCGAGTTGTCATACCTAAGAAATAAAAATAATCAGCTGCGCGACCAGCGCGCGAAAAAATAACAAGGAGCTCTCAGCTGGCATCCCAGCAACCCGCAAAGAGCTTTGCTGTGTGGCTTGGTGGCTGCAGCGGCTCGGAACGTCGGAATTGCCATCCATCGGCTGGGTTTCACGGTGCTTGCATCTTGTGTTGCCTCAACGTGTGGAGTCTTTGCTCGCCTTTTCCATTCGTTGGTTCTCGAGTCTTGATTAATGTTGACCACAACACCAATGCCTGGTCCGTTGGCACGTCGTTGTTGCCGCGCTGAACGTTGGCGATGAGTTCATGATCTGTCGCGTGGCAAAATCCCCGGCTACGATCATACACTTTTCCAGGTTGGAGCAACCTCCGGCCTGCATTTGGGTCTTTGTGGCCGATTATCCTAACTTCATCCTTGGCAGTTTGTCCCACTATTTGATGGGGTAGTACAATCGCTGGCATCAAGTACTGCAGTAGAAAAAGTTTTGTTCAATTGGCAGGAGCTGCTGCGGGCAGCGGCTTCGTCCAGGTAAGCAAGAACTCACGAGAGATTAGGAAAGAACTACACGAACAAACCCATTAAGCTCGACTAAAATGTAATCAATTTTGTATACAAGGTGAGCTCGTAGCGTACTACAAATGGGTGTTTTCGATTTATCCGGTCGCCGAACGGCGGAAGTCCTCAAAATTCTAGATTTACGTGGACCCAATCCAAGACGTACAGAGCAAGTGAGGCTATCACCAAAAGGCACTTTCTGTCAAGATCATAGTTCATTCTTCTTGACATGGGACATATTCATAGAAGCTCGAGATCATGAAGTCAAAACAGCCACTTATATGAATCAATCGGGACTGCCTTCAAGTGAATGGTAACGGTGACAAAGATGGACAGCCAAGTCCATGTCATAAAATGCAAGAGCTAGGAATATAAACCATCAAGTCTAAGGAGTGGGTATTGTGTAGCATGAAGCAAAAATCAGATACGCGCCCATGAAAACCAGAAACGAAGAACAATTACCACCAGACAGCATGTCCCAAAATCAATATCAACATCAATCCCCCTTTTCAACATCACCAGGCCATGACAACTACACCCTCTCCCCAGTAGCCAACCTCTTTTCCCTTCTAGGCACATTCTTCCGATGTCTCCTAAACGCCCCACAACAACTCGCCAATCCCCAAATCACCAGCACCAGAGCCGCCGTAACCCCGTAAGCCAACACCTGTCCCCTCGTCGCATTACCCGCAATATACAACCCCAGTCCACCATTGATCATGCCCACCAGTATCGCTATCCTACCCAACCAAACATGCAAATAACTACATCCTCCTCTCCGCCCGTGATTCTTATATCCCCTGTGATGCAACGCCCCACTCACTGGCTGGAAAAATATGATGACGAACAATATCATGCCGATGATCGGGTGGTAGTTGCTGAATAGATCGAAATCTCGCCATCGTATTACGGAACAGAGCCAAATGCCCATTGCGAAGGCGATTAGGTAGCTGACGAACCCCAACATCTGCACTACGACATGCACGCCTACGCCTAGCATTCCTGGGAGTATTGCGGCGGATATGGCGCCGATGGGAAAGAGTGCTACGAATGCTAGCGCGGCCATGATTCCGTGCGCGGTGCGTACGTTGGATGCGAGTTTCCAGTCGACGTTCAAGCGAGAGGGCGGCGGATTGCGTGCGCGGAGGGGGTTTATGGCGCCGCGGCGGTGGGAGCTGAAGAAGTAGGAGGGGTGGTTGGCGCGGGAGTAGGCTACGTTGTCGCGATCGCGGTCTCGAGTTGCTTGGTTGCGGTCTCGATCACGATCTCGGTCGTGAGGACGGTTGCGGTCATCGTAGTAGTTTGGTGGTGGATCGCGCCAGCCATAGGGGTCGCGGGCGTGGCAGTGGCCGTTTTGGTCTTGCCATGTTCCGGGAGGACACCAGGCGTGGATGGTGGAGATAAGGAGGAGGATTGTGAGCAGGATGGGCGAGAGGAGACGAGGCATTGTGGTGGTTGGATACGAAAGATAGATCTCGTTGCTGGGGAGAGGTGATATGATATCACGATGTATGATGCGTGGTGGACTTAGAATTTAGAGATATCTTGTTTGAAGCGAACAGAATATGACTGGTCAGAGGAACAGCAACGAACCACAACTTAAAGCTTCACAGCACGAACGATCATTCATAAACAATATCATGGTCCAGGTCTCTCTCCGCCAGAAATAGCCACTCAGGAGCGCGAGATAGACTGCCCTGCTGTCAGAAGTACAGCACTGGACCTACATATCATATTGTTTATTGGCTATACGAGGCCATCTTATACCTCACAGGATCAATAACACAACATATCTTAGTTGTAAAAACCCAGCTTTGAACTACTTTTCGTAGGCTGGGGTAGGGTACAAAGTTGTTTATATGATGGGGGCTTTTCCGTGCGGAACAGGGTATAAAGTTGATGGGGCACGTGGAAAGGATTTGGAAACACGCCTGAAAGGTTTGAATGAGGAGGAACTAGGTGATTTGTATCTTCTAATAATAGTGGTAGGAATGGTGCGACATTAGGATGGGTTGCTATCTTGTTCGTAGCTGTTTGAGGAGTGATTGTTACAACAAGATTTGGGGGCCTCTCTTATATGTTTAAACCATATTCATGTCATGGTATAGAAGATCTAATTATCTGTAGCTAATACTGATATCGCTATATACTCAAGGAGAAACTACTCAATGTTTTTGATCTACGAAGTTATAAACTCTGCATATCGTGTGTTTTTTCTTTGTGGCATCAAGTACTCTAGTTCAAGTTAATCTTCTTTACGCGCAAGGCATCGGATAAATTTCTGTCCGGTGGCAGTCACGACATCGAATTCGACACGGCATTCACTTTGCTCACTTTTGTTGCCTTGTATCAATCTTGGTATTGATGGTTTATTCAAAACTCTGGGAATTAATGATAAATCAACTGAGGAAAGAGAATTGCCTGCGCTGGCGCCTCTCGTACTCGGTCTTTACTTTGCAGCGGTGTTCAAAGTCTTCCTAAGCATTATGACCTGCACTGGTTCTTCCATTCTCATCGAAGTCATCGTCCGATGGGGGACTTATGTTGAGACTTCCGTCACTGTTGATGTATTTGCTGATGTCCATTTCGTATTCCTCGTCAGTAAGGCTTTCACCTGTACCATCGTCCGTATTCATAACTGTATCCTCTCGACTAGTGGTACCTTGGCCTTCCATCTGGCTCGCAGTGATCGGGGTTTCGACGCTTTCTGTGATAGTCGATTTCTCAGCTAGTGTATCGTCATCATCCCAATACCTGAGGTGGCTGAAAATGCACATTCCCATTCTTGCGAATAGCAGGGTCTTGTCAACTCCGTGTAGTGACATCATTGCCCGATTATGCCAACGATTGACGAATGTGTAGGAAATACAGGTGCGCATGCGTTGGTCTGTTGTGTCTCGATGCTCAAGGTTTGGTGTAGATACTTGACTCAGAACGTGAGCAACCAGTGTGGACTTCTTGATCGCAGGCATCCAAACACCGAGTCGAAGGAGAGTTGCGAAATCTTGACGTAACATTAGGCAGTTTTGCGAATTCTCGTTTCCGGGGACTAGATAGGTCTCGACGCATCCTTCATACTCTCCGGTAAGTCGGCAGCTATAGAGCCGCGAAATATTATTGAGAACGTCGATGGGGAAGGCGATGGGAGGTGGCATGTCAAAGTTCTTGAAGTCAAAGGGCAATTGCTCTAGCGACGGAGCGCGCCAGCTGTCGAAGTTGCGAGTTACATCATAATTGGTATTGCCAATAAAGTAGTCAATAGTTCCAGGTTTCAAGCCGTTGCACTGAGGGATCAGTTGGCCTCCTCTTTTGAAGTGGCCGGTCTTCCACGAGTTCTGTGTGACTATGCCTAGATAGAGCTGTCAGCCATAGGCTTCTAGACAATATAGTTCTGGAGGCACTTACCGCACATGATCAATGCAGTGGCGTGATGAAATTTCTCATTGTTTTCCCATATCGGTAATTCGAAGAGTACGCGGGGCTCTCCATCACCGGATTTGGCGTAGGCATGGCGTATTATGAGTAAAGGCGTTTTGCCTACACCCTGGAACAACTGCTCCCGGGCAGGTATCCGAATATTCATGTTGTAGTCTGTGATTGTGTTCTCCAGGGTGCAGAATGGTACGTGATGTTGTTGATGATTCTGAATGGTGTATGATGTTATCGTTGCTGTAAAGAGACTCGGAGACGTTCATTGGGATTGTTTTCTCTTCCATAATCGCAAGTGCAATGCAGATGGGCAACATTGCAGCTGTTCCTTCCCATGATTGCTCAAGCAGCGGATATGACTTGGTCGACATGACAGCTGTTCCTTCTCAGGAATGCTCCCATCGAATGCAACGGGAAACATCTTATTCTTTAGTTGTGGAGTGCGATGGCGCCCATCATATGCGATGGAAAAACACACAATTCAATCAGCGTAGAGTTGGTCCAGGATATATAATTTTACAACACCCGCTGTTTCTATCACCATAATTCTGCCATCGAGTCCGATGGGCGACATCACATGCGATGCGGAAACACGTAGGAGCAGCACTCAAATGGCTCGCTTACTTTGACATCAGAAAGATGACTTAGCTTGCATATAGTGCTTTAGAATCTCGTAGCCAGTCAGTGCAACTCTGCCATCAACTTGGATATACTTACCAAACCCCTCGTAATGGAAGTGCATCACACATCCACAAGCCAGAAGAAGCCGATGAAGAACACGAATAATCCCATTCTTTTTCTACTAGTACCCGCTCTAGCTAACCTCAGACATTGCTAAACTCAAAGCTTGGCGTACCTGGCTCCGCGCTCGCAGCTAGATTCCCTAATCCCTCCTTTCGTTCTCCACTAACACTGGTACCTGTCTTTCCGCCCTCGTCAACGAGCACAACATCAACAATCTTGAGCTTCGGCACCGTACTCAACAGTCCCGACGCCATCTCCTTGGCCACTGTCACCTCGTCAAAGAGCAATTTACGCTCCAGCACAGCTTCACTGCTCTCGCCTGTATCTAGCTTACGCTTAAGCATCTGCACAAACGGCATAGCCTTCTTCATATCTTGCTTGTCAATCTGCTTGCTGACGACCTTCATGTCCATGACGGAGAGGCTAGCGACTTGCTGGCGCACGAGCTCGATGTACTTGGCCTGCCAGGCGGGCCAATTTTGGGCAACATAGATGGTGAGCTTCTTATCGGCTTTAGGGTCGTAGTGGGTTGATTTGCCTTTCGCGAGTTTCTTGGCTTGGGCTCCCTCGGCGGATCCGATGGAGGATGTGGTGGCGCGCACGTATTCGAGGGCGGCGGTGAGCTCTGGTTTAGGTGCTGGGACGGTGGGGAAGACTTCGAGGGTGACGGTCGATTTCTAAGGATAGTTAGATAGATTTCTAGCTGAGTAGAGTTGCAAAATTTGGATGACTTGCGTTCTTGAGAACTTCTTGCCAGATATAATCGCACCAATGGGGAGCAATAGGTGCAAGAAGGCGGGCTTGGAGGTCGACGTAGCGACGAATGAGATCTTGGTGCATTCCAACGCCGGAGGAATTGGCGGCTATGCGATATGTATCTCGAGCGCTCGTGAAGTCGTAATATGCTGCTAGGAGAGCAGCCTTGTAGTTTGTCCTACTAACATTAGCATAGCAGTAGGAATATGGTACAGACAAACTCACTCGGAATACTGCTTGATAGCCTCAGCAGCAAGCATATTAAGCTCATTCTCGAAGAGCTCATCCCAAAACAATTTTTTCCCAGTACGCTGAAGGAGATCGAGATTGCGAGGCTTTTCAGCCTCTTTTACGCTGACAAAGTCTTCTCCATCCTTCAGAACCCGGGATTCACCAATAACCTCTTCTATCCACTTGCGAAGTTCAAAAAGTTTGAGGATGACAGCATTTGCAACAGTCTCCTCAAAATTGGCATCTTCAAGACCATCACCAGCGTCCGCGAGAGCTACTCGGCAGGCATCGGCACCGAATTTCTTGACACCGTCTGAGAGGGACAAGAAATTGCCAGTGCTTTTGCTCATCTTCTCACCGTTGAGCATGGCGTGGCCGTTCATGCGAATTCCTTTGGGTAGATATTGAGGAGCTTTCTTTCCCCATATAGCCTGGTGGATATAGAGGAAGAAGATGAGATGGTTATTGATGAGATCCTTGCCACTGATTCTTACATCAAGTGGGTACCAGTATGTGAATTCTCGTCGCATAGCGTCTAAAGTCTCCTTGGGAATATCGGATTTGACTTCGGTCGAAATAGCAAAGACATAATCCCAAACTTCGTCAGTCATTTGAGATGCAGAGATCTTTCCTGTGCCTTGTGTTTTGCCGAAGATATCGGCATGAAGGAATGGAGCAATTGTGTAGTAAGCCATGTATATTGTAGAATCCGAAAGAGACTCAACAAGCTGTGACTTGTCCCAAGGAAGTTTTGTTCCGAGTCCAAATTGTCTAGTAACCGCCCATTGGTTCATCCAATCGAGGGTATGATTAAGAGCATGTGTGGTCGCCTGTGTATAGCCATTGAACCCGAGGCCATCCTTTCCGTTGACATGGTCTAGTACCTCGTCTCGCCACTTTTCATCCGCGGCTCCATATGTGAGGAACCACTGATCTAGGAGGGCTGCAGTACATTCGTCACCGGAACGGGACATCACAAGGCCATCAGGCTCTGCGTAATTGAAAGCTAGGCCTTGGTCGATGAGGACTTGCCGGGCTTTGGGCTTGGCATCTTGAACAGAGAGTCCAGAGAACTCGCCATAAATCATCTTGCCCTGATAGAAGCCTTCCTTGTAAGCAATGTCTTTTGCTTCTGCGAGTGCTTTGGCGTCCTTTGGGGAATTGATCTTCATTTGCTTGACTAAAGCCTCAGCAATGAGGTTTCCGTACGTGGGTGTCTCAATAATTGGGAGGATATCTTGCGGGACCCATTCGGGTTTGATCTTGTAGAAATCCGCCTTCTTCCCAAGGTCAATGGTCATTGCGTAATCATCGGGACTGTCTGATGGCACGGATGTGACCACACCGGTACCCTTGGAGTCTTTGATGGTATCCATAGGTACGACATATACTTCTTTCCGGGCGCTTAAAGGAGCTTCTATTAGTGTTCCCACAACATCTCCACCCGATATGTCTGCAACTTTAGGAAACTCGCCCCATTTGGGGAAGATACTTTGATAAGCCATATTTCGAGCCCCACGGTTAGTAATGAGATAGTATTCGTCGTCAGATACTTTGAAAATGCCGTATGTGATCTTCGGCGAGACAAAGACATTGGTTTGACCATACATAGTCTCAGGTCGTAGAGTAGCCGGAACGAGATAGACTTTGGCGCCAGATGAAACTTTGCCCTCGATTGCCTTCGCTGCAGCATCTGACCAAGTCTTGACTTTGCATTTGATGGCAAGGTACTCTTGAACCAGGACACCTTCACCAGACTGTCGATCGTGATCGAGGCAAGCTTGTCCGTCCTTTGGCGAGTATACTGTGTAACGCTTGCCAAATTGGATTTTTCCAAGCTCTTTTAGACGCCTCATTTGCCATTCAACAAATGCATTGTAATAGGGATTTGCGGGTGTAGTGACGAAACTTCTCCGCCAATCTATCGAGCAACCCATTTGATTGAGGTGTTCTTCCCAGAGCTGAGGGAAATGCTGGAGCCAGTGATTGGAATCGGCAAATTTGTGAATCTCTTCTCGAGGAATTCCCATGGACAGCATGACTTGGAATTGATATTTAGTTTTGATGGTCTTGAGGGCTGCTTTTCCCTTCTTGACATTAGAAAATTTGGTGATATCAGCCTTGGTTTCGGTGCTCGAGGGTGCTGGCACGGCAGCATTGGCCGCAGCCTCTTCTGCCTCTTCTGAAAATCCATCGAAATTCTTGCCAAAAAGCTCGACCTCTCTGACAAGCTTATCGGCGCAAGCTTTGATAGGCATACCAGTACAATGATAGCCCTGAGGATATAGAGCTCTTTTCCCTTGTGCTCGGGCTACTCGAGCATTGAACTCGATTTTGGTAACTGTGAAAGCATGTCCTAGATGAGGGGTTCCATTGACATATGGATATGCCATAGTACCAAAGAATTTTGGAACTTTTTGGCGCAGTTCCTCTGGATCAGTAGAGCCAGGATATTCGGCCAGAGTTGGTGCATTAGATTGATAGATATGTTGATCTTGCCATTGCTTTTGATATTTCTGTTCTATTGCTTGAAGCGCATCCCGTTTTTCGGTCTAGTCTTAGGTTAGATATGGCACACAAATCAAGCGAAGAAGCTCACATTTTCAAGCTTCAAGGTAGCCTGACCATGAGAGGCAGGATCTTGTGTGGCAGCCATATTGAGTGGAGTGGGTTTGGGTATCTTGGAATTGAAAAGGCGAAGAGCGTGACCTGACGCAAGTTTGAATGGGGTATTAGGGACCGGCCTACAGAAACGTATTGTAGAGCAGAGGATGTTAGGCAAGTGAGTCACCATGAGCTGCACAGTAACAAAGATGGCGATGCCTGACTATAGCTGCTGGCAGATACTACAGGTACCTTAGTAAGGTAGGAGTTTTTGTGCAGGACAAATTGATGCATGAAGCTTCCGTGTTGATGTGTGGCGGAGTGGCCGAGGCCCTGTCTGCCAAGCCTTTTTGCATCTCTTTCATTCAACAACACATCCAAGCTCCCAGATCTGTGGTGTTTTCAGTCAAGAGCTGTCAATTGCATTGTCGCCCGTCAAAATGGGCATCTTTTCATGGCTTGCGAGAAAGAAGCCTCCGCCGCTCAAGCCTTTCGACTTTTCCAAGAACCGCTTTCCAGCACATACCCGCTGGCCTCCATCGTTCACCACTCTCTCGCGTATTGAGCAATTCCACTTCGAACGCAAATTTCGCCGCCGTTCCAAACTCAAGTGGCGCCGTCCTATTTGGAATCGAAACCTACAAATGCTCCAATGGTTCATGGTCCTCTCAGTTCTCGGTTACGGCGCATTCTTTCTCGATTGGCAAGGAGAAGGCTCTGAGCAGGTCATGTCTGGACCATTTGGCACCCTTCGTAACTGGATCCAAACTGCAGCCGGCTCTATCTGGGCGGCAAGCTCGACCCAGAAGAGCAGAGAGCATGTCGAATATGTTCAACATAAATTGGAAGAGAACGAGATACCTAAACGCAGATCCGCGCCGCCTGTTTGAGGAGAACCGCAGCCAATAGGTTATTTGAAAGCAGCAAGATCTCTTCATTACTCAAGAAGCTGTTCACACCATTTTTAGGCAAAATAAATCTAGGCTTCTCAATACCCCTTTTTGACTTGCTCGGGTCGACTCAAGTCAAGCAGGTTGCTAAATGCTACCACAAAAGCGCCGATCACATGACTCGGACCTTTTTTCTACAAATCCTCAATCTTCAACCACCATCGCCACTCGTCGCAAACCTCTTCCCTCCACACTCAACACGCCGTTTTTCGAGCCTACGGGCAGCCTATACTCTGCCACCATGTCCGTCTACGATGAGATCGAAATCGAAGACATGACATTTGACTCAACCCTACAAATATACCATTATCCCTGTCCATGCGGGGATCGCTTCGAGATCGGGATTGATGATTTACGCGATGGCGAGGAGATTGCAGTATGTCCCAGCTGTAGCCTGACAATACGTGTTATATTCGAGCTGGTATGAGTTATATTGCAATAGCTCTGGAAGTCATGGAAGCTAATGCGACTTGTAGGAGGACTTGCCGGCAGAAGAACCGCAAGAAGTGAAAGAAGAACAAGAAACGCAACAGGTTCCCGTTGTTGCATAGATTATGGGTAACATTCGAGAGGAAGAAAAGTCTCAAGAAGAGTGAGACAATACACTACACTCCATGTGGCCAAGGATTAGCCACACCCGCGCAAGAAGAACACTCACGTCGATCACTAGCATCAAAGGCGACCAAGCGGTCGTCTGCAGATAAGATGGAGAGAATCAGGCAGCTGAGTCCAAGGACTGGACGCTTTACAGAACTAAATGACGCATGTCGAAAGACATTGTACAAAGCTAAATTCAAGATACTATAGATCTGTGCTGTACAGTTCGCACCATCCTACATGACAGAATGTCAAACTCTTTGACCCATAATCACTCCATTTGTGCTCAAGCAGTTGGTTCACCGCTGCGATTATGAACATCTCCTGCTGATATCTCTTCTTCGCCCAGTTCATGCACCTCAACCGTAACGTCCAGTTCGTCTTTCAGCAATGTAGTCAAGCTCGTACCGTCTCTCAGATATACCCAATCTCCAGTACCAGCGCCACCCTTCTCGTGAATTTGCTCTCCACTAACAACCCAATCGAATCGCTTTGGTCCACTTATAGGCGAAGAAAGCCAGACCTGCTTGTTGGGTGGTTGCTTGTTGATGACATAGTTGCCTTTTTTCGTTTCGATCGATAAGAGGCCGTCCTAGTCAAGATCGTTAGTCTCTAGCTTTGCAATCGACCAGCTATCGTTCCAAAGCACACTCACACTAAAGTCGAAATCTAAATCATGTTGCTTCTCCTGATTGGCCTCTAGTTGCGCTCTCAGTGCCTCTAGATAATCGTCTGCAGCACGGTGGTATTCTTCTAGCGTAATCTCACTTGGAGCTTCAGGAACTGGCTCGTGAGGCTCTGCTTCGCGGACTGGAGGGTTTTCGGAATCTGGCATGAGCCCGCGCGCTCTTATCGAGACATGGAAAGCTCGTGGGCTTGTTGCTGCGAGGAAGGTTTGTGGTTGTATGCGGTGTATGTTTGCGATAGGCATCGATTGGCGTCCTGTGAGCTTCGAAGCTCGCTGAAGCAATCTACCAGCTGGACGGAGCGACATGATGGCAATTGTATTCAAGCGACGGACTGTGAGTGTATTCGAGGAGCTGATAATAGTATCTCGTGATTCTAACGGACAATGATGACGATGGAGTTTGGTACCGACAGCTTGATTGAATCAAAGAAGCTCAGACCCTAAAGCTCCACGAGATCCATCCCCGCCAAATCTCCAACTTCATCGCCAAAAAGTCCCGACATCCATACAAACTTCCCAACTTACCATCACTCTCCACACCATGATCAACGCCGTTCTAGTCTTCAACAATGCAGGCCAACTCCGCCTTACAAAGTTCTACACCCAATTAGTCCGTCCCATGCCCCATATCCACCACTACACCCGCTAACAGCGCATAGGATACATCTGTCCAACAACGCCTCATATCCGAAATCTTCACCCTCGTCTCCAACCGCCCCCGTTCAGCCTGCAACTTTCTCCCTCTCCCACCCATCCTCGCGCCCTCCTCTACCTCCAATTCCAACGCCACACACAATGACACACCGTCTCTCGTGACATACCGCCACTATGCGACGCTCTACTTCATCGTCATATCCACCTCCACAGAGAGTCCGTTGGCGCTGCTAGATCTGATACAGGTGTTTGTGGAGGCGCTGGATCGCATGTTTGCGGACGTGTGTGAGTTTGATCTCATTTTCAACTTTGAGACGCTGCATGCGACGCTCGCGGAGATGGTAGTGGGTGGTGTGGTGGTCGAGACGAATCTGGAAAGGATTGTGGAGGGGGTCAAGGCGCAGGGGAAGGTACCGAAGCGGCCGAGGGCGGATGCCGGTGGTATTGGAACGGTGGTGACGGCGAGGTTGGGAGGTTTGGGTTCGTTTGGGAGAGGGGATGGAGTTTGGATGGGACGCTGATCAAGAACGGTTTCATGGTCGCGTGCACCGCGAGACTAATTTTTGATCGTCAGTCCAGCTGCATATAGGAGTGTGGGGATGAAGAGCTGAGACGGTCGACGGTATCAACTTCGATGTCGCCATTATTGACAACTGCCCTAGGGTGCGAAGTTGGGACGAGTACGAGAACAAAGAAGATTTCACATCCCCTTTCGAGGGTGAAACGATAATGCTTTGTTCTTGTCAGAGGAACTACCTTGCTATTGTTCCCCCGGCTCTTGATATTGTTCTATCTTGCCTGGAACAGTGTACCTGGGAAGCTTTATAAGTCAAGACGCTGTATCATACTCTCCACCACGACAAAACCTCGTATATCAGTCAAGATGCAGCCAATTATTGATGAATCTTGCCTCAGTATCACAAACTACTATCTCAAGCTCCTTCGCTTGCTCTCTTATCGATAAATCTACAGCTTTTTAACACAATCATCATGGGACTAGATTTCGTTCATGCTCCCATCAAGTACGATAACCACCATCAAGTCTGATGTCTGCATGCATAGACTATGATGTTCACGAAGAAGGAAAAAAAGTAGTAATGAGCATCCATGGGTATCCAACCCCTCCATACTTTCCAGGTTCCCTAGGAAACAAACCTAACTACTATACAAACCAGTCGCACGCCAGTCATCACGCCTTCGCACTTCACGTTTCACATGCATTCATCAGTTGCACTTACTCTTCAAATAACGGGCTGATCGCCAGCTCTCCCAGGTCCAACACCGCATCTTCCATTCCCCTTTCCATGGTCCGAAACTCCTCCACAAACTCCGCCAACACCCCTACAGATCGAAGGAACGCGCGCATAGGTTCCCCCCGGAAACCGCTCAGCTGAGCAGTCCGGGCCCAGCGACGCACGTTACCCGCCAATCTGTAGATGATGTTGGCGTTTCCGGCAACATGTAGTGCGCCATTCTCAATGTGCGCCAGGGCGCTCATCGTGGCTGCCTGGGTGGTGAGGGCAGCGCGGCGGCTTCTCACAGGAGCAGTATCACCAGGAGACTGCTGAGCAGGGGAGGGAGCAGGCCCCTGTGGGAGTTCGCGGTACCAATCCGCGATGTCGTCGATGCCGTCCATATTTGGCACTCCAGCCGCGCCATCTGGTGCTTCTGGGACTGGAAGGTTGTGTTCAGCGGCGTATTGGGCGACGAATTCTGCCACATTTGCGTTGTGGTCTTGCAGATTGTAGAAGGTTTGCTCGAAATTTTCGGCAATTTGGGAGGGGTCGGTGTAAGGGACGAAGTTGCGGATCATGAAGTTCGCTGGGCCGCGTTCGGCAAGTTCTTCAAAGGTGATGTTGTCGTCGTGTGAATGGTAGTAAGATGGGTCGACCCAGACGTTGCTTCGGAAGGCTTCTGCTAAATGCTCTACTGGATTGGTTGTTGGAGGGTCCCATGGACGGTTGGGGTTTGTCCAGGTATCGTTCTGGGAGCTGTTGTTTTCATGTCCTTCGCGATTAGACGGGCCAGCTTCAGCATGCTGGATGTAATTGGACGGGCCTGCCTCAGTGTAGTCTGGCCGGTTGTATGGGCCAGCGTCATGATGTGGAAAGTGGCTTGACGGTCCAGGTTCAACGTAATATGGGTCCCTTGATGGCCCAGCTTCGGCATATCGAGAAGATGGTCCAGTTTCGAAGGACCGAGAAACAGGTGAGCGCCGTGCTTGAGGTGGGGTGGACGGTCCCCAGTCATGCCGGTCTTGTGGTAGATTTGGCTGTTCATAGTCGTTCAATGGTGGCGGGTGATAGCTGGAGCTGGAGAATGACATCTATCAAACATTAGTATGGCTGAGATCGACGATTCTAGTGAAGCCCCCAACCTTTCTACGCGCTGGAGTCTTCCTGGGGTGACTTTTAGGCTAAAGATTGAGTAAAGTGAAGCTCTCCGGTAGCTAAGACAAGCACAAAGTTTGTCACAGTGGCCTACTTCGGCACAAACGGAGCCTATTCCTCCGATATGCTTGCAGTGAGTTTTCGTCGGTGCCTAAAGCGCGAATTAGGGAACCGCCGGAGTGTTGGACAAATGACTAGCTGCTAGAGTCATACTTACTGAAGAAGCAAGAGACATGGCTGGGTCGTGGGAGATCATATAGCTCCCGGGTCGAGCTTGAAAAAACGAGCGAGGTCAATTTCGGGAGCAAGATGGGATTCGGAGAGCTCAGTAGGAATGGTAGGAATGGTTATATAAACACCAACAATGAAATATGAAGCCTAAGGGAGTCTATGTCTTCGGATAATGTTAGAAGTTTGTGGAGACTAACGTTGGTAGCTTTATATTGAGTGAAAGGTACCAATCAACTGATCTGAATATTGTGGGTGGACATCATCCTCACATATGGTATCATGCTGTGGGATCTCTGGACTATTATGGGAAGCTCGAAGGTATCTGATGTATTTGAAGCAGCAACAAAGTTGAGTTATCTCCCGTCTTTACGAATGCCATGGGAACGACGTATGAAGACAATGTGACCAACGTGCTACCAAATATCAAAAACTGTTGTGATCTCTTCAGTCTGGTACACCCTTCTATTCAGTGACCTATTTGCAGTAGGTATGTTCTTTGATGGTCACCAGAAGTGATGATAGCCTTTGTCACATCTTTCAAAATCACGGTACTCAACATTCATAATGTAAGAAATTAGTCAATGAGCCGGATATATTGAACTGTCTGATGGCTTCTGATTCTAACGGAGTCTTCCTAACGTATCGTGCTTCAAGAGTCACGGATCATTGTCAGAAGAATAGGTCAGTGGCTTCGAGCTGCCTTTATTCTAGAAGTCACGAAGCCACCACAGCAGCTTCCACACCCCAGAGAGACAAAGATCATTCAAGCAGAACAGCTGTCAGTGCTCGAAGCCGCAGGTTCTTCGTCCAGGTCCATCAACTCGCAATCAATATCGGCCATGACAATATCAACACTGGCCATCAAACCATCAACCTTCCGCAGCAAGCTCCAAATGGTTTCATAGAAGCGTTCCCACATTTGAAATTTCTCAATCGCCTCCTTCCATCTGCCGAACGCAACCCGACAACTGGCTTCCGCCAAATCACATTTCACTACGGCACGGTTGAGCTCAGTGCACATCTCTTGGACCTCTTGCGCTTCGGCAATGAGCTGCTCAAAACGAGCATCTTCTTGTTCAACTTTCTCCTTCCACGAGTCCATCTCGTCGCTGGAAACGTTCATCTGGTGCGCACAGATGTCGAGTTTGGCTTCGAGGGTTTTGCGCACACTGGCGCCGAATTGGTGGAATTGTTTGCTGTCACCGTTGTGATCGTCGTCGTCGGAAGTGTTGGCGGATACGTCGGCATCGTATTGAATGTCGTCCATGAGAGTCGGGTCTGGGTCAAGACACTTTGGGCCAAGAACCCAAGAGTTGATAGAATGATCGTCGATGTCGCTTGACATCTGGCGTAGATTAGCTCACTAAGCGTGTCGTAGTAGGGCGAGATTTACGATCGTGCTGACTCTAGCTTCGAGCTTTTAGCTTGAGATAACGTCTATTCTTGATATCAAGAAGATTCGTGCCTTAGAAGAGAGAGTCTTTTAAGATAAGTATCCCACGAAACGATGATGAAGAAGTTGTCAGAATGCGGACTCAAATCCCTAAATACACTCGAAGGCCAAAAGAGAGTAGTCTGGTCACTTGTCATATGCAAGTTACCAATCCTTGAGTGAGAATTCTTGAGACTCAAAAACTGAGGCAAGAAACGGTTGTTTTTGGCAGCATGAGCTCACGTCTCTGAATTATGGATATAGCGACGAGAACGGCCGCCGGGTGCTGCTATATGAGACCTTGATTAGACGTGGGACTGCTATAAGGGGGTGTCGCTGGGTGTTGGACTTGCTATTTCTGACTCTGTATTTTGAAGTCCCATATAGTGGTTGCCTCTAGAGATATGGCGCCTAGATAGCTCCGGTTCCTTGAGTTTGTCTATTCCTAGATTTATGATATGTGAAGCAGGCTCAGATTTAGCGCGTAGATATCGTTGGCGCGAATATTCACTATGTCAGATCAGTCATGGATATCGGTCGACGCAAAGGAAGAAATCAGGAAAGAGAAGAGCAACACGCAGATTAAGGGTCTCATTTAGCAAAGTCTCCTTCAAGGTCGTGTTGGGGACTGTTGGCAACAAATAACATGCGTATTACAGCATTGCATTTGCTATTATCCATGACTCTCAGAAATCTCACTGGTCTCGCTTGCCACCTTTAGCCCATTCTCTCAACACATTCTTTCTTAGTTTGCCTGTGCTTGTCTTTGGCAACTCATCGACAATCTCCACTTCCTTAGGCACCATGTATCTCGAAATAGTGCTCCTATGCTTGGCCCACTCAATCACATCGGCGCCCGAAAGTTGCTTGCTGTCTTTGACGGTGATGAACGCTTTTGGACATTCGCCCCATTTTTCATCCTGGATGGCAACTACTGCGACCTCAAGAACGTCCGGGTGCGTCGCCAGCATGGACTCGAGCGCCACAGACGATATGTTCTCACCACCTAATGCAAGTTAGTCAGATAAACTTGTAACGAATTGAAGTGCTTGCCGCTGATGATTATATCCTTCGCTCGATCCAATATCTTGATCTCTCCACTGGGATACCACACCGCTAGATCGCCAGAATGATTGACGCCTCCAGCCCAAAGCTTCCTCGTTGCTTCAGGATCGCGGTAGTATCCGCGAGCACATATATTACCCGTAAACACAATCTCGCCAATCTCCTTGCCATCTTTTTGCACGTCCATCAATTCTCCTTCCGGAAGATCAGTCTTGATTACGCGAACGGCTTGAGAAGTAATAAATCCGTGACCCTGTCTGGCCATGCGCTCAAACTTTTCATCGTCGTCAATCTCGAGCCATGACCCTTTGAAATAACATTTAGTGATGGGGCCATACGTCTCTGTCAAACCGTAGACGTGCACTGGGTGTAGGTTGAAGCCCATCATGGTCCGGAATAGGTGGGCGGTTGGAGGTGATGCTGCAACAGTCACGCGTACAGGTTTCGAAAGTTTCTCGGCATTCTTATCTGCGCAAAGAAGGGTGTTGACTGTTGGTGCGCCGTTGAAATGAGTGATGCCTTCGGTCTTTAGGAGGCGCCAGATTTCGGGATAGTCGATTTTGCGAAGGCAGTAATGGATGCCCCGAACGCTAGTAATACTCCAAGGAAATGTCCAACCATTTGCCTAGATTCAGTTAGCAGAGAAGCGAGAGATCAATCATGATACATACGTGGAACATTGGTAATGTCCATAAATACTTAGCTCTCTCGCCATTCGCTTCTATATTCAAGCCTGACTCGATCACGTTCGCAAGCGCTGCAAGGTAGGCTCCTCTGTGAGTGTATTCCACTCCTTTTGGCTTTGCCGTGGTACCACTGGTGTAAGCCAGCGAGATAGTTCCGTCCTCATCCTCCGCTTGCACTTTCAGCCCATCCCAGCCTTCGTTGCCCATCTGCTGATCGTGTTTCAAGCCTTCTATCACTGCGCGATCAAAGTCTCCAGCCTGTGCATCTGTTGCGTCTGTGTCTGTGTCTATAATGATATGCACATTTGGCTTTTCTTTACGGAATCCATCCAGTAAATGTACGAACTCGGCATCCACTAATATAGCGTCCGCTTCTGAATGCTGGAAGATGTATGATATGTCCTCCGGTTTCAAACGATAGTTGATAGCTGCCGTAACAAATTAGACGCTGTGACTTGGATCCACATCTGATCATACCTATATTTACAGAGCCCGCCGCACCAATGCCAAACAGCGCTTCCAGAAATGCAGGTGTATTCGGTGCTAAAATGCCAACTCTTTTATAACCATGCTTTACAAGGTAGTACGCGAATCCGCGCGCTCGATCAGCAAAATCGCCATACGTCCGTCGCAAGATTTGATTATTGGCAGTAACATGGTAAATTGCTTGACCCTATGCACCTGTTAGTTTCAAATCTCCGAAAAGCGTTTATCCCAGATTTCAAAACTGCTTGTTTGGGTGAGGAAGCGTACTTCCGGCTCAATGGCAGCAGCACGTGGTAAGAAATATGTTGGCGAGAGAGTGTGGAAGTTGTGGTGATGATTGCATTCTGTAAAGGGGTACGAGAGATCTGATACAGTCGGCGAGGACGACGAGGGAGCAAAGTGGTTGAGAAGCTTCGAGAGTCTCCCAAAGGCGGAAGACATTATTAGGATGACGTCGGAAATAAGTCGCGATGGGCAAAGAAGAGGGATAGAGAGGACAATGTGAATAAGGTTGAAACAAGATTGGTTCTTAGAACTGATCGAGATGATCCAAATATTTATGAGGAAAGGAGAATAATTCTACTAAGCTAGAGGGGCTAGAATATTTTGGTGTAACTAGGCTTGCTTTCTTTACTCAGCTCAGATGTCGGTGGTGTTGAGAGTTTATATGCAAGCTTAAACGCCTCCTCCATTGCGACAAGGATCTAGCCGTCTCTGGGATAGTTTGGAGATTTTCAATAAATGTTCCTTCTATCCGACCGAGTTCATGCACAATACGCAAGGCCAAGAACAGTCAATTGTGATTTGTCAAGCTGTGGGTAGGTCGGTTGTATCAAAGTCACCAGACCAAGCAGTAGGTTCAATGCTAATTTTTTGCAATTGTGAATTCACCGGTAAGCCATGGCTGTATCGACCACTACGCTTACAATAACACCGGAATGCCCATGATATAGAAAGCTCATCTGAGAGACCGCTGCAACTCCCCGACTTTTAATTCCTCTAATAACCCGAAGCAGTCAATGTCTGTTGAGTGTTCTTGTCCAGCTTGACCTTCTTCTGTGCCTCCGCCAATTGTTTGCGGGCAACCTTCTTACGTTCGTAATAGGCTGCGCTCTTGACCTTACGGCGCTCTTCGAGTCTGCATATCATTAGCAACGGTTCTCTTTCCAGTAATGACTGAAAGCAATATATCATACCTAGCAACCACATCCTGGTATTTCCAGCCGAATTCGTGACCAAGACGACCAACAGTGCAGTATTTTCGACCAGGGCGGAGACGGAGGACACGGAGAGCCTGAGGAACGACAACACGCTTCTTTTTGTCGTATGGTGGTGGAATACCCTCAAAGACCTTGAGGCGTTGTAGGGCGGCGGCACCACGAGCAGTCTTGTGAGGAATCATACCACGGACAGTTCGGTAGAAGATTCTTGAAGGTGCGCGGAAATGGAAGGGACCTATTTGCGAAGCAAATGAGTACGATGAAGACCGACTTTGCCTTGCAGCGGATTGAGAAGTACTCACCACCACGGGTGGGGTTGTATCGGGTAGCTTTGCGAATGAAAGCCGAGTACTTTACTACAGTTCAAAAATGTCAGCATTGGCCCCTTCATTGTGTGTCCGCTATGTTTCCAATCGCCTTCGCAAGATTGTGGATTATAATATAGTGGGAGCGGAGGAGGCGAGATGCGACCATTGGCTTGGGGTAGACGTACGCTTCGCGCGGAAGAACTCTCCAGAGATGTTCAAGGCTTCGCACCGAACAACGACGACCTTTTGTCCATTGAGGAGCTGCTTCGCGACGATACTGGCGAGACGACCGAGGAGATGGCCCTTGCCGTCAACGATGACCTATATCCAAGCGATAGTTAGCAATCTGAGCAGGTTGTGCTGAAGGTGTCGTTGTTTAAAAAGGAGGCAAAACGTACGACCGGTTCGAAGGAAGACATCTCTCAGTTTGTCTGGTGACGAGATGTTGTGTGGTGGAAGAGGGGATATGGTGGACTGGAGACGAATTGATGGTGTTGGAGTTTTCGTGGAGTTGGTGTGGGCTTCAATGGTGTATGACAAATGATGACATAAGTGGTACCCCTCGATTTAATTGGCTGAAAGTGCAACACCAAATTTTGGCCTGCAGCTTGCATCTTCAAAGCCTTGACGTCTAGGTAGACTTTCCTTCAACTCTCAAAAAAATGATACTCAGCAAGTATCTACTAGTTCAAAAGATGAATCCAAATCTTGCAATTAATTGGTTCTTTAGAACTACGACAAGGACTCGTTATGCTTGCTGCCTTCTTTCAACCGTTATATTCATTTGATGCACTGCATTTTAATGCTTTGTCATGCAGCGCGTGATGACTCGATGAGACACTTCGCGAGTGCTGTTTTTCAAACATGACTTCTCCCTCTCTAAGGGTAAGATTCTGGAATTTGAGCAACGGATAGTTCACGACTCAAATAAATCACAAACCGAAGCACTGTCTATGGATCTTGTCGCTACTTGCTCAGCACATGTATAAAAGAGAATTCCACGCTTCAGAAATCCCATACCCATCGGATTAAAAACTGCCTGGTACACTAAAAGAAGTGTTCATCTTCAGCTTCATTGATGCCTCAGCTTTTCGATATTTGGCCATGATTTGGAAGCAGTGAGAAATACATCTCAATTCCTCTGAGCTGACTGACCACTTCAAAAATTTAAGGAAGATATGTAGGCTCAGTGTGTTCAGAGAATGGATCCTTTCTGACTCTTGAGCCTTGAGAATATTATCCTTGTAAGTGGATATTTTCGTTAGCTGACTCCCGACCATAATGTATCGAATGTCGGACGACTATCAGGATGGGAATGTTCCGCACGGTACCTTTCAGTAATAATAGCCATACTCATAAGTTATGTCCGATGAAACGGTCGCCTAATTCAGCTAACTTAGTCAAAGTTCAATCGCAAGAGATCCTAAGAAAAATCAACTGGTCTTCTGTGTATTGCTGTACGTTATGCAAATCATGAAGATGATGCGAGAGCAAGGCTAGGTATCAAATACGAGAAACATGTTAATTGGCCAAGCCCATGTCAAACATGTCAAGATTAGCCACTCTCGATCGACTCATTGGTGCATATCTCACATATCTATACATGGGTTTAGATACTTCTACCGGGTATTATAGGGCTCCGAGTGCGATTGAGTTTTCATTCCCCCACTTCATTATGAGTGTGGTTCTTGGGATTCAAGTGGAAGGATTCGGTTGTTACGGATGCAGAATATTTTGTTCCTTGCGTATTCTGAGACAACGTTTATAGAGGCTGAGGATGTATGAGAAAGGCATACACAAGTGACTTGTTGGATAATGTATTCGGGATGAAGGTGGATCTTACTATCAGTCAATTTGAAAGGCTTGGTTCCTATTGAGTACCAAGGTTCAGCCTTATAGGCAAGCTGCACTAAGTCTGGGTCTCTTGCGCAAAAGTGGATAAGCAAAATCTACAACATAAAATCGAAGTCATGGTATCATAACATTACCTGATCGCGGCGGCCTGTTTCCGCAAAAGCTACGATACCAACTTTCACGATATCTTCCAGGATTTAATCGAAAGAAGGTTGCAATCTGGCCTGAAAACTGGTGGCGGGTGGCTCTCCAAAAAGTGGCACCTCCAAGCTTGAACGCGTGCTGAGAGTGATTTAATTGGCTGGATGGCGTCAACATCCGGCTGTCATCCCTACTTGTGGGAAGCCGGCGGGATCAAGGAAGAACACAACATGGGCATCTGACAGGATTCAAGATGAACAGAGATGGGCGGGTATGTTGGTGAAATGTCTGGCGATTGGGAAGTGGTTAAAGTTGGATGAAAAGAGATGGAGGTTTGATTGCAAACTGTCTTGAAGGCTGACTGGTTTACTTGCGAGGCCAAGCTCCATGGGCATTGGGCCCACATGCAAAGACAGGGAGGGTGGACATTAATCTTCAGACGTTTGCGGACGATGGCGTGACAGGACAGTGTCGCACAACCCTAAAAGGCGTATTTAGAGATTGAGAGCGAGACTGATGGACAAATATTCTATCACGATCAGATAATTTGATAACGAAAGAGGGGAATGTATGGAATTGCTTTGAAAAGATGGACAAGGCAAGGCATTTCCCAGCGAACAGGCAGGCGCAAAAAGTCGATGAGCGCTAGGCCACGTAGAGATTAGCGTGCCAAGTTTTTATTGACCTTAAGTGCAGCAAGTGCGCGAGGCCGTTGGATACTTAAGCAGGCGCGCCATCCGACTTCGATCCACTGAAGCTCCGAACTCCAGGGTCTCTGACTTGCCAGGGCTACCTTCCCTTTTCGGTCACATCGCGCCTTCTCCCCTTAGGAATCCAATCGAGCGTTCTTGCCTTGTTTTCAGCCTTGCGCCTACCATTTATTGCTCAACCATCACCATCAACATCAATCAACATCAACATACCACTCACTACCACTTGATCTCGACACCACCTGATAAGACCTTCACCTGCCTACCGGCAATTGAAATGTTTCCCTGTTGAATACTAATAAAAGGCGCAACCCCATGCCGCCTTCAACATCCTTCGACCTTTTTTTTCCTTCAACACCTATTGCCTCAGGCTCCCATAATTCTTCTAATGAACCTTCATGCTAATTCTCTTCTATCATGACTGACACACGGTAAGCTTGGTATAAACCTTCGACTAAGCATCATCACTAATTCCTCTCTAGACTCGATCGGCTTGTCAAGTAAGAAACTTCACACCCTCAGCCTGATGGTAACAGCTAACAGTTCTTTAGACTTCTCGACACTGGTCATACAGCTTTAATTCGCAACACTGCTGCCCAACAATTGGCAGATATCCAAAAATCTCATCCAGATGAGCTCTACAATCTGTTAAACCTTGTAGTTCCTTGTCTGAGCAAAAAGTCCTGGGACAGTCGTGCAGCTGCTGCCAAAGCGCTTGGCGGCATCGTTGATAACACCGTCAAATACGATCCTAATGAAGAAGACGCCGAAGAGCCAAAAGTTTCGACACTAGACAACCTCAAAGACGAGGTTGAAGAAGAAACCAATGGGAAAAATGGATTGGCATCTAATGGTCACGGTCCTTCGCCCAATCACCTTGCTTTCTCGGAGCTCGACATACCCCTGATTCTCCAGCATGGTCTTCTTCTGGTTCGTGATGGAGGGCCAGATTGCGAGCAGAAGTTCAACGGCATGGATGCCTTTGAGCGACTGCGAGCGGAGAAAAATTCTCTCAAATCTCGACTAGGACTTAACGGTAAATATGTTGAGCCAGTGGTTGAGGCTCCAAAGAGCTCTATCCTCGTTCCGACACCCATGCTTGATACTTCAGTCGCAACTCTTAAGCGGAATGACTCGATCGCATCTGCGGGTGTGCCTTTATCAGCCGAGCCACGTACACCCGGTGGTGGTGTCAGCGCTCGCCAGCGAAACGTACTCAAGCGAAAACTCAAGATGGAAGCCAAGCACAACGCTAGCAAAATACGGGTGGTTGACTTCAACGATCGAAAAGGTAGCATCGCGGACATCCCAGAGACACCAACTGCGCCAACTCCATTTCCAATCAAGACGGGTGCGAGATCTGAAGAGGAAGAGAACGGAGCTTCTGACTACTTCTCACTTGAAAAGGGCGAAGATGAAGGTGCCTTGGTGAAAGAGTTTAAAGGAGAAGCTATACGAGAAAAATCTGCATTTGTCACAGAGGCAGAGGAAGACGGCAGCGAGTGGCCCTTTACACGTGTATGCGAATTTTTGGTCACTGATCTATTTGATCATAAGTGGGAGGTTCGCCATGGCGCTGCAATGGGTCTCCGAGAGATTCTTCGTGTCCATGGATCTGGTGCCGGCCGAATGCTAGGAAAGTCACGACGAGAGAATGATCTCCTTAACAAACGATGGCTTGACGACCTAGCATGCCGAGTATGCTGTATTTTCATGCTCGATCGATACATTGATTTTGCCTCGGATACAGCGGTTGCTCCTATTCGAGAATCAGCTGCGCAAACTCTAGCCGCAGCTTTAATTCATATGCCCGAGTCTTCTGTCACGGAAACATTCGAAATACTTCGCCGACTTGTCATGGACGATGACTTGCTGTCACTACTGGATCAAATCTGGCAACCTCGTCACGGTGCTCTTTCGGGCATGCGTTACCTCGTCTCAACTCGAGATGATTTACTGCAGAAATCCCCGAAAATCATGGACGGGGTCTTAGAATGTACCATGCGTGGACTGGAAAATGTTGATGATGATATTCGATCTGTCAGCGCTGCTACACTTATACCTATTGCTAAAGATATCGTCTCGAATAGGCTAAGTACACTTGACAATCTCATCCTTATCGTTTGGAACAGCTTGACGGATCTCACTGACGATCTAACTGCCAGCACTGGCAACATCATGGACTTTCTTGCTAAGTTATGCAGCTTCCCCGAAGTCCTCGAAGCCATGCAACGCAATGCTTTGCAGGACGAAGAACTCTCATTTGCCAATCTCGTTCCGCGACTCTTCCCCTTTCTCCGTCACACCATCACAACTGTACGATCCTCTGTTCTTCGAGCATTGCTCACCTTTCTAGAGATTCCAGGACAAGAATCCAAGGGCTGGATTAGCTCTTTATCTCTGCGACTGATATTTCAGAACATTGTTTTGGAGCGAAATGATCAAGTGTTGAACCTGTCTCTCCAAGTTTGGCGAGCCTTGGTTCAAACTCTCCAGGATGGTGGCCAATTTGCCGAACAACTCGCATCAATATCAGACATCTTGGTCAAGCTTACGATGCATCCCATCGGCGTTTCACGTAATCCTATCCCCATGGACGTCACCCTTTTCGTAAAACCTACTGGCGAGGCTTATACAGCAAATGCTCCAACTCAGCGACGGATTTCTCCAGCTAATGGCTCAGAACCCGCCAAAAAGCGACGGAAATCTGCCAAATCTGAGAAAGAAGAGCAGAACTCGTGGGGTGCTCGCTCACACAATATCGACGGTTCCGCTATGGAAGGCGACACTGATTTGATTGGCACTGATGTTATCGTACGCAACAAACTGGCGTCAGCTCAGGCACTAGGTTTGGCCATTTCGCTTTGGCCTGTTGAATCCAGATTGCAAGAGTTCGGACAGAAAGTTACACCTTTCCTCAGATCCTCATATGCCTCTTCGCAGCAACACGCGTGCTTTGTTATTGAAGAATTCGCCAAATGCTTGACAGAGCAAGACGAACTTGCTGCAACGTTTACCAAAGCACTACGTCCAATCGTCGAAGGCGAACCCCCAATATTCTACACCGATCTCACGTCGTACCTTCACATTGTCCGTGGTCAATGCCAAGCGCTCATTACTGTCTTCTCGACAGTGTTTGAGAACAATCTTGCTCCTCCAAAATTGCCATCGATGGCTGCAGTCGTGCAGGGTGATCCCAATGCTAGTCGCTATGCATTTGGAGTTGTCGATGCCGAGAAGATTGTTTTCCAAGATTACGATGTTCTTTTCAACAAGATGACGATTCATCAAAAGAAAGCCCATGAGGCATCTCTGGGTGATACCCGAGCCACTGCAATAGACGCGATTGAAGAAGCCAAAATGTCCAAAGACAAACGTGATATTCGAGTCAAGGCTGCCGCTGCCGCTGCTGTGGTTATTCTTCGCGACATGCCTAAGAAACCTGCTCTCACTATCAAGGCCATGATGGATAGCGTGAAGACTGAGGAAAACTTTGACATGCAAAAGCGTTCGGCTGCTGCGGTCGCTGCCCTTGTTGGTTTCATGGTCAGCTCTGGCAAGACTAAAGTGTCTGACAAGGTCGTTGGCAATCTAGTCAAATTTTACTGTACGGAGACTGCGGAAACCCCAGAGTTCCATGCTAATGTGGGAATGTCAAATGGCATTCTGTCACTCAAAAAGGAAGAAGACGTTCGAGATCATCCGGATGCAGCAAAATTCGAGCGCGAAGCTAGAGCCGCGAGAATTATGCGCCGTGGTTCGAAAGAAGCCTTGGAGCAGCTTGTTGTTACATTTGGGAAAGATCTGTTTGATCGAATACCTGTACTTCGGGGTCTCATCGAGCGACCACTCAAGGAAGCATTCGATACTGACGAACTTCCGGCTGATATTGACAGCCCAGAGAACAACTTTGGTCAGGAAGTTGTTGACAGTCTCTCAACACTTCGTGCCTTGGTTCCCAAATTCCACAAGGACTTGTATCCATTCGTCAGCGAGATGCTGCCAATAATTGCGAAAGCCCTGCGATCTAAGCTTGCTGTTTTTCGATACATTGCCGCCAAATGCTTCTCTACAATCTGCAGCGTCATGACGGTTGAAGGAATAACACTACTAGTCGATAAAGTACTTCCTTCAATCAATAGTCCGCTGGATGTTCATTGTCGGCAAGGTGGTATTGAGAGTATCTACCATCTTATTCATGTCATGGAAGATGGTATTCTGCCGTATGTCATATTCCTCATTGTTCCAGTTCTTGGACGAATGAGCGATAATGACAATGATGTCCGCCTTATCGCAGCCACTACCTTTGCAACTCTAGTCAAGCTAGTTCCGCTTGAAGCAGGTATTCCGGATCCCCCTGGATTTTCCGAAGAGCTTCTCAAAGGACGAGAGCGTGAGCGCAATTTTATCGCGCAGATGCTCGATCCTAAGAAAGCAGAGGATTTCAAGATTCCGGTCAAGATCGAGGCTACACTACGACCCTACCAACAAGATGGTGTCAATTGGCTGGCGTTTCTTAACAGATACAGCCTCCATGGCATTCTTTGTGATGATATGGGACTGGGCAAGACTTTGCAAACGTTGTGCGTGGTTGCCAGTGATCACTATCTTCGCAATGAAGAATTCGAAAAGTCTCAGAATCCGGATAGCCGCAAATTGCCTACCCTAATTGTCTGTCCACCAACTCTTTCTGGCCATTGGCAACAAGAAATAGCGCGCTTTGCTCCGTTCCTCAAAGCTGTCACATACACAGGTCCTCCTGCCGAACGTAACAAAGTTCGACACTTGCTAGATCAAGTGGATGTTGTCATCACATCGTATGAAGTGTGCCGAAACGATGTTGCTATCCTAAATCCAATCATTTGGAACTATTGCATCTTGGATGAAGGGCATCTGATCAAGAATCCCAAGGCAAAAACTACGATTGCTGTCAAGTCATTCAAGAGCTACCATCGATTGATCCTGTCCGGAACACCAATTCAGAACAATGTCTTGGAGCTCTGGTCTTTGTTCGACTTTTTGATGCCTGGTTTCCTTGGCTCCGAGAAGGTCTTCCAAGACCGTTTCGCAAAGCCGATTGCTGCAAGCCGCAATGCGAAATCGAGTAGCAAGGAGCAAGAAGCCGGTGCGCTGGCTATCGAAGCGCTTCACAAGCAAGTCTTGCCATTCTTGCTTCGTCGTCTCAAAGAAGAGGTTCTCGATGACTTGCCACCGAAGATCATTCAGAATTATTACTGTGATCTTTCTGATCTGCAGCGGAGACTGTTCGAAGACTTTGGCCGAGTAGAAAAAGATCGTATCCATGAAGCCGCGTCGGAGAAATCTAGCGAAGGGCAGCGCCATATTTTCCAAGCGCTGCAATACATGCGCAAGCTTTGCAACTCTCCTTCTCTAGTCGTCAAGGAAACTCACAAGCAGTATGACAAAATCAACAAGATGCTTGCCGCGAAAAATTCGTCACTCACTGATATCGCGCATGCGCCAAAGCTTACTGCTCTGAAGGACTTGCTTGTCGACTGCGGCATCGGTGTTGCCGATACCGAACCACAAAACGCATTCTCTGTTGCTGAGTCCGGCGCCGTGAGCCAACATCGTGCCCTGATATTCTGTCAAATGAAGGAAATGCTGGACATGGTCCAGACACAGGTCTTCCAGAAAATTCTTCCCTCAGTTCAGTACCTGCGTCTGGATGGCTCGGTAGAAGCCAGCAAGCGCCAGGATATCGTCAACCGCTTCAATACTGACCCATCATACGATTGCTTGCTTCTTACCACCAATGTCGGTGGTCTCGGTCTCAATCTTACTGGCGCTGATACTGTCATCTTCGTGGAACATGATTGGAACCCACAGAAAGATATGCAAGCCATGGATCGCGCTCATCGTATTGGCCAAAAGAAGGTCGTCAACGTATACCGCATTGTCACACGCGGTACCCTGGAAGAAAAGATCCTCAAGTAAGTCCCTCTCAATCTGCCAACACCATACATTACTAACCATCTCCAGTCTCCAACGATTCAAGATCGACGTAGCATCCACCGTCGTCAACCAACAAAACTCTGCTCTTGGAAGCATGGAGACCGATACACTACTGGATCTCTTCAACATATCATCAACAGCCGAAGGAGTACCCGCAATGCCAGAGCCAGCAGGCGCCAACGGCAATGCTGGCATCTCAGAGGAAGATGCAGTGGACCAGACGGGTGAGATGCGGACAAAGGGCCAGCGACATTTCTTGGATGACGTTGCGGCTCTGTGGGACGAAAAGCAGTATGAAGAAGAGTACAACCTAGATAATTTCTTGGCCAACATGAAAGGATAAGCATCCTTTGACACAGCTACGGAGCTGACTATTGGCCATTTTGGGGGGGCGGTTTGTTTGTTTGTTTGTCCTGTTAGCAAGTTTGGTGTTCGGGGCATTGATTGATGCATTACTAGGTGTTTTTGCTTGATTGGAACACCGGTAACTTTGGTATTCGGTGTGGAATTTTAGCGAATTCAAAGATCTCGACTTCTGTTCTTCATGTTCATTAGACTCTGCAGTTAAAACGATCAAAGGCTTTGTAGGGAATTTTGTCACAACAAAGAAATCGCACAAGTTCACATGCGCAGCAAAAAAGCAAGGGCAACAGTTTTCTGATTTTTTCTTCCACCACCCTCCACCACGCAGATTCAATGCTGAAGTGTAGTCTATTTTACAGAACAAAAGGCCATGCGTTTGCCTTGAGAGAAATTTCCCCGCTCATGAGCTAAAACTGTCACTTTTTTGGACTGCCAGGTACTCTCTCTGGCATCCGTGTTGTGCACGTGGGTGCACGGCCGAGGTCTTCTTTATTTCAACTTCAACAAGGCTGAAGGCTTTGAGGCAAAAGGAAGACATCTCCAGTCGTGAGAACGAACTGCGGCACATCCAGGACGAAGGCCGGTCCTGAGATGTTTTCTTGGCCAAGTCGGAACCAGACGGGAGGCCGGTCCTGATGTGTTTTCTTGACATCCCATGTTAGAAGCTTAGCGGATGTCCAAATTAAGCATGTTACTTTGGATCCGCAAGGACCCTCCGACATCCTGGGACAATTGATCATGTTTTTGTGGCCGGACCCTGCACGAAACAGAATCCGCATTGAATCCTGGACTGCATAGTCCCAAGATTTGGATTGAGTTTGCCGGCAAGGTTCCAAGAACACCTGATTTGCAGTTATAGCAGATTAGAGGTGAAGCGGCCCGAGAACAGACAGGACAGGGCAACCATCCTGAGATGATAGTTCATGTAATTGTGGCGCCCTGCACGAAACCGAATCCGGGTTGGATGCTGACTGCAAAGTCCCGAGGATGGAGTTGGGTTGTTTGCTGGCAAGGCTCCAGGCAAACCTGATTTGCAATTATCGCAGATTTTGGTGGAAGTCCAGCTCCCAGTCCAAGATCCCTAAAATTGATGTAGTCGGTGTGGGAAGTCTCATCCTCCAGACATGGAAGTCCAGGCGGAGGTATCGCGATTGCCCATTCAAGCAACGACCATGATGTGAAGTCTCCCAAGAAGCAGGGCCGACCTACAAGAGGAGACTGCGCTTTTGGGTAGGAGGCGCCTGAATATTCATGAGTAACGATGGCTAGTTCAAGAAGGAAAGATACTTACCTGCACCTACCATCCCCAACTTTTTGGCACAAACGTGCCTGCTCAAAAAAGCCAAAAGTAGATGAGGAAAGTGTTGATAAAGAAAGAGGAACTTAGGAAGCAAGAGCAACAGGCTTTATACCCTTCAAACCTTCTACAAAAGTCCATGCTCTTGCTCAGGCGCTCATTTCCAGTGACTGCTGCTGGTAGCCATAGCTTCAATGTTCCATAGAAAGACGTAATCACCCGATATCCTGCCTAATCAAGTAATGAATTGATATCCGTGTTGAGCACTTGCTGTAATGAGGCCGGCGCTCGGATCAAGAAGGAGCCTGGAGCTCTGAGAAAGTATCACTGGGAAGTTAGTAATGGATAAGCAGTGACGATGGTCAGGTTGTCAGGCTTGATAGAGGACAAGGGGCTGCATAAGCTGTGGATCAAACTCTAGACAAGTTTGCCCCATGCAACTACATTCTTTACGTCAAGAGCTTGAGATCAACACCAATATCAACATATGGTCAATTTTCCTACAATGGCTAAGCTACTCAAACAACCTGTTCGTCTTGCTCTGGTCCAGCTGGCATGCACGGCCGATAAGGCTCATAACCTCTCCCATGCCCGTGCTAAGGTTCTGGAAGCAGTGAACGAGCACAAAGCTCGGATTGTTGTGTTGCCTGAATGCTTCAATTCCCCCTATGGAACCAAGTATTTTGGCAGCTATGCCGAAACTCTGCTCCCATCGCCGCCAACAGCCGAGCAGTCACCATCTTTTCACGCATTGTCCAAGTTGGCTGCTGAGGCCCAGGTGTACCTAGTCGGTGGAAGCATCCCGGAGAAGCACCCAACCAGCAAAGATTTGTACAACACTTGTTTGACCTTCTCGCCTACTGGGGAGCTCATTGCCACTCACCGGAAAGTGCATTTGTTTGACATTGACATTCCTGGCAAAATTAAATTCAAGGAGTCTGAAGTTCTTTCCCCGGGCAATGATATCACCATGGTGGACTTGCCAGAATATGGCAAAATAGGGATTGCCATTTGCTACGACATCCGCTTCCCGGAACTAGCGACTATAGCCGCAAGGAAAGGTGCTTTTCTCCTGCTCTATCCGGGAGCCTTCAACATGACCACTGGCCCAGCACATTGGGAGCTGTTGGCACGGTCCCGCGCTGTTGATAACCAAGCATATGTGGGACTGTGCAGTCCAGCAAGGGATATGAGCGCTGATTATCATGCTTGGGGTCATAGCATGATTGTGGACCCAAACGCAGAGTCACTTGGGCATCTTGATGAAAAAGAAGGCATTGTTATTGCAGAACTGTCGGGCGATAGAATTGAGGAGGTACGGAAAGGTATTCCCGTGTACTCGCAGCGACGATTTGATGTATATGCCGACGTGAGCAAGGTCGGACCAACTTCTTGAAGGAACAGGTGCTTTTTTGAAGCAGGCAGTTTCGTCACTGCAATACCTGAGCTACCTGCGAGCCATTGCAAACACTGCTACCAAAGTCTTCTCGTCCTTCATACTTGTTCTTCTATACCGCTCTCCTTTTGTTATCGTCTTTTTGTTACTCTTCCATCCCTATTCATTTCATGCACCTTGATTCCTACACCTGTGAAACCGACATCTCATCTTCGTTGGGCAAATGAGTGAAGACGCCGCGAAGAAAGCACCTCTCTCATTTCTTACCTTCCATCGACAACAAAAGAATCCCGAATCAATCGGTACTCGTGCTATACGACCACAAGCTTCTCTAGCTAGAACAGACACAGAAATTTCTTCTCCGTTGCAGTTCATTAGTCCTCGACCAACCTTTGCAACAGCCCTCGACCAACCTTACAGCCCAAAGGTTCAGGAGAGCCCAGAGGCCCAAGACAATCCAGCGCTCCTAAATAACGCAGAGGACCAAAACTGCCCAGAGGAACTTCAAGACACATCAGAGCCTCAAGACGGTCCACAGACTCAAGGCATTCCAGAACTAGACGATAGGCTAAAGTTTCAAGATAATCCAGATCCTCAAGAGACAGAGCTTGAAGACGGCACAGAGTCCCAAGTCAGCCCCAGCCTGCAGGTCCAGCTTGGTAGTGCACAAAGTACATTACACTCACAGCAAGACCCAACCCAAGAAACCGCGGTTTCAGAAGGCTCAAATCAGGAGCTTCCAATCCCAGAGGAAATTCCAGTTCCACAGGACGTTCATATCCTAGACAAAAAGAAGAAGCATCATTTCTCATGGTTAAAAAGCAAGTCAAAACATCCAAGATCCAAATTTAAATGCCTAACTTATGATCCAGGGCTCAAGCTTCACCGAAAGAAGCATTCCGCTTAAAGGCTCAAGCCTTGGCTCTTGGAAAGCTTTCTACCTCCACTTCTCACCCGCAGATTCTAAAGTTGAAAAAAAGCAGAACAGCACATTTCGATGACCAGGTTGTGACCATTGATCACCCTCCATCGACTGGAAGCAGTACATCGATTGATATCGTCTCACCTCATGCACTAAGACCCAATGCTACTGAAAAGATTCTCCGCACAGAGCCCAATGAATTTGATGACAGGGAAAAGCTGACCATGACAATGCGGCATCTGGACTCTTTGATGGATAATGTCGTTACAGTCAGCAACGAAGCCGTGGACTTTGCAATATCCAGCCATGGTCTTGAAAGACGCCGTTACTACTCACCTTCAGAACTAGATGGTTCATCGGACATGCCCCATGACATTCCGCATCCACAGGCAAACCAATCCCTTGAATCATTCTCTACTGTAGATCTGGAATCAGGACCGTCAAGAGCTGCTCCTCCTCCGCCAGTCCCCAAGCACCAGAGACGCGAGATTGCATCAAGAGCTGGTAGTCGCCATCAGGCTAAAATGAAAGATTTTGCGCCACAATTAAACATGGAGGGAGCTGCTGGGTCTTACTATCGTGATTTTGCGAACCACCCTCCAGTTAGAGAAGCCCCTCCTGTACCTGCAGTGACGGATGCCTTCCTGAAAGCCCCAGAGTCATTACGTTATAGAGGTCAGGAGAGGAGTATCGAATCTCAAGTGTCACCAAGAACGAGAAAACCCTCTGCTCCTGATCCATGGATAGGAATGCCGGCGGCCGATTCGATGCCTCCTAAGACCTCCCTTAAACATCGATCGACTTTTCCACAAGGCGAAGAACCATACAGTACTAATCGGGCAGATTTCAGTCCAAGTCCTCCACACTTTGTAGAAACAGCTCTTGGTCACATCCATCCGGTCAGGCGGCAACCAATCGCCCGAAAATGGAATTCATTTCAAAAGCGATATACTGCTCTCATTGCTTGCTTAAACACATTCAATATTGGATTCCAGATTGGAGTATATGCAGGACTAGTTCCTCAGATACAATATCAGCTCGGAGATCCAGATCATTATGCGCTCCAGGGCAACATTTATCTCTATATTGGATTGGCAATCTCTACATGGATATTCTGGCCTGTGCCTCTTTTGCATGGACGCAAGCCATATATCTTGACATCTCTGGCCTTTGCGATTCCTCTCCAATTTCCACAGGCCATAATCGTCAACACTTTTCGGAATCCAAACAACCTCACTTTCCGGACTGGCCTTCTCATATCGAGACTACTCATCGGCTTTCTCCTTGGATTCGCCAACATCAACGCCTTTACAGTTCTTCTTGACCTCTTTGGTGCATCTCTACAAGCAGAATTTCCTCATCAAGAGGTCAAGGATGTTGAAGATGTGCGAAGATTTGGTGGTGGCCTTGGTATGTGGTTAGGATTCTGGACTTTTTGCTCTTTTGGATCCATCGCAATTGGGTTCTCGATTGGAGCTGCCATCATCAATTCTCTCAACCCACAATGGGGATTCTATGTTGCGTGTCTCCTCTTGGTAATCACTATGGCTATCAACATCATCACTCCAGAGACTCGAAGATCAGCATGGCGACGCAGCACAAAGAAATTCATGGACAAGCATGAAAAGATCAAGAAATTGGTAGGCCGCGGAGAGGTCAAGCTACACATCTCAGACGAAGGACCAAAGCATTAGTGGCAGGAGGTCTTTGCTGGTCTGAAGTTGAGCGTATGGATGCTATGCCAACCAGGTTACTTCATCCTCGCGCTCTACATTGGCTGGATATATGCCCAGATTGTTCTGGTGGTAGTGGTAAGTGTCTTACCAACATTATCTTTTGTCGGTGCTAACACCTCCAGCTCATCGGTGCTCTCCTATCTCGTAGTTACCGCTTCCATTCTCAAGACGTCGGCACCTGCGTCCTCAGCATCGCCATAGGCTCTCTACTAGCCACACCCCTCAGCCGAGCCAACTTCTTTAGCCGATCGCGCATGGAACGTCCACGCACCGACAGCCAAACACTCCAGCACAACGTTATCTGGAGCTCCCATATGGCTCGACGCATCGCCTTCATGATCCTCCTACCCTTTGCCGGGCTAGCCTACACCCTTGGCTCCCCAGGCAGATCCGTACACTTTATGGTCCCCACCGTGTTCACTGGCATCATCGGTTTCCTCAGCACGCTCGCCATGGCCGAATGCGTCGGCCTCATCATGGAAACTTTTGACACTTCCGATCTACAACCCGGCGTCAACACCAAACATCGCCTCACAAGCATGGCCACCATCGTCCGTCGGCGGCGCACAAATTACTCGTCCTTCCCGCGTGTCTGTGCTGGCTTCTTCACTGCCCAGGCCATTGGCTTCTTGCTTGCTGCGGGTGCGACGGGTGTGGGCGGTGCAATGACGCGCGATTGGGGCGCGCAGATCAGCACTGGTGTGACGGCGGGTGTTCTGCTTGGTCTGACTATCGCGTTGACGCTTGTGCTGTGGCGTTTTATGCAGGTACAGGTTATTCCGGACACAGTCTTTGGGGAAGGCAATGAAGGATTTGGTAAGATGGTCAGGGCGCAGACAGACTGGGTGCCTGTGGTGCTGGGTAATCCAAGTGGCAAATTAAGAAAGATGAACGTGTTGGAGCAGGGGAAGTGGAGTCGTTGGACGGAGATCAGGAAGTTGAATCGGCTAGATAACTGAGGCTGTTGAGATTGGGTTCAAGAGACTGTTTGTGACTGCTGTTGCGGCTAGGCCATACTTGCTATTGGTACCTATTGAATTATACTACTAAAATCTGCTGTTGTCGTAAAACATGAATTTGATACTCAATGAGTACCTTAGCGGCACACCATATGAACGTTAACCGTTAATGGGCGGTTGAGCCAAAATAAATGGCTGGTAGCCAGTTTATTAGTAAAAGACAGCTAGAATTAGCTAACTATTGTATCTTATGAACCGTTAGATAATGTAAACTGTTAAACGTGTTTAAACCATTCTAAATAGCTAAAGGTTTATTATATTATAAAGGTTGGTAATGATAAACGGTTTAGTAGTGGTTGAGGAAAGGTTTATTTTGGCAGGAAGTTTTATTAGTAGAAACTCTTGCTAAGAGCTAAGCACTATATGATCCAATGATGTGCACTTTATTTTTAGTTTCTCAATATATCCTTGTAGATTTGCCTAGATTTCATGCACATTAGCGTAATAGTCTAGCTACTTTAAGCCTAGTAACGCCTCTTTTAAATGCCTTTCCGTTTCGTAGCCTGCTACCTGTTTAATTCCCGTAAGAAGCACAAACTACAATTAGATAAATAAATAGTATTTCATCAAAGTAAGTCCAGGATCAATTAAATCTAGCTTGACTTTTTTTTTGGCTTAAGGATTTTTGCTAATTAAGCAGGTTAATTAATGGTTTATTTTGGCCAAATAGTTTATTTTGGCTAACGGTTTACTCTTACTAATCATTAAATACGTTTTAACTGCTTAATAATATTAATTATTAAGCAAAACTAACGGAACAAAAAACGCCTATCTAGCTCAAACGGTTTATTTATATAAATAGTATATCTACGGTTTATTTATAGTTTATCTACCTAGGGTATACCGCTAAGGTATAAAAGCTAAAATATAGATTATAGAACTAAACTACTCTAGAAAAAAAGTATTATTGTCTTCTGTAGCTAATCCTATATCTGTAACATTAGCTAGCCTATTTGGGCTAGCCTTAATATCTAAATTTAGTAATTCTAATTACTAATTTTAGGCAACCCTACCTAATATATTCTAAGTTCTAGAGTAGAGAGTCCCTTAAAGTTAGTAAGGAGAATTACTAAATTTAGGAATTAAGGCTAGCCCAAACAGGCTAGCTAATGTTATAGATATAGAATTAGCTACAGTATCTCTATTTAAGTTACTAATCTTTAGTAGAAAGAGCTAAAGCTAAGAGGAGACTAAAATTAGTTAAGGGCCGTTACTAGTAATACGGATTAAGGTACTTAATCTATATACCCTAATCTATAGTATACCTTATTATAATATAGGTGTACTAGATTTACGTAGATTAATATATTTAATTAGTATAATAAGAAGATATATAATAGATTTAGTATTTTTAGAACTCTATTAAGGTTAGTATAGGATTAGTTCTAATTAACTTCTCTCCTATTATATTATAATAACTTTATAAAGATTAGTCTTAATATTACTAAATAATTTTAATAGTATTTAGGTCCTAAAATAAAAATTTTTTAATATTTATATATTTATCTTATTATACTCTATATAATAATATTAATCTTTTAGTAATTTAAAGTATATTTATATTATTAATCTATCTCTAAGAATATTATAATCTTTAATTAATTTCTTTATTATTTTTTACTATATTACACTATAAAAGGCTAAATTAAACTTTATAAAAATAAGTAGATTTTTTATAATACTAGATATTACTCCTAAATATTAATATTACTATAATACCTTAATATTCTTATTATTATTATTAATATTAGCTAAATTAAGATTTTAATTATTTTAAGAAATATACTTATAAAGAGAGTTATCTTATAGCTTCCTTATAGGCTTTACTTATTAAGATTTAAGCTTCTATAGCTATTTTATATACTTAAAAGTAAATATAATAAAATAAATACTATATAAAGAGGATTATTTAAGAAGTACTTCCTTTAAATTCTTATAATAAAATATACTATTTTATTATTTACGTATATAAAGTTAAAAGTACTTAATTAGTAGATATTTCTACTTATTTACTATTATTAAGGTATTAAGTACTAGATTTTATTAAGAATATCTATAATAAGGATTTTATAAAGCTAAAAGCTATACTTAAATACTAATCTTTCTTAAACTTCTTATTAAATAAAAGCGTAGATTAAGTATTAGAGATTAGAGTTATAGAGTAAGTAAGAAAGTTATAAGATACTTAATAGATTAAGTATATAGAAATAAGAATAAGAGTAATTACTAAGGAACTATAAAGGAATTCCTTAGTCTCTATCTTATTACCTAGAAACCTCTAAGGTTCTTTTCTAAGCTAGAGTAGTTTATCTATAAGCTAAGGTACCTTAAAGATATACTTAACTACTAATTATAATAGTTAAGAACTTATTAGTTCTTTTAATTATAGAATATACTAAAACTAAAAAAATAGCTTTACTAGCTTCTAATAGCTATTAAGCTAAGGTACTTAAGCTATAATGCTTATCTTAGAGAATTTATTAAATTTAATTCCTAATATTATTTCTTTAATAAAGACCTAAACATTCTTATAAGTCTCTAAAGGATTAACTACGTTCTAATAGTATTAATATACTTTAAAGTATATTATATTATAATAGTATAAACTACTTAGCTACTATCTAGCTAGCTAAATAATAATCTTAGTAAATCTTAACGAACCTATTATTAGTTTTAAATATTACTTAAAGAGGTATTCCTTAAATAATAATTTATAAAGCTAAATATTACTATTAGGTATCTATTTAGGTTTATCTAGGTTTATTAAGGACTTAAGCATTTTTAAGTTTCCTTAGGCTATTACCTTAAGCTTACCTAATTTATAGATTATTACCTACTAAAGGTAACTTTTCTCTTTAGAATCTTTACTTATAATAAGGATTAATATTAAAGCTTTCCTTAATAGAAAGTACTTAATAAAGTAAGTATTTACCTTTTATTAACCTAATTAAGTAGAAAAGTATTAAATAAAGTATATTTAATTTTATAATTATATACTTCTTCTAATTCTTCTTTATCCTACTTTTATAGAATTAAGGTATATATCTAAGTAAACTCTAGCTAACTAAGTAAAGCTAACCTTTATAAATAGAGCTATAGTATAAAAATAAGTCTTAGCTAGTAGTTCTAATATTTTACTAGTAGCTTTCTTATAAATCTACTTAATATATTTTATACTCTTTTATATCTATTCTCTCTAATAGCTACTATAAAAGATAAAGCAAGAACTAATAAGGCTCTAAATAGACTTAATTTATCTCTATCTAATACTTCTAAGGTCTCTAAGGATACCTCTAAAGTCTCTAAGGATACTATTACTTTACTAAAGACTTTAATTACTAGCGTTATAAAACTAGCTAATTCTACTAATACTAATATTACTAAAAAGATAACTAATAAGATTAAATTTATTAATAGTACTTAAATTAATACTAATAATAACTATATTAAACTATTAAGTTTAGGCTACTCCTCTTTAGAACCTTCTAAATCTAAGGAAATTAAAAAGAATACTACTTAGGCTAAAAAGAAAAGAAAAGCTCTTAAGTATAACTATAATAATAAATCTAAATCTTCTTAGCCTAATATAAAGTAAATATATAATAATAGTATTATATATATTAATAAGGCTTAGGCTTAGTTTAAATTATACTAAACTTTCTTTATTTATAACATATTAATTAATTATAGTTAGTTAAGTAGTAAACGTCTTCTATATAACTCTAATAATAATAAGATAGAACTATCTAACATAGATAAGTTTATTCTATATAAGAATAAGGCTAAGTTAATTATTAAATAGTTTCTTATACTTAATCTATATTAGTAATATACTAAAGTATACACTAAAATCTTTTTATATACTAATCTAAAGAATTAGTACTATATAGCTTCTAAGGACTATATATTAGCCTTTAAGATTTAAGATAGTTACTACTATATAACCTATAAGATTACTAAGTCTTATTAGTAGTATCTTAAAGTAAGTTATTCCTAATTAATTTAATTTAAATCTAATTATTACTAATTATTTTTTAGGTTATTCCTTATAAGAAGAATATTATTAAGGACTTCCTTTAAAAGCATTATAATATAATAAAGGTCTACGTACTTTATTAGTAAACCTATAATAATAATCTAAGTAAGTATAATATAAGTTAGCTCCTTTATACTAAAAAGGTAGTTTATATTACTAATAAAAACGTCATAGAAGCTATTTAGACATAAGTAAACCTTCTTATTATACTTAGGCTTAAACTAATATAAATAGGTATATTTATATTAATACTATAAATAATACCTTTCCTCTATATTTTAGTATTACTAAGGATAAATATAATAGTATCTATATAATACTAGTATATTATAGAAATAATAAAAAGATCCTTATAACTAAAAAGGCTACCTATTACTCTAAAGTAGCTCTACTTAAAGCTATTATTAGTATTACTTATATTAAGTACTATAATAACCTCTATACTTATTATTATAGATTTAAACTACTTATAAATAGTAGCTAGAAGAGTATAAGTACTTTAATTATATTACTTAGATTCTAACTAACTCTATTCTAAGTTATAGATACTTTATTATATTAAATTAGTAATCTTACTAATATTATAAAGATACTTACTTCTTAATAGGCTAATAGTACTAAAAAAAAGAAAAAGGCTTTTAATATAAGTTAGTTTATAATCTTTTAAAGCTAGATTAATAAATATAAGCTTAGAATAAATAAGTAAGTAGTTCTTTATTATTATTTAGTTATAATAGGTTAGATTAATTCTAAGAATAATAATTTAGAGTCTAAAGAGTCTAAAGAGTCTAAAGAATAGATATAGTATTTAGTAGATATATCTAATATTAGGTTAATATATTTAGTATCTAATAAGTAAAATTAATTATATTTTAGGTTTATTATAAGCTATTTATTAGTACTTAGTAGCTATTAAGTTCTATTTAAATTAATTTATATAAATAGTATAAAATAGTTTCTTTTAATAAAATACTTTCTTAAATTTCTAAGTCCTCTCTTATAAACCTAGATAGTACCTAGGAATATATTCTTATAAACCTAAAATTATTATTTTAAGATATTTAAAGAGTACCTCTTTAAGAGTTAATAAGTAAAGCTAAAGTAATACTAATAGTTTTAGGTTTAGGTTTAAAATTAGTTCTATATTTAGTTCTAAATTTTCTCTAAGTCTTTTCTATTTAAACTATATTTATATATATATTTATAAGAACTTATTTATTCTAAAGTATTATAATAGTACTATCTAAGTACTATTTAGTTTTATTTAAATAGGCTTATTTTAATTATAAGTAAGGTAAATTATTATTATATATCTATATATACTATAGAGTAACTATGCTTTTATACTTATCCTCTCTATAAAAAAAGGCTTATCTTAAGTTTTATTATAATTATTTTAGTCTACTTAGCTCTTTCTTAGCTAGTATAGGTTTAATAAGCACTAAAGACTTCTTTAAATATTTCCTTAGCTTCTTAAGCTTTAAATAGAGTTTATCTAAGTTAAGTTATTCTAATTTATATTTAGTTACTTTTATTAAAGCTAATTTAGCTAAGGAAATACTCTTTTTTTTTAATTTCTTTTAGTAGTACTTTAGCATAACTAAGAAAAAGTTATTAGTAAGTTTTTAGCTTACTTTAGACGTAAAGTAATTTTTCTACTTTACTTTATAGTAATAAGTATTATCTTTATTAACCTTATATCTAATTATACCTTTAACCTTATAGTAGTTAGTCTCCTTAAAGTCTAAAGTTTCCTAAAGTAAGACTATTTACTATAAGAAGTATATATTAGATATATATTATTATAATAAAAAGATATAGAAGACGTTATAAACTAGAGTACTTTTAAGTAAGTTAATATAATATATATTATAGTTAATAATTTCTATTACTTTAAAGAAGCTTATATACTTAATATCTAATTTCTTTTTAGACTTAACTATTCTAATATTCTTTATATTAAGTAGAACTTAGTTATTTACTTTTAAGGTAACGTCCTTATAGCCTTTATTATAGTATTTAGCTTATAGAGTTTAAACGTTCTCTAAATAAGCCTAAAAGGCTCTCTAAAGGAATAGAATATATTCTACTAGTTTCTTTATATTAAAAATAGTACCTATTAAGTACTCTTTAAGTACTTTTAGTATATATAGATATCTACTTATATATACTATAAATAGAGTAATACTAATTAAGCTATATATATTATTATTATATATAAACTCTATAGGATTAAGCTTTTTAGCCTAATTATCTTACTCCTAGCTATAGTAAATATATAAATAGTACTTAATCTCTTAGTTTTAATACTCTATTTACTTATCTATTTAGGGTTAAAATATAGTAAATAGCTTCTATTAGATCCCTAAGTAGTAAAGGAATATATTCTAGAACTTAAAGATAAATATAGAGCCTCTATTAAATATAATTATATTTAGTACGTTATAAAGTTATACTACTTTATATAAAAAAAGCTTAGTAAGATTATTTACGTCTATATCTTTATAATAAGGTATATAATAAGCTATTTTAGTTAGTTTATAAATAACTACTATAATAGAGTTATATAGCTACTTTTAAAAAATACTTAAGAGCAAGTTAGTAATAAAATTAACTATAATATCTTCCTAGAAAGCTATTAGTACTAGTAAAGATAAAAAGAGCTTATTTTAGCTTTATTTAATAGATATATTTTATTTATACTCTAAATAAACTATATAGTACTCTTAAATATTCTTATTAATATTATCCTAAATATAATAGTATTAAATTTTCTCTAATGTTTTATATTAGCCTCTATAACCTCCTTTTAAAAGATTATTATAGAAATATTAAAAAACTTAGACTTTACTATCCTTTATAGTAATCTCTATTTATAGATAGGTCTATTTATCTTTTATTAGCTTAGTAAGAAAGCTATTAAGTATATTTAACGTAGTAATAATATCTACTTCCTAAGAATTATTTCTTAAGTACTATAATAAGGTACTAATAAATATAACTAAGGCGTTAATAAACCTAATTAAGTCTTTATTAAGCTTAAGAGCCTTAAATAGTTATAGTTTATCTTAAATAAAGTTTAATAAGGTATTTATAGTTCTTTTCTATTCTATATTACTTAAAGAGATATAGTCTAGTCTTTATAAGAGTCTATCTATAGAGTTTATCTTCTCTAAATAGTACTTAATATTAAACTTAAACTTAGTAAGGAAATTTACTTATCTTATATATATAGTAAAAATATTTTAGAACGTATTAAGTAAATAAAAGTTTATATAATTTATTAAGACTAAGAACTTTAAAATATTATATAGGTACTTATAAAAGACCCTTATAAAGTTAATAATAACTAGGAACTTTTACTATAAAGTCTTATAGTAACTCTTAGGTTCTAATAACTTCCTTAAGTAGAACGCTATAAGTTACTATTAGCTTTCTTAGCTTAACTTAGTTTACTTCTAGCTTAAAATACTATAAATTATTTACTTAGAAGTATCTATCTTTAGATAGGTCTCTAATATAGAATTATAGTAAGTAAGAATTAATACGCGTATAAAGGTAGCCTTTAGGTTATTAAAGAATTAAATAGCTTTAAGAGAAAAGTTAATAGGAACTAATTCCTTATTACGTAGTTATTAACCTTTTAGAGCTTACCTTAAAAGCTTCTTAGTTAAAGAGTTTAATAAGGAAGTAATATAAAAAAAATTAGTAATAAAATATTAATAGTAGTTTATAAAGCTAATAAACTCTCTTACTTAATATATATTATATAGTATTAGCTAATTTATAATTATTATAATTTATTCTAGTTCTACTATAGTATTATTTAAGGTTATAATATATTTAAAGTACTTAATTTAGTCTATATAGAAACTATATTTTAATAGCTTAGCGTATAACTTAAACTTAATAAGTTATTTAAGTATCTTCTTTATATATTTAATATAATCTTCTTTATTCTTAAAGAAGATAAGGATATTATTAAGATAGATAATATAAGTTATATTAATAAAGCTATATAGGGCTTAGTTAATATATACTTAAAAAGTAGTAAGAGCGTTAATAAGCTTAAAAGGTATTATTTAGTACTTAAAGAACTTATATTTAGTTTAGAACGCTATTTTCTACTTATTACTAGTATAAATATAAATATAATAGTATACTTTATAAAAGTCTAGGCTTATAAAGAGCTTAGCTCTTAATAGTTAGTCTAATAACTCTTTAATTAGTAGTAGAGTATAATAGTCCTTAACTATAATATTATTTAAGTTTCTATAGTCTATATATAAATATAAAGTACTATCTTTTTTTTTTATAAAGATAATTAGGGCTCTAGTAAGAGACTAAAATTTATAAATAAATCTTCTCTTAAAATCTTTCTTAAAGTATTTATATAGAATAACTAGTTCTACTTTTAATAGGCTATAAATAAGCTAATAGGATATACTTATATCTAGCTTAAAGTTAATAGCTAGGTTTTATAAACTATATTCTACTAAATCTTATGCTTTATCCTTACTAAAGGCCTCTATAAGCTCCTTATAGTAATATAGTAAGTCTTATAAGCTAGTATAGTCTAATAAATCTACTAAATACTTAAAGAACTAAGTAAATTTATCTTAACTTAATTAGAGTAACTTCTCTAAAGAGATAGAGCTAATTTTATTATAATAGTTATCTTCTAGATAAATAAAGAATAAAGTCTTAGCTTTAAAGTTTAATAAAAGGTTTTAGTTTTTAAGCTAAGGTATTTTTATAATAATTATATAGTATAATAAGTCTATAATATAAAATAATACCTTATTAGTCTTTAGGATTTTATTAAAGTTAACTATTATAACTTTAATAGTTACTACTTTATAGATAGCTATAAGTATACTATTTAGGTACTTAGCTAACTTTTCTAAAAGATAATATATCTTTAATTAAAGCTTCTTAGCTAAGGCGTAGTTTATAATATTAAAATAAGCTCTATTATTTATTATTATACTCTATAGCGTATAATTTTAGCCTACTTAATTCTAAGTAGTTCCTTATAGAATAATTTAGTATAATTTCTTTAATTAGTATACCTCCTTATTTAGAATTCTTTTATTCTTTACTACTTTTAGGACTTAAGTAATAATAACCTTATAAAAGTTACTAAGGAAGTTAAGGACTAAATTATTTATAATAAAAGCTATAAGATCTTAGTTAGCTATCTTATAGCTTAGTCTTTTTTCTTAATTCTCTTTAGCTTTAGGTTAGGGTAGTTATAAACTATATAGCTTATCTTAGTATAGTTCTAGCACTTGCTTTTACTAAGGTTATTAAGGAATAGCTATTTAATTTTAGGTATTACGTTACTCTTTAGTTTATTTAGCTTTAAAGCCTTATTAGAAAGGCTTAGTCTAAACTTCTTTAACTTATCTCTTTAGGAACCTTATTAAGTCTTATTCTCTAGATTTATAAACGTTAAACGCTATTTAGAGGATTTACTATTTTTAGTATTTTTCTTAGAAGTAGTTAGTATCTTCTAGTTACTAATAGGTTTTAAGTACTTTAAAATATATTAAGATAAGGCTTTTTTAGCTATTTTAACTATATAGTCTAGGTTAAAGATTATATTATTTCTAAAGTAAGTAGATAGTTTATTACTAAAAAATAATAAGTAAATTAATATATTATTAATCTTATACTTATAAAAAAGAAGTATAAGCTTATTAAAGTATTCTTAAGAGGTTTTTTTCCTTATTATAGTAGTTAAGAGGCTTTAAAAAGCCTTATAACGCCTCTTAATAGGTAGACTAAGGAATTTAAGGGCCTATTATTCTATAAAGGCTTATATAGGTTTATATTAGTCTAGTTTAGCTAGCTAGGTCTAGAAATTAATATAATTATCCTAGGTTAGTTATATAACCTTCTTATTAAGGTAATTATAAGCTTAAAGAACTACTAGGTATAAGTCCTTCTTATATTTCTTTATAATAAGTATATTAGTTATATTAAAGACTTAATCCTTATACTTTTATAGACTTTTAGCTTTATATATTTATAGTTTATTATTATTATAAGCTAATTTAGAGTTATTATATTTAATATAGGCTAAAATAGCTAGGCTAGTATTATATTAATTCTATTTATTAATTTATTTAACTAAGTAAAGTTCTCTATATTTATAGGCTACTTTTATTACTTTAAGTTATTTAATCTTAAGTATATTATATATTTACTATATTTTAGCTTATAGTTATTCTAGTATCTTTTTCGTATTTACTACTAGTTCTAGATAAGCTTATTCTATATTAGTAGGATTATCTATAGAGCTACTTAGTCTTACTAAGGTTAGTATAGCTATATCTAGTATAACTAGATTTAGTTTAGCTAGTTTTACTCTAAGGGTTTTACTCTTAGGTTTTATTAGTTTATTACTTATAACTAATTATAGTATTTTAAAAAAAAAGCTTTATAAGTACTCTATTAGTAAGAAGTAATTATAATATTAGAGATTAGAATTATAAAGTAGGTAAGAAGGTTATAAGATACTTAATAAATTAAGTATATAGAAATAAGGATAGGAGTAATTACTAAGAAACTATAAGAGAATTCCTTAGCCTCTATCTTATTACCTAGGAACCTCTAAGGTTTCTCTCTAAGCTAGAGTAGTTTATCTATAAGCTAAGGTATCTTAAAGATATACTTAGCTACTAATTATAATAGTTAAGAACCTATTAGTTCTCTTAACTATAGAATATACTAAAGCTAAAGAAGTAGCTCTACTAGCTTCTAATAGCTATTAGGCTAAGGTACTTAGGCCATAATACTTATCTTAAAGAGTTTATTAGGTTTAATTCCTAACATTAAGTAGGTTAATAGATAGTTAATTTTTATATTATAGTATTAGTACTTAGTTCTTTCTATCTTAAAGTTATTAATTTAGGTAAAGAATACGCTATAGTTATAGTATTAATAATATATCTATTATATACCTTAGAGAAGTAAATTAAAGAAAATCTTATATATATTAATTTAATTAGCTTTAATATATATAATATTATACGTACTATTATAAATATACTTTTAAAATACTTTTAAGAAGCTTTTAAGAAGTATTCTTTTATACTTTATAATTCTTATAGTCTTTAGCTTCTTATAAAAGATATTTTAAAAAGAATTCTTACTTTAGAAGCTATTTTAGTAAAGATTACTAAGCTTATAGTCTAGTTTAGGATAAGGAAGCTATATTTTAAATAACTTTATAAGTTTTAATATTAGAAGCTTATAGGTAAAATTAATAGTATTAGATTATTAGTAATTACTTATTAAGGGTCCTAATTTAGTATTATTTAATTACTTTTACGTAGTAAAGTTATATTTAAAGCTTTTACTTATTATATAAACATATTAGGTAATATTATAGTAGCGTAGGCTAAAAATAAACTAATTTTTAAGCTTATAAAGAGCTTATAGTTTTAGTATAATATAAGGTTCTTTTAATAAATCTATAAGCCTCTTTATATTATATAAAAGAGCTTAGAGAGCTTAAAATACTATTTAGATAAAGTAATTTAAGAATAAAAAGCTATTAAAGCTAATTAGTTAATACTTACTATAAAATATTCTAAAATTATTAAAATTTATAGTATTTAATAAGAACTACTTTAATTTCTAGAGAAATAATTATAAGAGTAAATTATTAATAATAACTAATTAGCTAATATATTAGATTTCTCTATTATAAATCTTTTAAAACTTTTAGATATAAGTATCTATTTAGTTTATCTTTAAGCTTTTAAAAGACGTTTTAAAGCTTATAATTTTATACTAAAAGATAATTAAGATAAAGCTTAAAAAGAAGCTAAAGAAGTTACTTTTATATTTAGAGTTTTTAGGAATAAATAGAGTATTTTTATAATATTTAATAATTAAGCTAAAGTATAGAATTACTAATAATTACTATATTTCTAAGAATATTTTTAAATAGCTAGTCTAAAGTTATTTAGTATTACTATTAGGCTATTTAATACTATAGCTAACTCTATACCCTTTAAAAAATTATTTTTAGTAATTAATTAGGTCTAAAATCTTTATTAAATATAATTAATTATAGATTACGTAAATATATTAGTTTTTAGCTATATAAATAGTAAAAAGCTTAATTAAATAATAGTATAACTTAGTACTTATTATATAGATAGTAACTTATTTATACTAGTTTATTAGTATATATTTACTACTAATAAAGAAGACGTTCTTAATAAGCTATTTTATAAGTACTAGAGATTAAATTTAATTAAAATAGAGAGTAATAATAAAGATTAGCTAAATATACTTAATATTAAAGTTAAAGTCTATATTAGGGAAGAATTAACTTAGTAGATATTAGTTAGTATTATAAATTATATTTAAGAGTTGTAGTAAATAATATTAAATTCTAATATAGGTCTTAATCTTTAAAATAATATTAAAAACATTATATTTAGTTAAGTAATTACAAAGTTATAAATTCTTTAAGATATTAATGTTTTTAATAAGTAGGATTCTAGCCCTCTGATTGGATAATTAGGTCTTGGCGGATTAACGGTGTGCCCTCTAATCCAGAGCAGCATCACTAGCCGTCACTAACAGGTCTGGTACAATGGATATGAATGATAAGGCTGAGGCAGCAAGATTCTGGTGAATGAGGAGCCTGAGGCACCATGACTCCAATTTCACTGCATGTGCATCTTGATGTGCACATGCATGTGCATGTGTGTTGGAATGTTTGTTGACCTCAACATCACCTTCACCTTTTTCTATCCCACCCGCAAGCCGAGTCTGTTTATGGTTCTCACCACCAATCTCAGCGAAGTTGTTCCCACAAGTTTCTGACAACCTTCATCATCTCGCCACCATGGCGCCAGAAAACCGCACCCATGCCGCCATCGACAGCGAACTGCGCGCCGTCGTAGAATCTCTGTACAATATCATCATCCAAGTCTACGATCACAAAGGCGCTCCCACAGAGGTCGCGTTAAAAGACCAAATGTAATCCCGCATTATTCATGCCATCTGGCCTACTAATTCAACCTGCTAATTCATCAAGCTCCAAGCTCGTCGCGTCGATAAACCAACTCTTGCGCCTCTCCAAAACATCCACCGTACAAATTCCTCCAGACGTCGTCCAGTATATCGAACAGGGTCGAAACCCTGACATCTACATGCGCGAGTTTATCGAGCTGTCTATGCTTCATAACCAGCGGCTTCGTGGCAAAATGGCTGCGTTTGGCACGTTTCGTGACATTCTAGCTCGAGAGATGACGGGTGCGATCCCCGCTCTGCGTGAGGACGTGGAACGCGTGGTGGAACATACCGGCGGCACTGTTAAGACTGGATCGTGAGGCCACTGAATGTCAGACATGAGACATGTTTAGCGGCATGAAGTCTTGACCAGCATCTGTTGCGCTCTTACCGCAAGCGCATTGTCTGAAATTCTCTGGATATTTCTATTGCCAGCAAATCTGTCGGCTTTGACTCCAAAACCTCATATTCGGAAACCAGGAAGCCGATTATCGACGTTCCAGTCTCTTTGATGAGCACATCGCACGAATGATTGCGGCATTCACACCAATCCAAGCAACGACTACCATAGAGTACCATCTCAATGCCAAGCGTATCGCTATTGAGTCAACTTGTGTGGGAGTCGATGCACATTACCTTTATGTGTAGGCGAAGCTGTATTCTTCTGAATGGTCTCCATTATCCTAGATGAAAGAAGCGATCAGCTTTCTGTCCGAGACTGCGGGACCATCTCTGCGCCTTCAGAATAAGGTAAATGTTGCGTACAAAGCGGCAGAAGTTTAACGACATTCACAAAGGGCAATTCAAGCTCCGTTTTTCGATCTATAATATTATTTGATTGTAGAACCAATCTCAATTTCTTGAATTGTGATTTAAATGAATAATCGAAATACCGTTGTACGTCGAAAGTCTTGGCAAAAATCGATGCTATCTGATCAAGCTACCACTTAAAGCCACCTCCATGTCGATGCTTCTTCCGCTCACCACCAGTTCCGATGCCTCCGGACCGTGGTGGTCGTGCATCGAAGGCATGTGCCACTTGCCGTAAGCAAAAAACGCGTTGTTATCCAGGCACAACCTCAAGAGCCTATTGTCTGCGATGTCAGACGCTCAACCTCGTCTGTTCTCTCGCAGGTCGCGGCGAGAGTAGTGAGGATCTTGGAGAAACGCATAGCAGCAACCAAGCAAATCAGATTGATAATGGCGATGTCGATACTCGGTATGAATCACTTGTTATCGTTCTTCAGTTAAAATATCGTCATGCTAACAGATGTAGACTGCGTCGATTAGAGCAGACAGTTCATAGGCTAGGTAGCCGACTTGATGAGCATTTCCCATCTGAAAATCAACGAGCATCACGAAGTCCAAACCCTGCTCCATCTCAGGCATCGTCGTCACGAACTAGAAATGAAGCCCCTCCGGCACCCATGTTGATCATCAGAGACTTGGCTATGGATACTTCTCCTGTTAACGAGACTACGATGACCTCTGCTCCTGATATGGTTAATGACGGCGTGCTGTCTTATCAAGATACTGTTAGTCTGATTGTCATTTTCCAGGAGCATTATGGGCGATGGGTAGGGTTTGACGATAACATTACTGCCGAGTCGAGGTTGAGCTTGATCCGAAAGTCGGATCTGTTACTTTGTGCTTGTTGTCTGATTGCTATTCGTCACACTACTCAAGATTTAGCGGCTAGGTTGGCTCCCATATTATTTGATCGGGCAAAGACAAAGCTATCAATTGCGTTGCTCACGACTCCACAGTCTCTGGAATTTTTTCAGGCAGCGTTGATATTGTGTATGTGGTCAACAACCGTAGGACAAACCCCTTTGAGCATTGATAGTTGGCTGTTGTCAGGGTTTGCTCTACAGCACTGCCTCACCTCTAGCATCTTCGACGTTGTCCTTGGAAAACAGACACATATTACAGGAACCCATCAGCTACACGTTAGATGGTCCGTATGGAACCACCTTTGCTTAGTTCATCTACAGTAAGACAGCATTTTCATTCGAAGTTCAGAAACCTCTACTGACAACAAAAGCTACTGCGTAGGAACGAGGAGAAGAGCAATGATTGGACCTGTAAGAATCGAACGCTGTCGGAAGATTCTAGAGTTTGATAGTGCTACCAATTTCCAGAGTAGAATGGTGGCCGAGATCAATCTTTACTGGTGCATTTATGAAAGCTCAGTGGCTACAAATGTTGATCTGCAGACAGTGCAGACTATTCTGGACACATGGATGCAGGAGTGGAAGATTTTGATGGGTAAGAAATCATCTTCACTTCATCCTATATCTAATCATTGAGCAAGTATTTATTATCTAACGCTTTCTAGAACAGCCAAGATCTCAGTTTCTAGAAATGGGCTTTAACTTCGCGCGCCTTTTATTGTACGAAAGAGCTTTGCAATCGAAAACGACTAGAGTGAAGACTCCCATTCTTGTAGAAATGGCCAACTTATCCCTTTCCATTATCAAGCTTGCAATCAACACTATGGATGAGAGAACGAGGCACTTGAGTGACCATATCTATCATATGATCACTTTTGCAGCAGTCACTCTGTGTCGCCTCCTCAATCTTTACGACAATCAAATTGCAACAAGTCACAACGTGGCCGAGTTAGACGGCCTTATACTCGATTTAATCTCCTGGCTCTACGCCGTTGGGTTACCTTGCCATGTGGGACATACACCCGTTTCTAGAAAGTGGTTGCGCGAGTTGACACCCCTCCTTATGTTTCCATGCTAAATTTTGCAAAATCCAACCAATCATAACTTTCGTTTTGAAGTTTGGTACCTACTTAAAGCTTCTACCTTTGAAAATGTAGGCTACTTTACGTGTGATTGGTGGTTCTGTTAGAAAACTAACATATTGGGGGGTGTCAAAAACGCAACGACTTTCTAAAATCGGGTGTACTCTTGGGACCGTCATCGCTGCATTCCATAAAAAGCTTCGACCAGATGCACAACTCACTTCGCCGCCGACAGATTGGCCAACTCCGTGGAGCACAAGCGAACTCACTCAGTTCTTTCCAGAGATGATTGGAGCAGAAACAGAAGCAGGATTAACTTGGGACTTTATTCCTAATTGGGAGCCATTTTATCAGTGAACTCTGGGATATCTACACTCGAAACAAACGCCGCAATTGACCACGAACTCCTGGAGTAAGCAGACCCGAAGTAACTATCGATTTATTTCCCCGTATACTTCTTCTCTAGATAACGAAGAGCTGGGAAGGCAATACTTGAGAAAGCAAAGGTCAATTCATGACCAATATTTGCTCCCTTCTTGCCAATGAGATGTGCCACTGGTCCAACAAACCAGGACACTTTCATCCCCAGCACAGCGCCAACAAAACCAAAGATGAAAGCTCCAATTGCTGCCCATCCGAATGGCAGCAGGTCTGGATTGTACCACGCTTCCCAATCATATCGTTTCCAATTGCTTCCTCTGAAGATGATGTGCTCCTCTGCAACCACAACAATATGAACGATCGTCCAGTAGCCGATGATGGAGAGGAATGTCTGCAAGGTATCGGAAAAGAACTTGGTAGCAAGGCATCCAACTATAACAGCAACGACATAGCCAAAAGTGACGAGAGCAATTCGAGGAATTCTGATCGCCCATGGACCAAAGTTTTGTGCATGCATGGCAAAAGAGTAGTTGTTAGGGATGTTATTTGGCACTGCGCTCAATGCTGAAAAGGCAAGCAACAATTTGCCAAAGCCCCCAAATCTTGCAACTGAGAGAGCAAGCGGGCCGCCAACTCCGTATTCCACGAACGCAGCCTTCCAGGCGTGGTTATGCTGCGCTCCAGAATAGATAGCAGCGCCGAGGGTTTGGACGAGGACTGTTGGCACACATATTCCGACATATGTTGCGACGAAGATCTTCCATCGTGGCGTTTGAAGTGGCATGCGTACATTGTAGTCGCTGGCACAGTTGACCCACGATACGGCGAAGCTGAAGATGACGGCCATGAAGGTGAGAGCTGCAGCAGCACCGCTGCTTCCAGTAGGTGACTTGACGGCATTGCCGCTGAATTCAGGGGCGCCTCCGGCTGCAGCGAAAATCCAGCACGCAAGTGGTGGTATCCACAAGTAGGCGTCGAACTTTTGGATCCAGTTGATTCCCAGAGCGCATACAATCCAAACTAAAGTGCAGATGATGATGACACCAGCCCATGTTGGACATGCTCCATTTGATAAGGCGTTGAGGACGGATGCGCCAGAAATTGAGTTGATAGCGTTCCAACCTGTTGTTGAAATCATGGAGAATACGACTACAAGCAGGTTACCCCAGTAGCCGAAAGAGTAGCGCCTGAGTTAAGTTAGTCTTGGGGAAGGACCAGGGCGTTGGAGTCTTCGAACTTACGAGAAAGTTGTCATGCGTAGACCAGAGAGGCCGAACCCAGCGGTCCAAGCTGGAATCAGGCAACTGAAAAGGTTCACAACAAGAATGATAGCAAAGCAGTCCCATAAGCTCAAGCCTATTGAACCGCCGACTGTGCCTACATTCAACGTTGCAACTGCCATGTTCGCCGAGAGCCTTTATGAATAATAAGTGATGTGTACTGATGGACTGGGTTGAGGACAACTTACCAGAAAGTGCAAGCATGCCAAACTTTTGTCGTGTTCTCTTTGCGATCTTCATCAGTGACTCGCTCGATTCCCTTGGTTTCTACGGTCAAGAGAACCCTTCTCAACCATCCTCCAAGGCCCGGCTCATGTTTGATCTCGCCAGAGTCAACATCAGAGTTGTCATATTGTGCTGCCTCAAGGTCAGTCATTGACTTGTCGTTTTTCTCCATTGGTGGATTTGAAATGGCAGATTTAGAAAAAGATATCAATAACAGCTCAACGCTTTTGAATATGATCTGATTGATGATCAACTCCTCGCGTGCTTTCTAAGATGAGTTGTTTTAAAGGCATCTTGGATATTGTCTTTATAGACATCAATTTGTGAATCCTTATCTTGGACCATTCTCGCCTCGAATTCGCAAATCATGTCTAGACATGTCGTGATAACGATTTGGTGTCTTATCATCCAGTTGAAGATGAGAAAAACGCCGCGGCATACCGGCGGATGCAAGCCCGCGTGGGAACCATTGGCAAACCGCCGGCCTCCCACTGGTATGCCTGCGGACAAGGCTGAGAATGCTGTGGTTGAAAATGTGGGAGTTTTATCATCAACGACGATCCAGATAGGACTCTGCCGACAATTGCAATGTCGCTGAATATAAAAAAGAAAGGAACGCATTGTTTTCATAACAATATTTTTCTCCATAATCACTCATCGTCTACATACATCCAGCTTCCAGTACTATTTCACTACCACCTCTTAATTCCGAAACAAGCATGGAGCAAAACGCACTTATCCGTCGTGGCGTTGGACTGAAAGGAGTGGATCACAATAAAGTCTCTCCAGGCTATGTTGTATACGCCCATCTTACTTCCACGGGCACAGTTCGCGTTGTCGACAACAATGGAAATGAAGTTCACTCGTGGAATCTTCCTTTGCGCCCAGGCCGACATGCACGCATCTTACCAGATGGGAGTTTGGCTTACAATGGGGTTCATCCCGAGGGGCCTGATCTATTCACGATGTGGCAAAAGGTACGTTTACTCGACATGGCGAATTGATTCCGATCAAGGCTGATATAGTTACTTCCTAGTATCGAGGTGGAGTTATGATAAAAGTCTCTCCTGCTGGCAAAATACTCTCCGAATACCGCGATCCTTATGCTCATCACGACCAACACCACTTGGATAACGGCGAACTCATCTATACCACCGTGGAGCCCCTGACCTCTGCTGCAGCAGCCACCATATCAGGTGGCATACCAGGAAGCGAGGCTCCAAACAACATTGTCTACGGTGACTGCATCAAGCACGTTGACCCATCAACGGGCGAACTGCTCTGGTACTGGCGAGCAATTGACCACCTAGACCCTCAAAAGTTCAAGCTCAACCCACACTTCGACCGAGAACACTGGCCGCTCATAAACAGCGTTACCGTTCTGAAGGACGGTAACATCCTCGCATCCCTTCGCAGTGTGTCCGCAGTAGTTGTCATCTCAAGAGAAACAGGCGACATCCTTTTGCATATCGATGATAACATTGTCGCGCAACAGCACTGTGCCTCGGAACTCGATAATGGCAACATACTTATCTTCGACAATGGTACGCACCGCAAGAACTCCTCCGCTACATTCTCTCGTGTCATTGAGGTATCGCGTTCGACAGGGGAGGTGGTCTGGAGCTATGTCGACAAGTCCATGCCCATGTCGTTCTTCTCTGCATTCATGGGCGGTGCTCAACGCCTTCGCAACGGTAATACACTCATCACGGAAGCGATGTTTGGCCGAGTTTTCGAGGTCACCCAGAATGGCGATGTTGTTTGGGAATATGTCAATCCACACTTTGCAAACTATGCTGAGTTCAAGGATGGTGGTGAGAACTTGGGCAAGGTGGGATTCGATTACCCAGCGAATGCCATATTTCGCGCGTACAAATACACTCCCGATGAAATCCCATGGATTGGCTCACTAGATGGCGGTGAGGGAATGGTTACGCCTGCAAGTACTCCTTGATGGAGGTTGCTCGCGATCGTAATCATCAGGTGTATGGTCGGATTGTCTGTTGGATTGGGCGTAACTTGCTTAGGTTCCTGAACGCGATTCAGTCATTGTTTTTAGATCTTATTACTCACTTCAATTTTGAAATGTTTTTTGATGATTTATTTCTGAAGTGCAAATCTTCTTCATGAGAAGACGCGTCGAAGAAAGCCTCAATCTTCTCCAAACCTATGACGGCTCATAACGGCCACCCTGGCCACTTCACCAAAACCAAAAGGTCCAAATATCTACATTTTATAAATACAATATTCCTGCACCTATTTCCCTATTTTAGCGCTTTAGATAAATACTAAAAGGGATGTTTAAAAATTACGTATTTTTTAATACCTAAATTAAGATAATTAGTAATAACTAATATAGATATTAGTTAAAAGTTTACTAAATTTAGGGAGAAGTACCTTTAGAAGATATTCTTATAGATTAAAGGCTATAAACTATAAGTAAATTTTAGTATAGTTATAGAAGTATATTATAAGTAAAGATATTAGTTCGTAGAAAAGCTTACTAAATTTAGTAAGAAGCACCTCTAGAAAATATTCTTATAAGTTAAAGGCTATAAGCTATAGGTAGATTTTAGTATAGTTATAAGGATATATTATAGGTAAAGATATTAGTTTATAGAGAAGCTTACTAAATTTAGTAAAAGAATATTCTTTAAGAAGACTATACTTATAATATCTTCCTTAAAATAGCTTTAATAAATAAAATAACTCTACGTAAGGGTTTTAATTAGGGCTAGCACTATAAGGCTTCTCCCTTAGAAGAATAAAAGTAAGATTATAGATTTATAACTATAATAAAGTTTAGTAAAGCTTAGTAATAGTAATTCCTTACTAAATTAGCTTATAGGTAAGCCTTAGCTATAATATCCCTTTTAGGATATTATCTCTTTTATAAGTTCTTAGATTATTTCTTTATATATTATTCCTTTAGGTTAAGTATTATGTCTTAATAGCAAAAAGGGCATAATTCCTTACTAAATTATATTATTCTAGTACGTTATCCTTTTTACTTATAACTACTTTATTAACTTTTAATAAGTTTAAGTTACTAAAAACTTCTATCTCTTTAGCTATAACGTCTTTTAATGCTCCTCTATTACTAATTTATATCCTTAAAAGTAATTTCTAGCTTTTAATATAATTACGTAAGCTTTAAGACGTTAATATAGAGTATTTTAGACTTCTCTATTTATATTATATAAGGTAAAGTTATATTTTAGCAAGCCTATATTCCTTAGCTTATATACTAAACTATTATATATACTATTTAGCTTACTAATTAGTAGAACTACTAACGCTAAAAGCATAAGTATTCTTTATAAATACTAATTATCTTATAAAATATATCTATACTTAAATATCTAAGGAACTAGCCTACTATTATAGAATACTATATTTATAAGAACGTAAAAAAAGTAAAGAAATAGTATAAGATTAGCGCTAGGATAGTTAATACTACTATATAATAATCTTATAGAGCTAAATTATATATAAGTTTATATTTCCTTATTAAATTAAGTATAACTAATATAATTAAATAATAGAATTATAGTAGAGAAGGTTTAGTAAAGTAAGATTTTTTAGTATTAAGTAAAAAAGAGACTATAACTTTAATCTAGCTATTATATTTAAGTAGTACTAAGCTAGTTTATATAGTAAGTAATATATATACCTAAGTCTTACTAAGTTTCTTTATAACTATATTAAGAGCTAGGTAAGTAGAGAAATAATAGATTTTTAGCTCTTTTATAAAAAAAAAGGAGTAAAATCTTAGTAAATTCTAATACGTAATATTAAAAATTACATAGAATCTATAATAATATTAAGCTTATATTATATAGTAGTTTTATACCTACGTAGTCTTACTATAATAATCTAGTAGTAAGTATTACTTTAGGAATAATATCTTACTACTATAGAGTAAGTCTTTTTAGCTAAAAGGCTCTTTTTATTCTTAATTTTATACTCTTTAGTATAGTATACTTCTATATATATAAAATTAATTATAAAGCTTACTATACTATTTCTTCCTAAGGACTACTTAAGAGAATATATATAATAAGATATCTTATAGTAAAATACTTAGTATTTTATTTATAGTGCATACTCTATAGATAATTTATTAGAATATATTAAAGTATCTACCCTTTATAGAGAGATACCTTATATAAAGAATTAAGATATTATTTTACTTATTATATAAGGAATTAAGATATTATTAAGAGATTAAGATATTATTTTACTTATTATATATATTTATTTTAGTAAAACAAAAAGAATAACTTATAATTACTTTTTAAAGTACTATTTAATAATTACTTAGCTTTAAGGTAGTTAAAACTAGTAGAGATTACTAGTCTAACTTATTTCTATAACCTAGTCTAGTTTTTTAGATATATAAGTATTAACTAGCTAGGATAGCTATAAAGCCTTTCTATTACTAAGTAGTATTATTTAATACTATATATTACTTAAGTAAGTAGAGCTTTCTATAATAAAGCTTATTAAGTAGTATATTTATATTAATACTTAGTAAAATTACTATAGAGGCATCTTAGTAGATTTTAATTAATATTAGGACTCTTTTAAGGTAATAATATTATAATAATCTTTATAACTATTTATACTTTAGTATTTATTATTAGAAATATCTTATTATACTTTATTAATTACCCTTCTCTAATACGCTTTCTAAAGAAGATTAAAATAGTAAGGTATTTTTTATATTAATTTTTTTCTTTTAAAAAAAAGTCTTAACGTCTTTAATATTAATACGTTCTATATTAATATATTATATTATGTTAAGTTAATTTATAGTAATATAAGTAGTTTTTAACTATTAATTAATTAGTATTTTAGTTATACTAAATACTATAACTACTTACTACTTAAAGATACTATATATAGAATATAAATAATATTACTACTTTTTATTAATTATAGTCTATTATAGACTACTATCTATAGTAGGCTTATTAATAACGACTAATTACCTCTTTATTTAGAGATTTTATCTTATAAATAGGCTTACTAGTTATAATAGAGTAATTCTAGTATACCTTTTAAGTCTAATCTTATTCTTCCTTTACCTATTTTACTAATAATACTTTCCTAAGGCTATAGTTCTATATAATCTATTATACTTACGTAGTAGTTATACTCTAGTTTAAGGTATAGTAATTAGATTATTCTATATATTAGAGGAGCTTATATTTTATAATATAAGAGAAAGTTAGTTAAAAACTAGTATATTATTTAAATACTATCTAAACTAAATACTAGCAAGTTAGTAATTAGGAGGAAGATAAAGCCTAAAAACTAAAGCTAACTACTATAATTTTCTACTATAATTTTTATTTAAACTAGGCTATATAAAAACTTTCTAATATTATTATAGCCTTATTATTATTATATATAGAGATAATTCTATATAGTACCTTATATTCTTAGAAAGTATAAGTACTATATTAAGAATAATATAAATAGTATAAGTAGGTTATAGGATTATTAACCTATATAAACTATAGGCTCTTAATTTTACTAAGAGTATTCCTATCTATAAAAAGTAATCTTACCTTAATTTAGTATTAATAAGTATATCTAATATATTAGCCTTAATATATAATAGAGGTTATACTCTTTACTTTAGTATAAAGTATATATCTTTTCTAAGAAGGTTAAGTTTATTAGGTAAAGACTCTAGGTAGCTTTATTAAGATAATTTAACTATATTATTTATTAGCTAATAGTTATACTTTAGATATACTTAATTTTTCCTTAGATAAAAATCTTAGTATATATTATTAATCTAAAGTAGTAAATATTATTATTAAAAAAATATAGATATAGAAGCCTCTAAAAAAATAAAGAAACTTTATTACTTAGTATATAATTAGTAGTATATTATAAGAAAGGTAGGAATATACTTTCTATTAATATATACTAGATAACGTAAATAAATATTAATAAATATTATTATTAGTTTATTAATATATAAAGGTAAGCTAGTTAACTACTTCTAAATATCTTTATTTAAGTAGTATTCTCCTTAAGTTAAAAAGTACTAGTTCCTAATAGGTAGAAATAATAACTATAGTATATATCTAAATGCTAGACGATTAAGTAGTAAAAAAGTAGCTTAGAGTTAGCTAATATCTAAAAATATATTACTAGCTATAGTAGTTATTAACTAGTTATTATGCTTATTTATAAAAGGATATTATAAAATCTAAGTAGTTAAACTTTTAACTTATAGGGCTTATATATCTATTTATCTTGTTACCTAGTAACGATTAATAGCTTTAAGAATAAACTAAGGGTTTATTTAGAATATCTAGAAATATAGAATAGTAGGCTTATATTTTATATATTATAACTAATAAAAACAAAAATATAAAAAGCGTATTATAAGCTATCTTTCGCTAGATTTAAGCCTATAACGTATACTTTAGGTAAGTCCTAAATTTACTTTATTATTTATTAATTTACTTTAAGATAGTAGAGATTGCCTTTAGTATTTCTATTTATTTTAGTAATTATTTTTTAATATATTTACTTTTACTTATTATTACTATGCTTAGGATAGTAAAGTAAGTATACTACTTTACTTACTTTAGGTACTTATTATATATTTAGTTCTTTTATCTTTTTAGGAAGTTTTCTATCTATAGAGATAGTATTATATTAATAAGTTAAAGCTAATTATAAACTTAGATATATATTATAGATATTAATTAGAGTATAGCTAGTAGTACTTCTTTTTAAAAAGATAGTTATATTTAACGTAATAGTATATTTCTACTAAAGACTTTATTATATATATACTAATAAAGTGCTAGATCTCTACTTACTATATTATTAATTAAGGCAATACTTTATATAGAAGAAATATATATTAGTAATAAGATAACTAATAAGTAAGAATTTATCTATTTCCTCTTACTATTAAAAAGAATACTAACTTAATATTAGACTAATAAAAATCCTAATTTAGGTAGGTATTAGCTCCTCTAGAGCTATATTAGACCCTAATTATTCTCTTAATTTACTTAAGGAGTAGTTAGGGTCTAATATTAAAAGATAAAGACTTAAAAATACTAGGAAAAATATATATAAGTTATATTTAATTTTTTTTTAGTATAGTATACCTTTTAGTAGTATATTATTTAAGATAAAGGGTAGATTAAAATTATAAATTAATATAGATATAACTTTCTTTAGATCTTACTCTATAGTTAAAGTTACTACTTTATAAAATATTCTAATATAGAAAGATTTAGCTAAAAAGTCTTTAAAATAAATAAAGCTTATATATTTTTAGCTACTTTCTTAGTTTACTAAAGGGTAGCTAGGGAATTATAAGCTTTATTTCGTCCTATATATTATCTTAATAATATTTACTCTAAGGGTTATAGATTTAATTAAGTCCTTAATACTAATAACTAGATATAAATTAATATAATATAATATTAAATTAAAGAATCTTACTTAAAGCCCTTTTATAAAGACCTTTAGCGCTATGTAGATAATAAAGAGAAGTTAGATATTTTTAAGATACGTTTTAAAAGTAGAGAAGATAAAGATATATATAGATCGTAATAGTAATATAATAGGCTTATTAGTTAAGTTTAGTAACTTAAATCTTCTAAAAGGTAAAGGTATATTAATATTATTAATACGCTTTTAAGGTAGACTATAGAAATTATATAAGTAAGTAAAAAGAATTCTTAAAAGTATAAGTAAGGCTAAGGTAAGCTTTATTTAGATAGATAGTATTAAATAAAAAAAATACTACTAGCCTATTTATATTTTAAATAATACTAAAAAAATTAATATATCTTTAAGAGCTTTAAAAGAGATAAATAGAGTAAAGATTAAGAAAAAATAAGAAAAGAATAAGTAATTAGTTTAGGAAGTTAACTTTAATAAAGGCTACTTTTTTTATAAGTATAATAGTAAGAAGTTATTAGAGCGCTATTATAAATTTAATAATAAAGATATAGATAACTATATTACGTATAAGAAAAAAAATAGAGTTACTTCTAATTAGAAAGTCTTAGAAAGATATAGTCTAGATATTAAAAGACTTACTACTTATACTCTTAAGTACCTAGTAGCCTAATAATTAACTTTATTAACTCTTCTTAAGTTATTTTCTACTAACTAATATTATATCTATCTTAAATAAAACTATAACTCCTTTATAGACTAGTAAGCTATAAAAGTCTTTTTAGAATTAGAGTTAGAGCTTAATTACTATTATTATATTTCTTAGTAAGTAGTTAATATTATTAGATAGAAATATAACTAATTTTTTTATAGAATTATATTAATACTTAACTAATAACTTCCTAGTATTTAAATTCTTAGTTTAGTATAGCTTTTAATTAATTTAGTTATTAATTTAGGTTCTATTTCTAACGTATTTATAAAAATATTATATATTACTTACCCTTAAGCTTATTATTTACTTTTTTTATTATTATATACTAGTTTTTTATATCCTACTTTATAACTTCTTTTTACTAAGTTATATTAATTACTATACTTACTAACATTTACTTAGGTTTAACTTATAAGTTAATAAATTACTTAAGGATTTAGAGAAGCTTAGTTTAGTAATATAAAGATAAGGCATTATAGTTTAATAAGCTAGTTACTTATTATTTAGTAATATATATATAGCCTTATAAGGATATATCGTTAGATTATGTAGCTCTTATTTAGGATAAGGTATTAGTCCTTTCTAACTATTTAGTCCTATATAAGTTAAAGCCTACGTAGATAGCATAAAGGCTTAATCCTCTCTACTTAAAGCCTTAAAGAAATAATAAATAATTAATTTCTTTTAAGAAATTAAAGAAATTAATACTATATCTAATAATAAAAAGTAGCTAGTTTTTAGTAAGTTTAGCGTAGCTTAGTATAGTCTACTTCTTAAGGATAATATTACTATCTATATAGTATTCCTAGTTAGTATTCTTAGTAGAGGCTAAGGCTTAAGGCTAAAGTATTTTAGCACTTTAAATAATTAGTAAGAAGCTATTTTATATTTATAAACTAATATTATCCTATTTAACTAGCTAGGCGCTAGGCCTATTTTCTTTTAGTAAGCTCTACTTAGTAGTATTATTATGCTATAAATTAAAATAAAGATAAGACCTAAGAGTAATATTATTACTAATTAGTAATACAAAGTAAAACTACTTAAAGGAAAGACTAGAGAGTACTAGTAAAAAGACGTAAAGATAAATTAGTTTCTATTAATAGTACTACTATACCTACCTTACCTACTAGTACTACTATATCCTTTTTTTTCTTTCTTACTTAAGCTATCTTATAGACCTTTCTTAGTAGTAAGCTATATAACTCGTTAAGTCTTTACTTTCTTTTATTTCTATTCTAAGCTTACTACTAGTCCTTTTCTATACTTTTAAAGGGTTTAATTAGATAGCTTAGTATTAAAAGCGTTATATTTATAAGGCGCCTTATTAGTTTATAGCTTTAACTTTTCTATATTATTATCTTTTTTTTTCTTTTTAGTAGAAGTTTTCTTTATTAGCTCTAGGTATAGTTTATAGTTATTATTACCTTTAGTTTCTTTTAGTAGCTCTTTATCCTCTAGTAGCTCTCTATTATTATTAGAATTACTAGATTTACTAGAAACTTCGTCTTTACTATTACCTTATCTAATTAAGTTAAGGAAGGCCTTAGGGTTAATTATAGCTAGCTTAAACTCTTTCTTAATCTTTTAAAAAGTATTAGAATTAACTATAGTAATAGTACTACTAAGCTTATTCTTCTTTTTAATACTTTAAATTAAAAGTAGTATAAGTAATATAGTATTTAAGTATCTAGGCCTTAGTATTATTTTACTAAGCTATTCTTATCTTTTTAAAACTAGGGTTTCTAGGTTATTAAGTTACTTATAATAATCTACCTAGGCCTTATAATTTATTCTTATAATCTAAAAGATAAAGTTAATATTAAATTATACTTTACCTATTTCTTTTTCCTTTTTTAGCTTAAATAGCCTATTTTTAAAAAAATCTTCTAAGCTCTAAGGTTTATTATATATTCTACTAACCTTATTAAACCTTAGTTCTTTCTTTTTAGTTTTATTTATACCTTCTTAGGTATCTTCTACATTATTATAAAGGAAGATATAAGACTTTATATCTTTACCCTTATTATATAACGCCTAAAACTATTTAATAATATTTTAGTCTAGATACTTAAATAAGATCTTTATAATAAAGTATAAGATACTATTTATGTTACCTTAATAGATAATACTACTAGAAAAACCTAGCTCTTATTAGCTAATAGTCTATATTTTATTAGTAAGTTAGTAAACTTACTTATTTAGGCTACTTTTTAGAATATTTCTTTACTATCTAGTAGTATATTATTATAAAAAAGCTTCTAAGTATTAAAATTATAAGACTATTTAGTTTAAGTCTTTTTAGCACTTTAATATATTAAACTTAAATTATCTTTAATACTTTAAAGCTAACTTATCTTTACGTTTTTAACTAATACTAGGTTTAGGTAAAGAGCTAACTAGGTAATAGGAGCTTTAGACTCTATTTATATTAGTATATCTTCTTCTCTATTCTAATAATTCTTTATTTAAATACGTAAATTAAGTAAGAATATAAGGCTACTACCTATAGACTTAAATTATTTAGTCTTAATTATAAAAACTTATTAAGTAGGTAATAGATATAACTTAATATTATAAATAATAGTTTCTTCTTTAATTACTACTAGTTCTAGTAGTAGTCTAATCTAGGGTTAAGAATTCTCTTTTAATTACTCCTCTACTAGTTAAGGTACTCTCTTTACTTAGTAAATACTAGTTTCTTAAAAGTAAGAAAGATACTCTATACCTATATCTTAATTATAACTTCTTTATTAAGCTATATCTATATCTTAGTAAGCTAGATATAGTATATCTTTTAGTTAAGAGTTAAATACCTAAGTAGATCTATAAAGGAAGCCTAAAGCTAATATAATAAATATAAAATTAGAAATATAAGAGTATAAATATTAAAGAAGTAAATAAGTATTAATCTAATATATATATTAGTAGAAAGTAAGTTCTTATATAATAGAATTAAGTTTCTTAGATAAAGAGTAGTTAAGAAATATATTATCTATCTATTAGAGAAGTATTATTTATAGTAAAGTATTATAGTAAGTAAGCTAAGACTTATTATTAAAATATAGAGCTTACTTTATATAAAAGTAGTCTACTTTTACTATATTTAATATAGCGTAGAACTTAGCTATCTTTATTTTAATAGATTTCCTAACCTTATTTTATTCTATATTAGCTAATATAACTATAATAAGCTAACTAGGATTAGCTTTAATCTAATTCTCTTTACTACTTAGTATTACTAGAAGATATATAATTAGTAATTATTTACTAAGGATATATTTATTTAGTACATTCCTTAGAGTTAGGTAAATACCTCTAAATAGATTAGTCTTTCTCTAGTAATCTTAAGCGTTACTAAAAGAGTCTATAAAGAAATTAAACTCTATTTACTATAGTTCTTATTAGTACTATTAGAGGGTTTCTTTAAATAGATAAGTATCTTTATTCTAGTTACTAGCTTATTACTTTACTATATAGATAAGTTTAGAATTAATTAGTAAGCTAACCTTCTCTATATTCTAAGAATAATTATATAGGTACTATAGCTTTCTATTAATAGTATTAGGGCGCCTCTTCTTAGTATTAGTTAACTTATAATTATTCTAGTTATAAATATATTTAGTAATAATATCTTATAAAATAAATATAAATATAGCTAGTATTATAATATAATTAATAAGTCTATCTTATAAGAATTTACTATCTCTTTAAAGCTACTTAAAAAACTCCTATAGGAAATTAATATATCTTTTAGAGTATATATTAGTATTATTTTAATAAAATAAAACTTACTTTTTATTTATTTAGTATAGATCTACTAAGATTTTTCTACTAATATTCTATTTATTAGTTAGTAATACTTATTCTATATAGGAAATAGTCTTTAAAATAAAGATTAGGTTTATAGATAAGTAAGAATCTATAATAAGTATTAGTAAGTATAATTATTTTACTATCTTAGTCTAATTAAATAAATTATAGCTAAATTAGCTTACTTTCTAAATAATCTAAGTATTAGTAGAGATAGCTAATACTTATTTTATTTAATATACTAATATTATAATAGTTAAGATATCTTAAGTAGGTATTAATATAGCTATAAATCTTAAAGCTAAATTGCTTTAGTTTATTATACCTATTAATAGACTAAATATAATCTAGACTTTTAACTTTATATTCGCCCTATTTTTAATATACTTATTTTTATTAAGTAGTAGTAGCTTCTAAATCTAATTATTATTAGATAAAATAAATATTTCTTAGAAATATATTGCGTTTTTAGGCTCTAATTCTTATTACTAATATATAGTATCTATAATTTATAATATTAAGATAGGATTATTAAAGCTTATACTAAATTATATCGTAATTATCTTTAAAGTATACTTTATAGAATTCTTAATATAATTTATAGTTTTACTAATAAGATATTCTAAGCCTTTAGTAATATTATTATAAAGTTCTTTAGGAAAGTTTATATCTATAATCTTATAGAATATATATTATCTTTCTCTTATTATTATTAAAGACGTAAAATAAAGCTTTTATTACGTCTTTTAAATTTTTATTAAGCTATATAGTTTTTCTTTAAATCCTCTATTTATTAATTCTTTAATAAATAGTTTAAATAGAAACCTCTATATTATATTTATTAAGAAGCTATTTGTAAACCTTAGTATTAGTATAGCCTTTAGTTAATACTAAGCTCTTAATAGAGGCTTAGTATATAATTAAATTAATATAAGTATTTAGTATAATAAAAGTTGCCTAGGAGGTATAACTAATACTAAAGAAAGAGAGAGAAATATTATACTTTATATTAGACTCTATAATAATAGTTAACTTTTACTTATTAGTATATCGTTAAGAATTAAAAGCCTTTCTTAATTAATTTCTATTACTAATCTATATATATACTAATTATATTATCTTAACTAATAATATATAGCTATACCTTTCTTATTAATATAGCTATATCTTTCTTATTATCTTTATTATTAATATAGCTATATCTTTCTTAGTGCCTTGCCTATTAACGTAGCTATACTTTACTTACTAACGTAGCTATATCTTACTTACTAACGTAGTTATACCTTACCTACTAACGTAGCTATACTTATCTTACCCTTTTCTACTAACGTAGCTATACCTTACCTACTAATATAGCTATACCTTACCTACTAATATAGCTATACTATTGCTATATTATAGTTATTATTACTAATTACCTTAATTTAAGTATTAAAAAATACGTAATTTTTGAATATCCCTTTTAGAATTTATTTAAAGCGCTAAAATAGGGAAATAGGTATAGGAATATTGTATTTATAAAATGTAGAGCTTTGTACTTTTTGGTTTTGCTGAACTGGCTAGGGTGGCCGTTATGAGCCGTCATAAAACCCCTGCCGATCTAGTCTGTTTTGGGTTTCAGCTTCTATCTTGAATCTGACAAAGCAACGCCTCAGTCTTGTCAGCAGGAACTTGTAACCTTCGCATTCCTAACCATTTTTATTCATAATGCTCATATATTGATTATTGACTTATACTTTGCCAGTTCCGCTATCAGGAATGGCATATGATGGAGGCCTGGATGGCGCTAATCTCGAAAATGTCAAATCCCGCGTCCTGGACGATGGGCGTATCGACATCAGTTTTAAAGGAATTCATCTTAGGGCCCAGGAATTTGTCCACCTCGTGGATAAACGACATGCAAAAGCAGCAGCAGTAATTGCAGCACAAGATGACAAGGCCAAAGCCCGGAAACCACGACATTGCGTGAGACGATTGGAAACGCGAGAACCCAATATCGCTCAGTTTAAAGGCATTCCACGCATGAACATTGCCATTTTGATCACTGGATCCCGCGGAGACGTACAACCATTCATTGCACTGGGCCAGACATTACAGAAGGATCCGTATTCTCATCGCGTGCGGATATGCACGCATTCAGTTTTCAAGGACTTTGTCGAGGAGAATGGACTCGAATTCTACTCGATAGGCGGCGATCCATCCAAGTTGATGGCATACATGGTTAAGAACCCAGGAATCCTTCCAAGTCGCGAATCTGTCAAGGCCGGAGACATACATGCCCGTCGCATGGAAATTGCCGAAATGCTCGACGGGTGCTGGAGAGCATGTACCCTGGCTGGAGATGGAATAACACAATTTGAGATGAAAGACTACCTTAACGATAGAGATATTATGATGCATCTGCCGGAGCCATTTGTTGCCGATGCCATCATTGCGAATCCGCCATCTTACGCTCATATTCACATTGCCGAGAAGTTGGCTATACCTTTGCACATAATGTTTACTATGCCATGGTCACCCACCGGCGCATTTCCTCATCCCTTGGCTAACGTTGATTCTGGAAAGGTCGATTCAAAATTGGCCAACCTCTTTTCGTACAAGAGAATGGATCTCCTGACTTGGGAAGGCTTATTTGATCTAATAAATAGATTCCGCGAAGACACTTTGATGCTGGATCCTATCACGCCAATCTGGGGCCACGAAATACTTCCAAGACTTCAAGTTCCGTTCACCTACTGCTGGCCAGAAGTGCTCATTCCAAAACCTGCCGATTGGGGGCCTCATATAACCATTAGTGGATACTGGTTTCTTCCTTTAGCTTCCTCTTTCAAGCCAGAACCCGCACTTCAGGAGTTTCTGGATGCTGGACCCCCACCTGTGTATATCGGATTTGGCTCCATTGTGGTTGATGACCCGGAGAAGCTCACGCAGATGATATTTGACGCTGTCAAGAAAGCTGGAGGTAAGTCTCAAGTCCTCAAATCAGCTGGTGTATGCTTATCATAGGTTACCTTGACAGTTCGAGCTCTAGTCTCCAAAGGCTGGGGGAATGTTGGAGGCACAAATCCTCCAGACAATGTTTTTCTACTTGGTAACGTTCCACATGATTGGCTGTTTCCGAGAGTATCAGCTGTGGTTCACCATGGTGGTGCTGGAACAACTGCCATTGGAATTGCCTTGGGAAAACCAACAGTCATTGTACCGTTTTTCGGTGACCAACCGTGGTGGGCAGCAATGATATACCGCGCTGGTGCAGGTCCAAAGCCCGTCCCTTTCAAAGAACTCACGGCGGATGCTCTGGCCGAAAATATCACGGAAGCACTGAAAACGGAGCTCCAGTCTCGAGCGGAAGAACTGGCAGAAAAGATTAGAGGTGAAGATGGGACAAAGAAGGCAGCAGAAGATTTCCATAAAACATTACAGATGCAAAATCTGTCGTGTTTCCTGTGTCCAGACAGAGTTGCAGTCTGGCGAGTGAGAAAGACGAATATTCAGCTTAGCACACTAGCTGCTGCAATGCTCATTGTAACTGATACCATTACTTCCGACCAACTTAAACTGTAGGTTTCATAACATTGCAGTAGCACCTTGATTTGCTAACATCGTAAGTGTTCGACATAAGGACTGGCATACCACTGCAGGGTCACAACAGCCCATTTCAGCCATTATAGGCACAGCAACAAACACTGCTGCGAATCTGATCTCTGACTGCCGCCAGCTCGCAAAGGAACTGTCATCCACTCCGATTGAGGGTAGCACGGGAAAGTCAACTGATAGTGATACATCAAATGACAAGAATATGGAAAGGACAACAACTCATCGACCCAAACAGAAGCGCAAAGCCTGGGCACATTTTGCAGGATCTGTTTTTGGACACTCGCTCAAAGCTCCTGTAGCCTTCTTTTACAACCTTGCAAATGGCTTCCACAACTGCCCAGCCTTTTTAATGTCAGATCGAACTGTACGGACATATCCTCCTATCACTAATTTAAGCTCTGGGCTGTCACGCAGCGGAAAAGAGTTTGGATTTGGCCTTTATGATGCAGTAACCGGTGTAGTCACTCAACCATATCTCGGGTACAAATACGCCAAAGAGAATCAACACTCAGCCGTTGGAGGCGTTGCCAAAGGAGTTGCTAGAGGCTTTGGAGGACTTGTTTTGAAGTCTGGCGCAGCAGTCACCGGCATTCCTGGATATGGCTTCAAAGGCTTGGAGCGTGAAATCGAGCGTTGGTGGAAAGGCTCGGATGTATTTCTTCATGGCGATCCCACCTTCATAATGGCAGTGAAGGACCAGGCGGCTACTAGGGAGCAGATGAAGAAGGGAGAGCGTACGCGTATGCAGATGATGTTTGACGATTCAAAGGGCTCAGGTATGGGCAAGAGAATCCTTGAGAGGAGAGTTTGGCAAAGTTATAGGGATTTACGGACGCTTCAGTCGAGAACGGACTATGAGGTCGTGCAGAAGGAGATATTGGATCGCTGGGAGATGTTGAAGGCTGATACGTCTAACAGCCTTTGATGTTTAGGTTGACAATGGTTGTAATCAATGATAGTTTGTAAATAGTGTTTTCATCATAATTATAGAATCCAGTACACTTTATACCCATCTTTGCGAAACAATAATACTATCCCGTATGACAGAGTTCGTATAGCTATAGCATACCAAGAGGTAGTAACTCCTAAGTTCTGGCATTAGATAATCCAATATAAGCAAAGTCGCAAGCTTTCTGCGAGTAGATCCCCCCTCTCATACAAAGTTCTTTTCCAATTATTCCCGCCATCAAGACATCAAGACATCAAGACATCAAGACATCAAGACATCAAGACA
>MU004236.1:2118286-2216454 GCA_010405405.1 Microthyrium microscopicum | reverse complement strand
CATCAAGACATCAAGACATCAAGACATCAAGACATCAAGACATCAAGACACCATACACCGCCAGCACCATCACCAACTCTCCTCAACTTCCCACTTCAATTCCCAACTCCACCATGTCTCTAAACCCATCCTCCACCAATCTAACCCTCTACCACTTCTACCGCTCCTCATCATCCTCCCGCCTGCGCATCGCCCTCGCCCACCGCAAAATCCCCTACCACAAAATCTCCATCAACCTTCTCACAAAAGCCCACCACGAAGCAGCCTATGCCGCCATCAATCCCTCCATGACAGTTCCCACCCTCATCGCGCCACCTCCCGACCCAAAAGAGAAGCCAATCATCATAACCCAATCCTTCGCAGCCCTCGAATATCTCGAAGAAACCCACACCACCAACCCGTTACTGCCCAAAGACCCAGGAGCCCGCGCAACAGTCCGCACCCTAACAAACTTAATCGTCGCCGAAAACCAAGCGACGACCTCAATGCGCCTCGTAGCTCGAGTGAAACGGCTAGCTGGAGAAAAGGCTGAGCTGGAGTGGTTACAAGATTTTACGCGCTCAGCATTCAACGCGTACGAAACCATCGCTGCCCCATCAGCAGGGCTCTACAGTGTCGGCGATGAAATGACGATGGCAGACGTATGTCTAGCGCCAGCAATTTGGAATGCTGTAGAGAAAGCAAATCTGAGCATTGATGAATGGCCGACCATCGCAAGAGTATTTAGGAATTTGATGGCTGTGGATGCGGTGCGAGAAGGAGGATGGTGGAATCAAGAGGATTGTCCAGCGGACGCTGCAAAAGAGGGGAGGGCGAGATGGGAAGGTGGGAAGTGATGGGGACAATATACGAAGGGTGAGGGAGAAAAGGGAAGTAGAGAAGTGTACAGTATGGGAGGGAAGATGGAGAACGTTGGCATTTTCATAGCTTTGATATTCATATATAATATTTACATAAACCTCCACTCCCAAGGACTCATCCAGGAGAGGAATCGTCCACGCAGAGACGCAAATCAATTAGTAGTACTATTGACTTGATTTTACAAGATCATAACGCTGGGTATACACCATTGTAGTGGCCTGAGCATATGAGAACGGCTTTGTACCGCAAAGCAGAGTATGAAAGCCAGAGTATACCGTTGACAGACGGTTGCTGGTTGGATATCATGAAAAGTGATCACAGAGGCCATAGACTTATTTCATCATCTGGATGATACTGTTCCACCGCTGCTTCAATGCCTCATGCTCAGAATTTATCTAGAATTGCGTTAGTGGTGATGTAATGATGGTTAGTGAGCAGGACCGCTTACCTGTGCATGCTTCATCTTCGTCTCAACCAAATCTCGCTCCATTTCAGACTTTTCTTCCTCAATAGCCCGGTTCGCATTATGCACTTCGCTGTTGCGCTTCATGACCTCGTCCATTTCACCGCGAAGACGATTCTCCACCTCTTCCGTCTGTCGGGCAACCACGGCTTTGAGTTCTTCCACTTGGCCCTTGAGACTTTCATTCTCGTCCAGCAGAGTCTCATTGTCCACTTTGGTACGAACAAGCTCTGAAGCGACTGTGACATGTTCCTGGTCGTTCTTCTCCACACGCTCCTCTAAGCGGCGTACCTTGACAGATAAGTTGGCACATTGGGAACGGAGTCCTTCAAGTTCAGTCTCGCGTTCGCGTTCAGTGCGTGTCTTCTCTTCCCACTCAGTTGCATAGCCGCGAAGCATCTCCTCGGTGACCGGTAGCGCAACTGCATCTTGCACCATCAGGTCGGCACGGTAAACCTCCTTATCAACACCACCGGTGGAGCCGAAGAAACCGCTTTCCAGGATACTGCTAGACGAGGGCGTGCGGTCAATGTAGGCGTCAAAGAGTTTCTCCTTCAAGAACTGCGAGAGAGCGCTCATGTCACGCATAGCAAGAAGTTCAGCCTTGTTCTTCTGCATCAGGACGAGACCGAACTTTAGGATGGCGAGTTCGAGGCTGCCAGAAAGAATGAGGTCGTAAATACGCTGGACTAGTTGTAAAGGGAAGCGATAGGCGAATAGAGTAAGAAACCATTGCGTTGCGTAGAGGTTTGGGGTAACGCCGCGTCGGTTTAAATGGCAGTATAGCGCAGGCTCGAAATCTTCCAGGAGGCGTTCGAATTGATAAATTTGAAGATGTAGACCTGGCATGTCTTGGGTAAATAGATCGCGAAGGCCATACTTGGACATGAGTCGCACGAAGAGACAGAACGCTTCTTCTTCACGCATCTAAATATATGTTAGTGGTTTCCTTTAATTTCTGCATTCAGCTTACGTTAAAAAGTAGTGGCATAGCAATGAAGTTCATGCCTTGAGCGTAGCCGACCTCTTCATCATAAAGAGCATATGCCTTGCAAATACCAAAAAGACCATCTTGTAGTCCTGATGACATGAGGTATTTCGAGTAACTCGTGCGGCCGCCGAGATCTCGTTTGATCACTTTCTCAAGGGACTGGATGTGGGCCACTTCCTCTTTCGCAGACTTTGGTTTTGGAGTTTGTGGATTTGTGTATCCCTCAACTGATGGTGGCGGCGAATTACTCAAACCATTTGCTGCACCAGATTTTTCTGACAATATGGATGAAGCAGAGGATGCTATCGACTCCTTTCCATTAGTATGACCATTGGTGTCTGCGTGTCCGTTGAGCGCCCGCTCCTTCTCAGTGCCTCGCGCGACGAGTTCAAAGTAGAATTTCTCCATCTCTTCATTCTTGCTGTTGGCTAAAACCTGCCAGATAACGCCTCGAATGGCTTGTGGTATACCTGCAGCAATTGCATGGCTCAGCTCTTCTGAGCTTGTTCGCGCCACTGCTGCAGGTCCTTCAGTAACCACAGCTTGCCATAGATCCCAATCGACTGCGTTGCCATCGTCTCGAGGCCCTTCAGCTATGCCAGCAGCAGTCCCAGGCGCTAAATTGGGATTGATGGTCGGATTTACAGACGCAATTGTCGAGCTCGACTTTCGTCGATTGGCGCTTGGCGATTCAACCTGATCATCAAGAGCTGGTGAGACTGGGGTATCTGGAACTAGCTCTTCACCCACTGATGCAATGCCCGCTTCTTCTCGCATACGCACAGCCTTGAATCTATCCCTCAAACTTGCCTGACTATTGCGATCTTGGCCATCTGTGGAATTTGCCCGATCGAATCTCGGCCCATTCATGCTATGTGGGCGGTCAGAGATGGGCGAAGTCACGGTGCTTGGCTTCTTTTCTGTCTGGTTGCGGGTAAAAAACGAAAATGGACTCTTGAAGCGACCGGATACCATGTTGGCAGCCTTGTCTGAAATTGATGGAGCAAGGGGTGGTTTGTCGGGAGACTTGAGGGAAGTGTCCGAATAACGATGTGGTTGGGAGTCTTGGGACGGCGTTCGAGCAAGGTGGACGGGAGTACTTTTAGGCTCGGAGACGGCATTGTTAAGTTTCGAGGGAGACGTTGACCGAGTATTGTCTATTGTATATGGTTAGATAAAATGTGAAAGGACCCGAAATGCGGCCTGTGGTGTTGAGGTGGAACATGAATGGACTAATTGGGAGAACACCTCATTCCCTAGGTCCAGAGTGCAGAAACCGAAAGATCATGTAAGATTTTGCCAATGGCCAGCTGCAGCAGTGTCCTCCATTGAATAGCAAGCGAAAAGAGTGGCACTTACCATCTGCGAGATTTACTTCGTCCATGTTTTCGGTTTTGGGAACCACTGTCCTTCTAGGCAATGGTAATGGTTTCTTGATCGTATCATCCCTAGTAGTATTTTCTTTATCCTCCTCTACTGTCGTTGATGTAGACTCAATTGACTTCATGTCTTTGCTTGTAGATGAGGCAGAGGAAGGTCGTCTTTCGGTCAACGATCTGGTAGCTGCAGGAGAACGAGCTCGTGGCTTGGGCGTGATATCAGTATTGTCTTCAAACGCATCCTAGAACTATTAGCTTTGACAATAAGCTCTGCTCTGAGATGGCCATACCCGTTCTTCATCACTCTTGTCGTGGGTTGCCTTGGAGGGCGTTGTGGGGGGGTTTTGCTCGACGGTCGCCATTGTCAATGATGTTATAGCTTGTACGAGATCGAGTGCTGTAGGGGGTGGCGTAAGTTATTAGGCGCAGCAGTAAGAAGACAGCTTTCCAGGTTTGGGACCTAGATCAAGCTGCCATCACTCTGGTCCCAAAGGAGAGATGTATGGATAACGGAGAATGCCGCGTGGATGGGAGGTAGCTCAGGGAGCGATGGTAGGGCGGAGGTGGTAGATGAGGTGTTATTGGGAGCGGTCGAGATTGTAGGACTTGTGTAATGTGGGACAGTGGATTTGACGGGATGGAAGTCTTGGTGGCAGGCAGTGGTGAAGTGAAGAAAGAAAGATCAAGTCAGATCAGGGCAATTGAAGGAAGTAGCTAAACACAGACCTGACAGCTGGACTCTGGAGAACAAACAGGTAACGCCACAACATACAAATTAGTGTGAGGTACAAGTATAATTGTTAGGTCTACGTTGCGGTCCAGTAATAAGCTGATATCTCTATTTTTGGCGTTGAACTTTAACTTCCCGCAGGAGATACTTGGCCTAGCTGCAGCTATCCAGGCCATTTATCGTATCGCGTCTCCTGCACTTTCGGATATCTTATTCTTTGCCGTGATATCAATGTCAATTCTCCGAGCCGATATAATACATCTTATCAGCTCATATCTGCCATTGTAAAGCTCCCGTCATTACTCATATCATACAAACGACAGTCGCAATCGAACATTTAGGCAGTGACGACACGATACTAGTAGCCATATTACATAGAGCATGTGAAATTAAAAAGCTACTTTAAACCTGCATCTTCTTCAGGGGCAAGCACACCCATTTACTGTCAAATCTTCATGTCTATTCATGATGGGTGGATATTAGCTTGGGACCAGAGTTAATTGCCTATTTCCACTCTGCTACGCTCTGCCATCAACTCAGGTCACGCAAAGCACTCAGGTCCCGAAAGCCATGGAATTATGTAAAACAGACTTCAGCCACAAGCCCTTTTTCTCCCGCAGAGCCGCATACTCTTTACTTTTTATGAAGCCCCTGAAATCACTGGTAGCTCAAAAAAAAAACCTCAACAGTACAAAATACTCTAATATTCCCTAATCTTACAATGAGGTCCCTTCGAAATGTGTATAATTCCCTTCGTTCAACAGCATCGCTGTCTAGACGTCCATCTCATACGTTAGCGGCCTGAAAGCTCTTAACTGAAGAACTTCTTTTAAACTGTTCACTTTGTTAGCATTTTCATTATCAAGTTCAAACTCAACAATGCACTTACATCTCAAATCCCATCCAATCTGTGGTCCAAGATTCGGCAACTCGTCCGCAACGCTCTGCACATCCTTATCACCACGTCCGCTCAAACAGATCACAATGTCCTCATCCTTCTTCATCGTCTTCGCTAGCTCCATCGCCCCATAAATCCCATGCGCCGATTCCAAAGCTGGAATAATACCTTCCAATTGACTCAACATCCGAAATCCAATTAAGGCCTCTGCATCCGTCGCAGCAATGAATTTGGCCCGCTCACTATCTTTCCAACTACTGAGTTCTGGGCCTACGCCGGGATAATCTAGTCCAGCGGATATGGAGTGCGTGTCGGTGATTTGGCCGTGCTCGTTTTGGAGAACGTAGGTACGGACTCCGTGGAGCACACCTTTAGTTCCGCCGGTTAGGGTCGCGCTGTGCTTGGCGGTATGCACGCCGTCACCGCCTGCTTCGACGCCGAGAAGTTTGACAGAAGGATCGTTGGAGAAGGGGTAGAACATGCCGACTGCGTTGCTGCCGCCGCCGACGCACGCTACTACAGCGTCGGGGAGCTTGCCGCGCTTTTGCTGCATTTGCATCTTTGTCTCGTTGCCAATAACGGATTGGAATGTGCGCACGATTGTTGGGAATGGATGAGGTCCGATTGCGGATCCGATGATATAGTGTGTCGTTGAGAGATTTGTGACCCAAGATCGAAGAGCTTCGTTGACGGAGTCGCGGAGAGTTTTGGTGCCGGATTCGACTGCGATGACTTGCGCGCCTAGGAGTTTGATGCGGAATACGTTCAATGCTTGACGGCGGACGTCTTCGGCGCCCATGAAGATGGTGCATTTCATGCCAAATTTGGCGCATACTGTTGCGGTTGCGACACCGTGTTGACCGGCTCCAGTCTCAGCGATGATTTCATTCTTGCCTAATCGTCTTGCCAGTAGTGCTTGGCCGAGTGCGTTATTGATCTTGTGGCTTCCAGTATGGTTCAGATCTTCTCTCTTTAACCAGAGGTTGGCACCGCCGCAATGCTCAGTGAGTCGTTCGGCCAAATGGAGTTGACCAGGCCGTCCCATATATGGGTAGTATGATTGATATTCTTTCCAGAACTCCGGATCATCTTTGGCCTTGTTGAAGCAGTCTTCCAACTCAGTCAAACAATCCATGAGCGACTCGGGAACGTATTGGCCACCAAACTCGCCAAATCTAGCAGGCAAAGATGGATTGAACCCATCAGTATTGAGCGCCTCGATCTGATCAACTAATCCAGGTCCATCAGTATCCTTGTCCGTAATCACACCATCAACCTGGACGTTCTCTGGTTCTCGAGCCTCATTGAGTGCTTCAATCATCCCCACCTCTCTTGTTGTCGAGGGTTCGCCAGTCCTACCACTAATCTCTGAGCAGTATTTCTGTACCGCCTGTGCCTCCTGGCCTTCTGCAGCTTCAGCAATCGTGGTGATGATGTGACTACCAATTACGACTCCCTCGGCAATGCTACCAACCGAGAGGAAATGATCTCTTGTGCTAACACCAAATCCAACCGCGGCTGGAACATTATTCGACCACAAATGTACGCGTTTTAGAAGATCGGGTAGGCCAGTGTTTAGTGTTCCTGTGGCACCAGTAACACCCATGCGTGAGACGACGTAGATGAAGGAATCGGCGATACTACAAAGCAGCTTCATGCGTGCTTCGGACGTGGCGGGTGCGATCAAGGGTACGTAGGAAAGTCTAAGCATCACAACTGTTAGCCATTGCGCTCGCCAATGGTCGAAGGTAAACTCACCCGCCGCTCTTGCAGTGGTTGCGGAATTTCACAGCCTCCTCTGGCGGCAGATCAACCATGATGAAGCCATTGACACCAGCCTCTCTCGAGTCCTTGATCAAGCGGTCCTCACCATAGCTGAGCACAGGGTTATAGTAGCCCATCAACAGTACTGGCGCCTTGAGACCCTTTGCACGCGCATCCCGAACCATCTGCAGGCACATGCTGGTAGTAACCTTGTTCTTCAATGCTATTGTGTTGGCTGTCTGAATCGTAGGGCCGTCTGCAATTGGGTCGGTGAATGGAACGCCTAGCTCAATGATATCTGCTCCACCTGCCTCTAATGCGAGCATAATTGGCACGGTGGCGGCGACGCTGGGGTAGCCTGCGGTGACATATGTAACGAATGCAGGCTTTTGAGGTCATTAGTTAAGGTTTTCTATGTCAATTGACCTAGAAGATAGGCTTACACGTTCGTCCCGCTTGCAGCGAGCAAATGTCTTTTTGATGCCTTCCATGATGAATATTTGGTGGGGCAGTAGTCCTGATGAGGAATTTCTTGGTCAATGGGCTAGAGTTGTCTCAATGGATGGGTGGGAAAGAGGATTGAACTGGATGAGAGAATGAGAGGATTTATAGAGGTCAAGTGAGTCACGGATAGAGTCACAAAAGGCAGTCAATGGAGAGTGAATTGGTGTCGGAATGACTCCCTCGATAGTTGTTGAATGTAGGGCGGTCAATGATATTTTTTGGACAAGGCTAACCTCCGATTTCGCCCCGCAGCACAAGCTTCATGGAAAGGCTAGACCTTTTCCGAGCTACATAACAAAAGTAATGTATAATCATCATGACTTGGACATAGCAGTCGTTGCTAGTAAAGGTATTGGATTCAACAGAGGCAAATGGTACAAAGCCGCAAGTAGTGCGAGCATCAACGCACAGTACAGTTCAGCCACTAGATCCTGATCTAGTTAGCCTGATTCTTGTGTTGATATTCGTTGAAATCTTGATGCATTTTGAGGAAAGTACTCCATCTTTTTGGTCAACAAATATCATACAAAGGTTTCTCTCGCGCACGCCTCTGATACATCCATTTAGCTCCCTCAACTCAGATCTTCGACGACGAAGACACGTATCCAGCCAACTTGCCATCATCATCAATCTCCTGCGTACAAAGGATAAACGTGTCAACCAATGCACCCTGACGATACGTTTTATTGACCTCCTGATAATCCTCACTCCCCGACATGGCAGCAAAGTGTTCAATACTTGGATAATGAGCGAAGGCGATCTCATCCCAGCCTTGCTCCTTTGCCTGCCCACCAACAACATGGGCCACAATCTTCGCGACTCCTCCATGGCGAGATCCAACGCGTTTCGCAAACTCCTGCCCATACTTCTTATACTGCTGCCGTTTATTCGGTGCGAACTTGAGCAAGTTCAGCATGGAGACTGGGTGTTTTCGACGTTCGTCTTCAAGGTTCGACACCCATTGAGATAGCTCTGCAGATAGCGAGAGTCCTTGGGATGACTCTGAGATGGGTTTGAGGTATGATTCGGCTGGCTTGACGCTTCCGGGAGGTGGTCGTAGAAGTTTGGCGTTTCGCTCCTCGTAGCCTTGCATGAGGCTGGATCCGACGCCGATGTTTCCGCTCCATGAATGCTTGACGAAGGATCTTGCTTCCAGTGGTAGCTCGGATTCGCCTGGTAGGATGAGAAGCATGTCCCAGTGGATATTATAGGCTAAGAGAGGTATCTTGGACATTTCTTTTGGTAAAATAATCCATCTGACGACTTTGGCCTTGACCAATGGCTTGATGTTCTGGCGGCGCAAGACTGCTAGAACATCAGCCGGTGATATACCTTCCACCAACGAAATAATATGAAAGTTGTAAGTGACCATTGCGTATGAAATGAGTTGGTAAGAGTTGCTGCTATGGATGGAATTGGCAGAGCTCTCTTCATCTTTTTCAATGTTTTTCATGCGACTCCGCCATGTCAATCGACCCTGAATTGCCGAGGCAGTGGGGTACCTCTACTCAACATCACTGGCCATTTGTATGTACATTCAATTATTCAATGGAACTGCACCTAGGAAGTTTACTTCTTACATACTCTACTCCAGAGGACGAATATATCATAGTTGTTCTAACTACATAGTACATATCAAAGCTCACATTCCATATCGCCATCCACTAGCCCTTCGTTCCCTCCGAAGTAATTTCAACCTTCGTCTTGTAGAATGCAACATAATCTTTGATATGCTGTGCCTTGTCCAATGGAGCCGGATAGAACCAAGCAGCATCTTTAACCTCCTTTCCATCTACATTGATGGTGTAGTAATCTGATCATGTCAGTCTGGCTCTTGATCATATCAGGCTATAGCCAACGGTGCAGCTTACGGGCTTCGCCTTTCCATGGGCACTTGGTCCGAGTGCTTGTCTCGGTAAACTGGTCCTTATTGACCAGTGATGATGGCGGAAAGTAAATGTTACTACTTTCAGATTAGATATCATTCTTGTGATTTGGATGTTTTGGGAATAAGTCTACCCCTCAACTGTTTCATAGCTGTCTGCTTCAGCGATCGTGACGCCGTTGAGTTTAGCTGTTGCGTGAGCCATTGTATGGTTTGGAACACTTTGAATATGCTATATTATTGATTTGTTGATTGATGGGAGGAGAAAGGGTAAGTGGAGTTGGTTGTACTGCTTTTATACAAGTAGCTTCGTCGATGATGATTCCAAAGCAATAAGCAAGGTCTCTTATGCATGTGCTAGGGAGCTAGTAAGCCGCCTTGCGGAGCTCAGGAGCTTCAAAGCTATGAGAGGGGAATATGACATATCATTACGTTTTCATGAATCTCTGGACCCTTCACTTCTGTCTCCATTGTGCAAAGCATCTCGCCTTCGTGCATATACCTAAGCGGTTCTTTGAAGCAGTATTCAAAGGCGAGAAGTACGCTCTATCACCAACTCTGAGATTCGCCTCGATTTAGAACTGCTTCAACTGTTTGTAACGAAGATTTGTTGTATGGGTCCTCCATCTAACCTACAATTCATATGATTGATATGTTGTCGACAGGACAACGGTAAGCATAAGTTCGCACAGCTTGTCGTCAAATGCGGATGGATCAGATATACATGTGGCCTAAGCCGACTAAGTATCACTTTTGTAGATTTTGGATCTCGTTAATTGGCTGCCTCCATCACTAAGGGCTAGGTATGTATATAATTGTACGTGCTCCTGAGTACCTCTGCTCAATCTGCAGAGCGAAGGCGTAGTTGCGCACAATGACCTGTCTATTTTGTCACACAGGGACAAAATAGACTAATGCTTCAGAGCAGTTCGTGGACCTGTAACATGATTGGGTTGGTCTTGAGCTATGCTGAAAGAAGTGAAGATCTCTCGATCGTGTGAATGACTTCTGGCCATCACTGTGCCTAAGAACGACATACATAAGACTAACATGTTCGAGGTTGGATTGTGTCTCGATTGATGTCGGCGAAGATCAACTTGTACCCTCGAGCAGAAACACAACGAATGAGAGAATCGACTATCGGCATGAAATATGTGCGATCAATAGCTGGCTGGCTGATTGCCAACTTGTCCACTCTCATGGCTTCCGTCCTTGATTGTATCCAGTTGGTTCCTACAGCCTTGCTAGACCTGCCCGGTTACGACTGCTTTATGACGATCTGGAAGGACTACAACTTGTTGGAAATACAATGGGGGCCCAAATTGCGTGGTTATATTGACGCCGTACATTCGCCTCACGTTGGTTTTCTCAGTGGAGGGCATGGCGTTCTACCCGCTGTGCCAGAAAGCCGGAGTGATGGTCTGGAAATTTTACTTAGCCTGGAAGAAGAGTGCCAACCAAGGTTTGAGCAGGATCCATTGTGGATGAAATATGCCACAGTGAGGCAATAGTCACAAGGACATACTTGTATTTACCCTGCGAATCTGAAGGTAACCATATTAGTTCTTTAGCAAAACACGCAATGAAACCCAGCTTAAAACTACAACAGCGGTCAGACTGAGCACACCATATGCCAAAGCCTTCAAATTACGCATCTCAATGCCCGCTGGCTCTCCCTTTTCTTTCTCCCGCCACTGCTCTTTGACCGTTGTTTTCCCATGTCGTGGAACCCATTTCATGTCAAACGAAGCCTCCCGACCTTTTAGGCCAGTATCGCTCTCTACAATCATTACCCAAAATGCCTTTCGTAGAAACGCCTGTTTCCGCACATCCCATGCATGTATCAGACGAGCGCTGTATACCGCAAACATAAAGAATATACACTGGCCAGCCATCAACGCATAGTAGAACCAGGAGCGCGGCCGACCAAGCCCCAGAGCATCACAGAGCTCATGCCCAAGCAGCCAGCGAGCTGTCGCCAGTAGCATATCAGGGGAAGCGTAGATTGGCGGGCTATTGGAAAGTGCTGCAATGAGGTTGTATGATAGCACACGGCTCGTTGGCGATGGGTCAATTTCATACAGTAAAAGAGATTCGAGTGTTCGACGGGCGGATGCTGCAGAATCAAAGTAGCTTTCTGTTGGCGTGCCCATCAAGTTACCGATATACCGCCAGAGGGCGACATAGTCTTCGCATTCTTGTGAAGAAGGGAAAAGACCTTGGCGAGGAAGCGATTGCCAGAGCAGTGAAGAGCTGAAGGTCATGATAGTTCCGATGGAATCTAGATCACTGACTGGCATGCCATAGGATTCCACGTCGTAGTATCCAGGCTTCTCCTTTTCGAGCTTCAAGATGCGTTGCCTTACCATGGCGTGCAGGAGACGTACACGGACACTGCTCTCCCAGCCTTTGCCACCAGGTTTTACGCTGTCAAGATTTTGTGTGATCTGAAGAAGATGTTGTGTGGTCTCGTATAGACGTTTGCGAGCGCTTTTTGTGCTGAAGGCACCAGTACGTGTCAGTGTCTCCACGACTCTAGCACCTCCCATACCTCCCAACAGTGACTGAAATGCCAAACCTGTTAGAACGGCACCACCGTACCGATAAAACACGTCTTGGCCTCTTTCAATCTGTGTCCATGAGACCCAAGGCGGAAGTTCGTTGACATGATCCCAGAACTTTGTTATGGCTGGGTGAGAGTGTTTGTTGTCTCTTAGTAAAGTCAGGAGATCTGGTCCCTTTGCTGCTGGCTTCTCTAAACCGCTCTGTGCTTGACTGACTTCGGCCTGAAGTTCGGCATCCTGCTTCGGTTGTTTTGACTCATCTCGGATCCTGTATAGCTCTATGAGACAGTCATCTGCCATCTTATCGTAGGAATGCTTCAGAGGCTGCATCTTTTCCAGAGTCAAATGCTCTGGAGTGTTTTCGAAAGTATATCCCCATCGCCTGATATTGTCAGTCAAGGGAAATTCTTACTGTCGATATGACTGACCTTCGGGTATTGGGGGTGTCACGATAGAAGGGAATTGGAACAGACATTGCTCTGGAATAATCTCGCTCAGATGATTCCGGCAAACCTATAAAAGAACTCGAATATATGTCAAGATGCCTCAATAGAAGAGCTTGAGTACCCTGTGAGCCCCTTACTTCAGCAGTATAGCAAGTTGAAAAGATTGATATCGATACATCATCGTTTTTGTAGAAGGTTTAGGAGGCAAAAGTGTTCATGTGAACAGTGAAACAAGGATGGGCTAGTAGATCCCCACATGTCAAAATAATCTGTCAGTAGGGTTTTGTCAGTGACCTGAATAGTAATTTGCTGAGTGATCGATGAATGTAGAACCTAGAGCCGGTTTAAGATTTTATATCTTGATACTACAAGCTTGGTTCCGAAAGTTCCGTTTATGGGTTCCATACAATTAACCTCCGAGCCGCTGGACGATAAGAGTCACTCCTTGATCGATGTCTAATGGGAACATGCGTAATGTTTTGTTGTCTGAAGCTTCTATGTCGAAATGATTGAATTAACGGTGAAATCTTTGAATAAGCTAGGAACTGAAGCATTTTTCCTATAATCAGATTAAGTGTAATGTAACACCACTTTGAGCCAATAAGCGCATGTACGGGCTTTTCGTCGAAGCCAAGAAAATACCTATTCTTGAATGTATTCAAGCCTCAATATATTTTCCGAAAAAGGCGGAATTTGTTTATACTCTCAAAAAGGTATGGAGATTGCTTAAAGTTTTCTTCTTGAGCGGCTCTGTCACCAAACTGTTTTTGACAGCCTCGCCGCAAACTGATCGATTCAAAGCTGGAGACATCTGAGCGAGCATTGCAGCATGTCTTGGTGAAGAGGCTGAGTGCGTGTATTCGTATAATATCTGCATGTTCTTGCAGATACAAGATAGTGCCGACTTTACACACCAATGGCACCGAAAACCTGCAGCCACAATGCTCCATGCTTGCATCCCCGCCTTCTAAATCCGTCTTCTCGAGCATTTTCTTAGCTGTTCAAGCATTGCATGGCCTAGAATTGTCCGATTCACTGCGGCTGAATGCAAATATAGCTTGGTGTGAGGCCTTGGGAATTTGTATTGATAAATATGCGGCGATATCTGTTCCACAGTGTCGTGTTGTCTTCTCGGACTGTCAAACTTACTGCACAACTACCGTTGCCAGAATGGTTTTTGCTTTCAAATATCTCACGTTCGCTTTCTCGCTCTCAGCGTCTGCAAGCATTTTCGCTCGCCATGCCGAACTCCACGTAGCTCGCAGCCCAGCTGTTACGCCTCGAGCAGCTCTCCCAGAGCCCAACATATTAGAGGCCCTCTTTGCTCGACAAGCAGGAGCCTGTGCAATCTCGACTGATACCCTCTGCCCTGATGGATCAGGCTGTTGCTCCAGCGGCGCGGCCTGCTATACCTCCAATGGAGTCGGCCTATGCAGTCAAGCCTGCCCAGCAGGTGGACCAGTCTGTACTTTCAATGGCGGCGTTGCTGGATGCTGCAACGTGGGCGACGCTTGCGGGTCTACTGCCTGCATCCCCGGAGGAGCAGGAGCCAGTACAACAACATCAGTGATACTTGGAGGAGCGACGACATCTGGATCAATAACCGGGTCGGCTACAACTCAAGGTGGTCCATCAGTCACATCGTCTTCCAGCGAAGGACTTTGCAACCTAGGGGCCAGTACTTGTACCTGGCCTGGGAGCACAACCATGACAGCTTGCTGTAGTTCTGGCCTGATTTGTGCAACGGTACCTGGATTCTGCGCAACGCCGGCTCCATCTTTGGGACTGAATTCGACCTCAGTAGCTACGGTTAGCAAAAACAGCACATTGACGAGCACTTCCACCAAGACTACACCAACAACTTCAGTTGGTGCTGCGACGACTGTCGGCGCGACAGCGGCACCTTCAAAAGCTATTGGCGCGACAACTGGGGCATCTTGGATAGGAGGAGTGTTGGGATTCGGCGCGATGTTCCTGGGCGTATAATGAGTATGTTTAATGATTGTATGGTTTGCTAGCCTTGAATCAATAAAATTGGATGATGTTGGTCGTTGATCAATTCAAAGCCGTCTCAAAATTAGAAACATACATACATACATGTTGAGTGTCACGTGATATCAAATTGAACATTCAACATTCAACCTCAAGATCTCTGATCTTAGACTGAGCATTCACCTTCAACAACCACATTATCTACCACAACAACACGAGTATCTCCCTCAGTGTCTCAGAGCCTTCTACTCTTAGATCCCAAAATCATGGCATCTCCTCCTCAACCATCCAATATGACGCTCAACCTGCCCCGAAAGCGCCCAGCACTAAACACAAACCCATCCTCCTCCAAGCGCCGCAAGCCCTCCAGCGCAGGCCCTTCCCATCTCCGCCAAACATCCTTCCCGCCCGACGGTCCAGTCTCCGCACTCTCACCCGGCGCCCGCACACCCCTCTCCTCCGCCCGCTCACCCTCGGTCGAAAGCTCCCTCGCAGCCGGCGGCAGCCTAGTCTCCAGCCTCTCGCGCACCAACCGCCGCAAGCGCAAAGCAACCGACGACGACAATGGCAGCGGCGTAAATGGCAGCGCCCTCAATGGCAGCGGAGTCAACGGCGAGCGCGCAGGCAGCGCCTTAGGAGGCAATGAAGCGGACGATGCAGCAGACGGAGATGACGAAGATGGCCTCGTCGCAGTAAACGAAGAATATGATGAAAGCGCCGAAGCACAGCGCGAACGAAACAAGTAACGACCACCCTCGCATCCTCCCGCATATCCCATTGACTAACATGTGTCTGGTAGTATGCTCCTTGACCGACTCAATCCCGAACAAACAGAACGCTACGACCGTTTCCGCCGCGCTAAATTATCAAATGCCTCTGTTCGCAAACTAATTAACCACACGCTCTCACAATCTGTCCCGCCCTCTGTCGTGACAAGTGTCAGCGGCATGACAAAGATCTTCCTAGGCGAGCTCATCGAGAAGGCGTTGGGTGTGCAGCGCGAATGGCAGGCGGCGAGCACGACGTTGCCGACGGGCGAGAAGATTGATGATAATGCGCCGATTGTGGAGCGCACGAAAAGACAGGATTGTGGACCGTTGACGCCGGATCATTTTAGAGAGGCGTTGAGACGGTATAAAAAGGAGAGTGTGGGGAATGCGGCGGGATTTCTGGGTTTGAGTATGAAGGGAAAGGAAAATACGGCGGCGAGAGTGAATGGGCGGAGACTATTCAGGTGAATGGATCTCATAGTTGGAGAGACGGCTCTTTGACAGTTATATCGGCATGGAAGAACATTTATTTTATGGCGCAGGAAGCGAATTTAGCTTTAAAATGATACCCCAGCTTATGTTTTTCACTTCGAAGCCTGCCGTGAATGACTTGCATACCGTCAATTTAAAGTCACAGCACATAGTGAACACAATGATATAATGGCACGAAACTGGAGTTCATCAATGAATCGTTTTTGAATTTCGGCTCTTATAGAAGCCTATCCTACTGGATAACCCGCAGAACACCATTCCCATGACCTACCCACCGCTTAATCAGACTTGAATGTAGTAACAAAGTCCTCGTTAAGCTTGTTCTTCTTCTCGAGTGGGATCTTAGCTTGACCCAACTTATCTTTGGCATATTGAGCAGTGTATGGGTTAAGACGGAGCATGACGTGATGGTTGCGAAGAGGATTCTTCTTTTGCACAATAGTGCGCTTGTGAATACCAGAGCCCTTGGTAGGACGTAATACAGCCTGGATTTCGGACGAGTTAATCAACTTGTTGAGATCTGGCTGCTTGACAACTGCTGAAGGAAGGAGGAAGTCCTTCTTGAGGAGAGATGGCTCAGTAGTAGAGCCATACACCTTGTCGAGTGCGGCGAAAGCTGCGGAGGTCCAGATGATGAAGCGACCGAGATGGCCACCTGGTGCGAGCTGGAGAAGGTTGAGCGAGTGCACTGGGCACGACTCTACACCGGGAATGTTGCGGAAGTTGCGAGCGAGCTCCAAACCATCCTCCTCGGCGTCGTAGACGACCAATGGACCACGTCGTTGACGGAATCGCCGACCCCGTGATTTTCCTCGGCCAGCGCGTAGCTTCTTGGACTTCTTGACCTTGTCGATATCGGGTCCAGCGCCAACTGCGCGGAGCAGCTTGACGGCACCGGCGGTCTTGGTGAGCGAGAATGCGGTGGAGGAGATGACGAGTGGGACTTCGGGTACGGCAGAGACGTTGTGGCCACGAGCCATGAGGAGAGCGGCGTTGGAAGAAGCAGCGACGGCAGAAGCGGTTGCGAAACGCCTGTTATAATCAGTAACATGTCCTTGTACATAAAATATATATCGTACTTTTGTCCTAGGTTGATCTTCTGATGCCACTTGCGCCAGACCTTGGTGGGCGCAAACATGCGTCCAGAGCGACACATGTTACCGAAAGCAGCCTGGCCAGCACGATGGGTACCGCTACCAGAGACACGAGGAATACGTGCAACAGCACGACCTAAGTAGGGCGTTAATTGATGTTCAGTCAGCTCCATGCCAATATCAACATACCAGTTCCCCAGGACTCAGCAGAGGTCTGATGACCAGCCTTTTCGCTCACAGCATATGGCTGGCGCTTGTTCTTGGCCATTCCAGTGTGAACGATCCTATTTCCTATCAGTATAACCATGGAATTAATTTTAGCATGAAGGCTCCGTACTGAACGATATCTGGGCGGATTGGTGCCAGGAAAACGGCGGGAAGCGGGTGGGACTTGTTGGAGCCCTTGCCATCGGCGCCAATGATGGTGACGGTTGGACGGCTCGTCATTTTGGCGGTACTGTAGGAAGATATTTGTTGGTGGGCAATTGACTCGATGTTCAATTCTTTGTGGTGTTGAGGATTTTAGCGAGTGTGCGCACGTGATGAGGGGGTCTGTGCAGAAGATCGCTGCGATATCGAATTATACGATATGATTGGCTGCCATAGAACACCTGCTTCTTGGCAAGGCTGGATGTCAGGACTATCATGAATTTTGATACACCCCCTTATAAAGAAATGAAGAATTGATGATTACGGTAGATCATAGAGTGAGCGTCAACGGATATCATGATGCAGGAGGAATCCCAGAGCTTTCCCTCTTATTGGCTGCCTTGCTTTAGCATAACTGATGGTGCTTGGCAAGGCTGGATGTACTTTAGAACATCTTGAATCGCGAGACTTCTAGAAGAGTTCCAAGGCTAAATTTCAAGGAACCAAGCTAGGTTTCTACATTGATCAATATGGATGCTGTTAGAGAGCGGGTTCTGGCAACCTGTTCTGAAGCGGCTTCTTTTGGGCGCTATTTGACCTTCACCACAACGAATGAAAGAAATTTAAAGTAGACAAGACACTTTTGGTCTAGTTTTTATTTTTTGTCTGTTACAGTAGTAGGAAGTATTGCCTGCAGAGCACAAGATCCACAACCACATTCTCTACAATCATTTGGAAGAAAACACGCATAAAACAGAAAGCAGCACACCAGGGACACCACGAACCTATCCAGGCTACAAGGACTGAATGGTGACACATATCCATCGAGAACTGGAGAGGGCTCAATGAGACTTGGGGCACTTTTCCAAACCAATCGCTTGCTGAGTGGGTAAAGAGGGATTTTGAGGGGTCGATGGATGGGGTAATCAGAGAACAACAACAGGAGACTAACAACCACAACTTTGATTTCTTTCCAGTCTAGTAGCTACCCGACCCTAAGGGAATGGTATCCTATTCTGAATGAAAAGCACAATGCACCATCCAATAACAACAACAAGAGGGGGTGTACACACGCCAACCTACCAGTATGTCAAACAGGAGGGCTAAAGGAAATGCAAGAGACAAGATCAATTCCTTTACTCGGCTTTAGGAGCGGCCTCAGCCTCGGTCGTGGCAGGTGCAGCAGTAGAGGATGCCTCAGCTGGAGCAGCGGCTTCCTTGCCAGCCTCAGGGGCGGCCTCTGCTGGTGGTTCAGTCTCGGATGAGGTCCAAAGAGTCTAGTCGAGTTAGTTCGCGTTCTTACATAATGTAAGGGAACTTACCAAGTTGTCACGCAAAAGTTGCATGATCAAGGTGGAATCCTTGTAAGACTCTTCGCTCAAAGTGTCGAGCTCTACGAATGATATCAGTAAAATACCCGAGAATGAAAAACGAGGTTACGTACCGGCAATGGCATCGTCAAATGCCTGTTTGGCGAGGTGGCAAGCTTGGTCTGGGGCGTTCAGGATTTCGTAGTAGAACACTGAGAAGTTGAGAGCAAGTCCAAGGCGGATTGGGTGGGTTGGAGCAAGATCAGTGTGAGCAACCTCTGTGGCAGCTTTATACGCCTCGAGAGACTTGTCAGCAGAAGTCTTCCGCTTGTCACCGATAGCGAATTCAGCAAGGTAACGGTGGTAATCGCCCTTCCTAATAACCTTGTTAGAGGGAGCTCGACATGGATGCGACGAATTTATGAACATACATCTTGTGATAGAAGACTTTGGATTCACCACTCTGGGCAGATGGGATCAAGTGCTTATCCAACACATCGAGGATATCCTCGCAGATGGTAGCCAACTCTTTCTCAATCTTCTGGCGGTATTCCTTGATGAGACCAACTTGGTCGCTGTTGCCCTTGCCCTCCTCCTTTTGCTCAATGGAGCTAACAATACGCCAGGAGGCACGACGAGCGCCAATGACGTTCTTGTAAGCAACGGAGAGGAGATTGCGCTCTTCGACGGACAGCTCTTGATCGGCCGAGGCAACGAGCTTCATGTTCTCCACCATTTCTATTCAGGGTCAGATGATTGGAACTAGGCAAGGGGGAAACATCATACCTTCGTAACGTTCAGCCTGCTCGGCGAGCTTGGCGAGGAAGACGGATTCTTCATACTTCGGAGTAGCCATCTTGATGTATATTCTAGAGATGCAAATGTTAGCAAAAGTTTTGGGCGACGAAAATGAAGTGCGCGCGGTAATAAGAGTTAGTGAAGCGCCTCAAAACGAAAACGGTGGCACCATGTTCTATGGGCTCAATTGTGGCGGCTAAAAATCCCCGAATGCGTATTTCAATGTTCCAACGACACGGTATGTCGGAGGAATCATGGCGTTGACTGTCATTTGAGTATCTTTGTATCACGGTGGGGGTTGGATGGTAGCGAGCAGATGGACATGACAAGTCAAGCAGCCATCGGCACGTCGCAAGATCTGAGCAGATGGGCGGATAGATGCCATTGAAAGCGGCAAACGGCGTGGCTAGAGTGTGCGCATGCGTTGGTAGCCTCGATAACGGGAAAGCGATGGGTGTTTTGATAGGAACAGGGCTCTGGCGCAGGCAAGTGGGAAGGGGGGGATGACGAAAAGGGCGGAGAGCAGCATTACCTGGATGGAGAGTAGAGGACTGAGTGGTGTCAATAGACGAAGAGAGTCGGGATAGACGGTGGGCGAGAAAGTCGTGATAGTTAATGGGATGGAGTAGAGGGTTGAGATATTGTTTTGACGAGAGGAGGATTTTGCGGAAGAGAAGTCGATGGCTCTTGCCCAGTAGCGGTTGAGTGACCTGCAACAACGCCAGCCAAAAGCGACATGGCGCGGGCAGAGCACTCTGCCCATTTGGAAGTCGTGGCTGCCCAGCCTAGCAGCCCAGGGTTGCAAGGGCAAGAGCGACCTGTGCTGTGTTGCGCGGGGGCTTTTCACCGCCTGAGGCAGTTGCAATCGACCAGTCGTGCTTGCCGCATTTCCATTGGCTCTTGCCTTTCTGATGACGTCCATCGCTTTCCATGGGGACGTGCTTGCAACCCCTCCAATATCAAGCTGACAACTGGTCTTCGAACAGCTTCAATAGTACCCAAGTAGAAATTACTATACTTTATGTATTTTCTATTTGATGCCTTCGAAATCCTATAATTCTTACAGTGCGATAAAATTTCAAATCCATATTTTCAACAAGTGGTGGTGGGATATGTCGCTGTACTCGTGCCCAAAGTCCCATTATCTGTATCAGACTCTGATTTTTTGATGGAAAATATCATTGAGTAAAATCAAACTATTTAAGCTTGTGCTGGGGTATAAAGAAAGCAAGTGGTATTATACAATATGGTTTTTGTGTCGTATGATTGAGGGCTGGGGATGGAGGTCGCTTTGGCAGTCAAGGCAGTGTATGATTTATACCAGCAACGATCCCGCACAACTTCAATCGATGATAATAATATCATCATCCGGAAGAGTCAATCTACTCACCAACGTCTCCTCCTGCTTCGGTTTCGGCGTAGCACTTTTAGTACCAGCACTCGCTCTACCATTCCGCTCATCATCTTTTCCCTTCGCCTTGAACTCCTTGGGCTTCCACGTTCCATCCGCCTTGACAGTGATCTCACTAACATCCTCACGCCCCATAGCAATTAGTTCTTGACGCACGCCCAGCATCCACTGATCAATACAGAGATTGAGTGGACGCACATCGCCATTGCAGATCGGACACTTCCAAACGTCGACCTGAGTCAAATTGGTTTTGGGAAGTTTCCATGTGTCGTTGGCATCTTTTGGCATCTTCACTTTGAGGCGGCTCTCAAGGAAGTACTCTAAGCTAAAGCATTGCGCATGCTTACAGTCTTTGCCTCGAGCTGGCTTGTCAGTGACTAGCGATTGGGATAGGGGATCGAGGACGCAGATATCTCGAGAATCGGATATGATTACTATATCATCGTCATCGTCGTTGCTGCTGAGGGTTCTAGCAAATTCCTTCAAGACGGTCTCTTTGCTTATTGCATTGTGGGTGCTGGCGTATTGGTAGATCCGGGTTGCATTCGTGAGGCCGACTCGTTCGAAGAGGACGTGCCAATTTTTGGACTGTTGATCGCCTTTGGCAAGGTTGATTGAGACGGTGAGTGTGTTGATGCCGTTCTGTAGTTTGTCTGTGATGTCGATAGGCAAGTTCTTACCATGGTGAAGCTTCAATCGTGGTTCTAGATGCTCATCATTCAGCATTAGATGAACCCAAGTAGGAAAGCCGGTGGCGACTTGATTGTAGGGATCAATGCTCTCGGAGTGGACTGTGCTTTTAACCAGACGGACTCGATATTGAAGAGATGTAGGATGCAAGTCGCGGAACTTGAAGATCGTTCCAACGGTATGGACTGGATGGGATTCGCTTGCCTTGTTACTGAAGTCTTGGTCGGAAAGCTCATGGTGAAATTTAGCCAGGACAATGTCTGGGTTCAACGCATGCGCCATTCCGCCATTAACGTACTGGCAATATGGCTCCTCGGTCGGCAGACCATTGTTGTCGATAACACGAAGAATTGGTTCTGCGAGATGCGCTTGATGTAGAGCATGTGTCATGGCATTAGGTTCGCGAGGTTGTGCACTGAGAAGACCCTGTGGAGGAATTATGGGTGCGGACAGATCGAAAATCGGTTCAACTCGCTGATTGCGCTGCATAGATCCTGTGTTTTGAGCTAGATTTTCAACTGGTGGAACGCCTGCCATGATTTGATCAACCTGGAAGACGTTGCTATCGGGAACTGGCTGGACTGCGAAAGCGCCGTTTGGTGAACCAAGTGTCAGCGCTAAGCTGAGTTGATCAATTGGAGAAGCTCTAGTTCCCGACTGTTCGTCCCCAAATATTCCTTGAAGTAGGTTTGTATTGTTGTTGTCAGTGTCGATTGGTGCCGCCGTTGGCACATCATCAGGTAGAGGTGTAGTAGTAGCCACCAACAAGTTTGTTTGAGCGGGTATTTGTGTCTGAATTGGAAGTGGCTGTTGAGTTTGTTGTTGAGCCTGTTGTTCAGTTTGCTGTCGTCGCTGAGCTTGCTGTAAAGCCTCCTCGCGTTGAGTCTGGAGCTCGTCGGCTTGCTGGCGAGCCTGTTGCTGAAATTGATCTCCAGTCTGGTACTGAACCTGTTCATGGGCCTGCTGCTGCTGAGCCGGTTCTTGAGCCGGTTCTTGAGCTACCAAATCGGATTGCGGGTTATGCAAGAAACGTTGCCATTCATCCTGCTCTTGAATCGCTGATTCCGCCAGATTTTGAGCTTGAGCAAGTGCTTCAGCGTTAGCCGTCATCTCAGCTTCCGCTTGCGCACCTGCTTGAGCAAACAAGTCCGCATCACGTTGAGCGTCCATCTCGGCCTGGCGCTGAGCTACTATGTGTGTTTGATGTTGTTGAGCAGCCAGGTGTGCTGATTGCTGGGCGAGCATGTGCGCATGATGCTGAGCTTGCACAGCTTGCTGTTGTGAAACTTGCTGCTGAGCTTGAAGCTGCTGGGCGTGCTCTCGGCTTTTCTCCGCAAACTGCTGATTTAGTAGCTGTAGATGGTAAATGAATGGGCCTTCTTCAACCGCGTAGAATTCCTCAAACGTGTTGGCTGATTTTATGGCGGAGAGGTTGGCATCAAATATCCGGAATGCCTCTATAATGAAGCCATCGCGAAGGTGAGGAGGTCGTGACCATAGCTGTATCAGAATGTATCTGAAGGATAGTCGCATCATAGTCGTGGAGCAGATTGCGGCATTTATGACAAGTTCTTTTACAGTAGGAGGATAGTGGCGTCTGTCTAAAATTAGTATAAAACTTTGGATCGCAATTGTGGACGCAAGAAAACAGCTGCTCCTGTTCATGCCAACAAGAAATAACATATCTGATCTTGAAGGAATTGAAGATGAGACGGGAACTTACTTGATGCATAGTTGATGGAATGGTTGTAACTCTTGAATCTTCGAGAACATGAGTGCAATTTGTTTGGTCCAGAAAGCATACATATCAGGATAAACCATTGCGAATTCCGACAGAGGGATTGGAAACTCGGCAAAGGCTTCTTCCGCAGCTTGAGGAAGACGTGTGTCGCCCATAACACCATACATAGCTCTGAATCCGCTCATAACATCAACCGACTGTGGTATAGGCCGCATGAGAATTTTCAAGGAGTAAAGTTGCTGCATCAAAAGAAAGAGATGATCATGGTCTTGCAACGCAGTGTGCACAACTCGAAGCCGATCGCGAATAGGACCATCATTCGTGGGAATGGCAGACAGACGTTGGTTGAGAGCGTTCCATGCTGGAGTAACTCGGCTTATGTGGTAGGGCGTGTGCTCTTGAGGCTGCGTATTGATGAAAATTATCGTATGGTTACGATAGAGCTCTGTCATCGACTGCGGACCTGTGCCTAAAGCAGGAATATAGCCACTGGTGGGGCTAAAGGTTGGCGAAGCAGACACTTGTTGGACACTGGCAAAAGCATCCACGTGGTTGTAGTTCAACGCAGCGCTACTTGCGACTGGATATGTCATTGCGAATGGATGAGAAGCGCTATTGGCAATTTGATGCGGCGAAATGGTCCGAATTTGTTGGACCGCAGCGTTAACACGCTGCTGCGGCATATGAATATTCTGGCGCCTAGGAGCGGCTTGCCGATATGTTTGCGCCTGTAGCTGATGATTTGGGTGAGAAAAAGTCGAGGACGGGAGGATAGCGAAAGAACTGCCTTGTTGTTGTGGAGGGGATGCAGCCTGAGCTGAGGTTCGGCGGGAGACATGGGGTGGTCCCATCGTTCCCCAGGTTGTTGGCGACCAATTCGCGCTGGAAGGAGTGCCAGGTCCTGCACTTTTTGGTTTCTTCAGTAGGGATTCTGTTTGCTGGTCAATGGATTTTCGTTTCGGGTGGCCACTCATGACCATGGGATCCGGTGATTGAGACCCTGTAAGGTCGATGGGAGCTGCGGCAGTATTTACAAATATGGGTTGTGGCGTTGATTGAGGGGCGGTATTTATGCCAATGCCTAAACCGTCTGAAATAACAGAAGTAGTCATGCTGGTATCAGGCGCAGGCGTTGCTTGATTAGAGTGTCTTTCTTCTCCAGACTCTATAGTTGTGGTTGCTCCTTGCACTGAGGTAGCCGTCGCGATAGTACTAGTCGTTTGCAAAGCGTCCGACATGATGGAGTCTGTTTCCGCTGGGCCCCCTTCGCTTAGGACTCGTGAAGAAGAGGCACTTGGCAGATTGGTATTGACGGACAGCGGACGAGATTCGTGAGAATCAGCTGGGCCCGGAGGATTCATGCTGGACTCAAGGCCGCTTCGAGCTACCGGCGATATGGTTTCGGTGACTTCGTTGCTCAGAGAATGAGAGGGTGCTCGTGAATCCTGAGAAGAAATGGCTTGGGCTAATTGCTCAGTCCAAGACACAATGGGCGAGGCAGTTGCTGAACTTGTATCAATCGCACTGGAGCTTGAAGACTCAGCCGCTCTCGAGGAGGTGTTTCTCATACTTGTAGTTTCTGGGGTGGGCGCGGCGGGTGTCCTATCTTTGCGACGTATAGGCCTAATCTGGAGACCATCCAATTGAGTATCAAGACCATTGGCTTGTCGAAACTTGGCGTGAAGGTCTACTTCGCGATCCGATTCCGGCTGTTGAGGACTGACCATGGTCGAGGAATGAGTGATGCTAACAGGTCTGGAACTTGAACCTAATGCAGGGCTTCTCGTGCTGTCTGGATTTAATGCACCTGAAGAATTTGAAGGAGAATGATCAGAGGTGTTGGTGGATGTCGAAGTTGGTCCAGGCACAGGAACATGTTGCCTTGACGCAACTGAAGGATTTGAAGTACTGAGCGAGATGTTGGAAAGTCGAGCCGCTCTTGCTAGATGTGCGTTAGTCTTTCAGTAATGTTCAATTGATCCAATACTCGAACTGACCTAGACCAGAGTTTGCAGTCATCCATTCAGGCCTGTTTCCACCGGTAAAGTGCCAGAGAGTATCTCTTGCTGAGTCCAGTTCCCGGTCCCCGGCGCTGCGATTATTTCCGGACATCATTCATGTGGTTCCAAGAAAATTCTTAAACGTTTGGAACGGTTGACAGGCATTCTTTGGTAAACTTAAGTTAGTAGGTAACAAGAACAATGTGTCTAGGCAGAGATATATGAGCTAAGGCTAAAGCTTGATCATTACTTGAGAAGGGATTGATAAACAATTAAACATATAAAAGATATTGCAAAGAAGAAAGGTGTGAAAAGTGATCGCAAACAACACACCTTCAGCATTTGAGTTCTATTGAAGTATAGGTGGTACTTAGCAATACACAAGCTCTGTAGGACCTGAGTTGCTCAAGCCGGGGTAACCATCCTATTGGTACCTAACGGACTGTGGAGAGAGCTGAAATAGATCAATAGTTGGTGATCAGAGCTGGTCAAGAGCTAGAGCGACAAGACGTAGTAGACGAAACGGTGACAACCACGGGGTATATTAAGAATTGAGGCCTGCTGAAGGTACTTTCATTGATTTATGGATGAGAACGCGCTCAACTATTGTTGTATGGATGAAGTTGGCGGCTCAAGCAGTGAGGTTAGAATAGAGAGAGAGCTGTTGTTTCCTTGGCCTCCACCTCAACAGTCAGGGTTGCCTTCCACATCGCCTAAAATGGCGTCTATCAAACACCAGCAAAGCCAAAGTGGCAGCCGTGGCGCGCTGATATGTGGCGCTCCACGTGGCATCCTTATGGATAAGATCTGAAGTCTGGATATATTGCTACAGTGCTGCCGGGGATCTGCTTATCCCCCCCTAAAATGCTAAAATGGCGCTTCAGGGCGTGATTAGAGGGCACGGAGATCTAGAGAGTACGTTAGTATGCAAATTTTGCGGTATAGCCCCTTGGATTAATCTTACTAACTCTATCATCTTCCCTGTTCACAATATTATCGATTTTGAAGCCAAATCTTCCTCAAATTTCTTAATTTTTAGTATTGCGATATTATCTAAATGCCCTCCTTCTTCTTTAACCTCCTCCATAAGTCGACATCTTAGTAATCTATAGTGAAAATAGGTACAAGAACTGATAACGCTTAGATACTCTAAGGCCGTTATTACAAAAGATGTTAGTTATAGTATAGTTACTGTATAATACTAGCGTTGAACACTGAAGATAAGAGGCTTGTTTAAGCTTGTTTATACTAGACTAGGCCCTCTACTACGACTAGATTACGAGATTTAAATCGCACTGTTTAAATATCTTCTTTATTGACCTAATTTAATATAACTTAAGATATTAGAGTTTATATAAGATAAATTCAAGATTATAACGAGTTGACAGGTTATCTTAGAGGTTCTAAATAGGCATAGATATACTAAAAAGAAGGTTAGTAATCTCTAGATCTTTAAGTAGTAGTAATCTTACCTTCTATAGTTAAAGGTTATTATAGCTTAGCGCTTTGCTAAAGCACGTCTTGAATACCGTAAACGGATAATTAAATATACTACTAAATAGCTTATCTTCGTTAATAAAGCAGGGTGTGAGATTGGTAGCGTCTTAAGAACAATAGGGTAGAGTAAATTAGGTGTTGAGTCTAATATTAAAAGCTTCTTAGCGCCTAATAAGCAGAAATTGAAGAATATTAGTAACGCTGTTAAACAGTATAATATCTTTCCTACGTATGGGTATAAAGGCATCCTTTTAGTAGATATTTATAAAGCTAATAGTGATGGTAAAGGCTTTGCTTAGTAGTATAAGAATAGGCTTCTAAAAGTATGTTAGCAATATCCTCTTCCTAGAAGCGTTATTATTATAGATAATGCATTCTTTTATTATAGTAAAGAGGTCCGCGAGATATTTAGGACTACGAGGGTGCGATTAGAATTCCTACTGCCTTATTGCCTAGATTTTAATTTTATTAAGGAATTTTTTGGTGATTTAAAGGCCTAGTTAAAGACGAACAACGTCTAGTAGTATATATACAAAAATTCTATGTCTTTTAAGCAGTTTTTAAGGATAGGAATAAAGGTTTTAGGTAAGGGAGTAGCAAGTAGGAATTAAGCTATAGGATATATTTAACATAGCGGATATGTTAAAGAACACGTTAGGGCTTAGGGTTATGTAGGAATATTTAGGAAATAGCTTTAATTATTACTTCTACTTCTAACTTCTTTACACCATAATAAGAATTTGATATTAAACTACCACCACCACAAATCTTATCTAGAGCTTTCAAAATTGGTATCGTTAAGAAGCTTAATCCAATAAGCATAGTACTAACAAAAATTAGCAACGATTTCTTTACAAATTGTAATTATGTCGTTAATTGTAGATAAAGGCCCCTTACTAAGAAGTTGCTTAAACTAGGCATAATTATGCCTTATAGCCTGCCCTAAATGACACCCCTTTACTTTAAGGGCTTCTATAATACGATTAAATACTAAATACTACCTAAACCCTAAATTATCAGAAAACCACATCTTGAATTCACTAAATTCCTTCTTAGGATGGTATTTTGTTACTAATAGTAGTCCTAAAGGTGCTAAAGCCATAGGAATGCTACCACGGCGTAGTAGAGATATTGAGCGCGAGCGCTGGCTTTAGCTACTAAACACCCTGCTGGAGGCTCTTCTAGGCGAGTTTGAGCTTTCTTAATCACGGTAGATGTTAATGTTAATAGGTTGCTATTATAGATTAGATATTAAAGAAGCCTCTTTACGATGGCGAGCTCGTTAAACAGCTATAGATTCCAGTAATTCAAGCATCATAACCCATAGTAGTTCTTTAATGGTAGCGCTACCAGCAGCAATATTTTGGGCCTACTTATTTAAAAAGAAAGCATCTAGGAATAGGTGTTTTTAACGCGCGTTAAGATAACAATAACCACCCCCCAGGTAATTTAGACATCTAGTATCTTAATACATTGTTTTGTTTAATAATGCAATAAATTCTGAGGCTAAATTGAGTCGACGTTAATGCTCTTCAGCCCGTAGATCTGCCTATTCCAACATCTCCGTCACCATCGCTAACGCTAGAGGGGGTCGTTTAGGCTCAGTAATACTAAATATAATCTCCTATTCTAGATTACCAACGCGTTGAGAGTTCTTACGGAAATCAGACTTATACCAGCAAGTAATTTGGCGCTAAATTGGAGTAAGAACACCACTAAGCTCCTTGTCGCCTAAGCCTAAATTAATGCTAAAGCTATATTGAAGATCTTTGGTCCCCTTCTTTATCTTTTGCTTTAAAAATGTCTATATTGAGATAGAAGAACCGTATATCGTTCCTTGCTCTTTGAGGCGTAGATCTAGCTAGTCTTAAGTCTTTTTGAAGCCTTTAACTAGGCTCTAGTAAAGATAATCGAATTTATTCTTAATCGCAGCTATTCCTTGCTTCTAGATCTTGGTAACGACAATTATTTTAAGAGGGAATTTAGGTGCTAGTGGAGCTAAGGGCGTAGAATTGATTTAGGGAACTAGGGCGCCAGAATTAAGTGAAAAGATCTTAGGATGTTAAGCGCTATTTATTATAGCGTTTTGGGTAGCGGTTCTAGGTAAATATGTCTCTTTAACGTAGTCTAGGCTATATTGATGCTCGTAGATAATATCCTAAGTAGTATTAGGCATATTTTGGGTCTCTTTAACTAGAGGAGGCTAAGTAATGTTAATATCTTAAAGTTATAATTTATTAGCAGCGTATTCTAAGATATCTTAAGTCTTAGTATCCTATCGTGAAGGATACTTAGCTAGTTGAACCTAAGAAGCTAGCAGTATTAGTAAACGATCAGGAATAATGGTGTTTATGTTAACTCTACTACGAAGAACAGGTAATGGCGTGGACTTAGTATAAGATGCAGGAATTAGATCCCTAAGATAAGAAGATATAGCTAGAGCCTTTGGGGCTAGTGTAGGTATTTTTGGCAGAGGAATTCTGTCTGTATCCACAAGGATCTCAAATGACTGTCTAGCAGCCTTTTTGGGTACTAATGCGTAGTATTTACCCGTAGCGCGTGTTGAGATATAGCGGTTTGGGGATTAGATAGGACTAAGGACCTAACGAATAAGAACCATGGTATTAAGAAGTGTTTTAGTACTAAAAGACTAGTAGGAAGTTGTGTAGAAGATGTTGAGGAATCGTTAAAGGTAAGATAACGTTAAATAGGTGTGTTTTAATAATTTTGGACTAAATTAATAGGATATCTTATAGTCGTCGCTATTACTGCTTTATTAACTCTTAAATAGCTCTCTAATAATACTATGAGCTCGTTATTCTGTCTAATCTCAAGATGTAATTATTAATAATCCGCCCTTAACGCTAATAATCCTATGCCGTTTAATATCTTTAACTCTAGATCTTTAAATCTACCAGTAGGAATACTGCCCTTCTACCCGCTTCACCTTTAACATCTTTAGGAACCTAACTTGAGATTACGGCCTAATTAGCTTCGTTAAGATGCAATTACTGTTAAAGAGCTTTGAACGCTATTAACTAGTAAGAATACTGCCATTTTAAGACATTATAAAGTTAATAAATAAGTAGTAATTAAATATCACTATCCGCTATCCGCGTCGTTAGCATGGCTTTAAAAGCGACCTAAGAAGTGGTATTTACGAAGGATGGTTTTAAGGGGCCACTATAGGGCTGCGACTAGGAGGTGCCCTACAAATTTGCACTGTAACGCCCATCCCGTCCTGCACATCCACCCAATTACGGCGTGATCCGCTAACCTGTTATTTTAGGGGGGGGATAAGCAGATCCCCGGCAGCACTGTATGAGGAATTGAGGTTCAAGGGATCTAATTCATCAAAATGTTTTAACCCTTGAAGGACGTCAAGGACGTCTATGTTAAATGTATGGAATCTTGAAACTAGTGTGGATGTTCACCCCGGAGGTATCAAAGTTATCTTGCCAGTTTATTGCCCATTACGTATGCTCGCAATGGAAAGGAATAGCTATTGCTCTGACGAGAATAAAAGTCCCCTTGCAGTGGTCCATGAGCTGCCCAGTAACATAAAGTATTAGATTGGAACTAGCAACCAGCCCCCTGATAAACAGCAACATGTACTCCTTGATTAATTTGTTGAGTTAGTGTTGTCATTTGCAAGATACGCAATTGAATACAACATTGACCAGCGCCAACTCCCAGCGCAAAGACCAGCCATTCTTTCCTGGTACTTATGCAAGGATGGTGGTACTGTACTCAAGCTCTTCCTGACTTCCCCGAGGTTTTGTGTATTGGCTTCTCCAATGAGAAATGATGTACTGGTACGCCAATCGAATTTACATGTGGTACAATGTGTTTGGCTGAACAAATGATGATTCAATTGGTTTCCTGGCCATGGCTCACTAGATCTTGCAAGGTAACTTCAAGCAATGGCGTGCCGCTGAAACCTTAATTTTCCAACCGCAGCTACAAGATTGCTCAGGAGATTTTGTCATGCAGTAAGAGTATTATAAGGAGCAATATACGAAGGCTGGTGTTTGTATCGTCCGCGGATAATAACAATAAAAAGCTGGCGGTGCTCCTATTAGCTACGATGTTAGCCTCGTCTCAAAGTATGCTTTACTCTAGTTCACAGAGCATTTACAAAGGCTTCTGCTCCATCGCGCATACAATGAACTTATTAACCATCGGTAGCAAAGTGTACTATGTAGATATCGCAGTTGATGAGAGCTCGCCCCTTGCAGTGGTGGTGATGTTTGCTCCACTTGTTTCATGAGCTTTTTAGACAGTAACCCTCTTTGGCTAAATGCGGGTTACAATGCTAGGTGTTGCCTCTTTTGATAGCCCATGTGGTTTTTTCTGCAGAACCTGGGAGCGATTCTCCCCGGACTAGCAAAATGGACCATTCACAAAAGATTTCCATGCAAGGTGCTGGCGAGTAATGGTTCGCAGCTGCATCAATAGCCTAAATAATGCGAGCGTTTGAGCGGGACTGCACATTCACGGAGCCGGGAGGGTAGTGCTGTGAAAATCTGAGACGAAAAGACCTGCCCTGATAGGTTATGGTGAGCATAAAATACTCGTAGTCTTATTATTGAATTTGATGGAGAAAGAATACAACAGTAGTATTTATAAAAGAGCGGTGGCGCTTTCTAGAAGACGGGACGCACAGTTGCCCAACTTGCAACAATCCGTTTCAGCTCCACCGGTGCGTCTGCCAGTGTGGAAGCGTGCGCCAGGCTGTTCCCGAAATTCCATTGATTTCATTTGCAAAAGCTCCAATAATCCAACGTGACGCCTGCCAAGGACCTGTCAGCGCTTTGCTACTTGCTAGGCGAAAACTTGCACACCAGCGTCTAAGACTCTAAGTACGTGAGTGCCACTGAGACTACTCAAGAGTACTTCCATGTCGATGCGACCTGGTCCTTGTCGAAAGAAACCTTTGGTCGTTTTTGGTCTTCTCTTCCCTTCTGCCAGTTGACATTTGATGCATGCCAGCAGTGCCAGCCTGAGCCTGCGAGCCTAAAGGATCCGTGCCTACTGCCTACTGCCTACTGCCTACCACCAAGTTCCCAGTCTGTTTGGCTGTCCAGCACTGGTGTCATTCATCCCATCCGACCATCGACGGTTCCTCTCGCCATTCCCAGTCTCAACTTTTACTCGTCTGGTCTTCGTCCCAGAAACCTTCTCCATCTCCGCCTCTTCCTAACCCACCACATCATTGGGACCGTAAATCAACCTCACACCCTCCGCTCACTAGCCGCTTTCCCCGCCTTTTCTTTTGCAACCAGAACATACAAACCACTGAGTCCTCGATGCGATAGCTAGAAGCCGGCTCTCCCGCCATCGTGCCACCATCATCAATCGCGAGCTATTCTTCATCATGGCTTCGTCGAAAAATGGCGACATTCTCATCGTTATTCGTACGACTTTCCCCTCCCTCAATTACAGCCTACCTGTCGGGGGAAAAACGACTGCTAACCAGGTCCAGATGAGTTCATAGCAAGATCCGAGGACGAACTCACCCTCCGTCGTGGAGAGAGAATCGAATTGATCGAGCGCGATGATGAGTTTGGCGATGGCTGGTACTTGGGTAAACAGACCAAGACAGGCGAGTCTGGTCTGTTTCCTGAAGGTTCGATTATTCCCTGTGCATCCGCTGAAACAATCTGCCGGTGGTAAGCTAACCCTGCAAAATAGTCTACACAACACCAGTTGCCAAAGTCGCGATGAAATCTCCCATGTCAGGCCTTAACTCTCCGTACCATTCCGATAAGCACGATTCCGGGTTTTCCATGGATGGCGAGCGCAGTGCAGCAGTCAAGCCCGTTTCTATGGGCATGCCTTCTGGAAATGCTTTCGCCAAACGCAACCAAAGCAACGGTACGCGCAGCGCGAGTATGGGCAACCTATCTCATCAGACAAATAATGCAGTCATGAACGAGACACTCAGTGTTATAGAAGAGCACATTACAGACATGCATACCCCGAGGCAAAGCTTTCTGAATGGGACCACGTATCATTCGCCTGACGATGACTATATGGAAACTCCGGCTAATCGGCTATCATACATTAACGGCGATGAGACTGATGAAGAAGATGTGGGTCACCTGACTGAAAGTGAAGTCAGAGGCTGGTCACCGATTCAAGTGGCTGAACACCTAGAGTCACTTGGTGCAGAGCGTTCCCACTGCGAAGTATTTCAAGACCAGGAAATCACAGGAGACGTGCTTCTCGATATGGACCGAGAGACAGTTTTGTTGAAAGAGTTTGATCTAGGGACACTTGGAAGACGATTAGCGCTATTCCAGAAGATCCAAAGGTTTCAAGCTGAGATAAAGAACGAAAAGCCCGTGTCCAGGAAGCCATCTCAGTCTCACAGATCAGCTTCCATGACATCCTATTCAGAAGCAACCAGAGACAGGGCTGTCTCCACTGGAACCGTACTACCAAAGATCCCTGGCCTGAATGAAAGCTCGCAGACACAATACTTGCAATTCAACAGCAATAACCGACAGAGGTCACAGTCGACCGGCCGACACGAAATCACTTCCACATTATCTGTTGAACCCACTCGCGCTGGACATGCAGCTACACTTTCCTCCAACTCAGCAAGAAGTGTTCCGCATAACAGAAGGCATTCGTCCATTGACTATAGTGCTCCAAATACACCTGAGCAGACACACATGCCAGTTCCTTCATCACCAAGCCATACTAAGCAACGTTCATTCGATAAAACATGGACAATGACTTCCGATAGTCGTACCCTTGTTGTACCTGACTCGCAACCTAGCTCAGCATCTGGTCATCGCCTCTCACCAAGCTTGGATACCTCACATCTTTCCCCTCAATCGCCCGACTACCGTTCAAACATGGCAAATGCTGTAGATCTGGATCGTGGATATTTCTCTAGTAACGAAACTGATTCACGACGAGTTCGAAACTTTTTACGAAAACGCGACAGTGGAAGCCATACTCGTGCTCCAAGTGATGGTCATGGTTCTCTGCGGCTCAGTGGAGTGTTCAAGCATATTCGCACTGGTAGTTCAGATTCTGTGGCCGATACCACGCATAACGAATCTGGATTTCTCAAGGGTGTATCAAGAGCATTTACATCAAGCTCCAAGGATTCTCCAACCAAATCCGAGCATGACACTCCCAGCATTCTCTCTGTCGCGGCTTCCTCAACAGCCCACAACTCCTCCATTACTGAAAGCAGTCCTGCCCCAGCAAAGCAAAAGTCAACAAAGTCGAGAGTGACTGGACTAAGAGCGATCTCCGATGCTATAACTGGTAATGAAAGATCACTGGCATCAAAAAATGCGCTTGGCATAACGGGGTCGAAAGATCTGATTGTTCAATCTCCTACCCGCACAGACTCGAGCAATCAGTCCATAACTTCTACCAGCAAATCCGTATCTTTTGATGAGAAAAAGGAAAGTCCATCAGGTCTCCCAGCAGCGAAATATGTCAGCTTCCCAACCAATGCGCAAAACCTTCGCCGAAAGCAAAAGCATGAAACAAGCGCCTACAAATCAGGACTGGAAAAGAAAACCCCAGAAGTGCAAATCGCTGGCTCTGATTATTCGGGGTGGATGAAGAAGAAATCCAAGAAACTTGGAAAATGGCATCCCAGACTTTTCGTTCTAAGAGGTCGTAGACTATCTTACTATTACTCGGAAGACGACACGGAAGAGAAAGGTCTGATCGATATCTCGTTTCATCGTGTACTGCCAGCAAACAAAGACATCATGACGAGTTTGAGTGCGACTTTAAGATCTGGCTCTGGTCCGGTTAGTCCTCTAGGAACGTCGCTCCAAACGGCCGCTCAAGTGGACGCCGCCAATGCTCCAAAGGACGGCGCGGAAGCATCAGGAGTATTCATCTTCAAGCTGGTGCCTCCTCGTCCTGGAATGTCCAAGGCCGTTAATTTTACACAACCAAAGGTACATTTCTTCGCAGTCAATTCACTCCAAGAAGGACGCGCCTGGATGGCTGCGCTCATGAAGGCAACAATTGAGCGAGACGAACTAAAGCCGCTGCAAACAACATACAAGGAGAAGACTATATCTCTTAATCGTGCGAAAGAGCTTCAAGTCCGCCCCAAGGAATTCACTAATGGTAATGAGATTGGAAGCCTAGAAGATCAACCCACCATGGATACTTTGGAGACTGTCGAAGAGAACGACACGAAAGAGAAGGAAATACCGCTTACCCTTAGCGAGAGTAAAGAGGATGATCGTGATCCTGTGACTGATCTTGAAGGCTGGAGCATAATCAACAGCAGCACAGTTGAACCTACCAAAGAGGTGGCTGTTACTTGACGACAGAGATGATGGCGGCTACAATAATTTCCATTCTAATCCCATCTACGACCATGATATCCAGGATGATACTACACAGGTAGAAGGGTAATATATTGGCCAGGTTTCTTTTGCATATAATTCTGATTTTAGCGTTTGTCATTCTTTGATACCACAGACCATGTCATTTGTTTTTTAGTTGAAATAGTAGCTCGTGCCTATGTGCACAAGAAGTTTTCTTGGATACAAATACACAGATTTCACTCCGGTGCAATTGTTCAAGAATGTTTTGACTGAAGGTGTAACTTCTGGTCAACGAGGAGCCGGCTAAGAAACGCTACTTCAAAAATACCGAATTGCCTCGGATATGCAATTCCAAAAACTCAACACCATGCTTAGCGTCTAGAATCTATAACTGCCCACCTCTTTAAAGCACTTCCCAACTCCCCAATTGCCTCTTTTCTGTGGGCCTTGATTTATTTCTAGACTCCACAAATTACTCTAACATCTATCCCTTATCCACCACCCAAGTACTTGCTACCCCGTAGCATACTATCACCATGCCAGCCCCACCACTTCCCCCAGTTCAACTCCCTCAATCTTACGCCTCCCTCGACTACACCTCCATCTCCCTCTCGCACCACCCCGCGACCTCCAAAGAAGTTACCCCCATCATCATCCTCACCCTCAACCGCCCAAAAGCCAACAATGCCTTCACAGAGCAAATGGGCGAGGAGATGGTGCAGTGCTTCCGCATGTTTGACGTTGATGACCGTGTCAAGGTCATTGTGGTAACTGGGCAAGGGAAGATGTTTTGTCCCGGTGCGGATTTGCAGGTTGGATTTAGAAGAAGTGTCGAGAGGATTGGGGAACATCGTGATGGGTAAGTCAACCTCCACCGCCTTTCAATGAGAAATAGAACTCTCTCTGTGTGTGGATGTGGGCTAATGAGATATGATAGTGGTGGACGCGTAACAACATCAATCCACGCATGCCGCAAACCCGTCATCGCCGCCATCAATGGTTCGGCTGTTGGCATTGGTATCACCATGACCCTGCCTATGGCCATTCGCATCGCGCCTAAAACCGCCAAAATCGGCTTTGTTTTTGGCCGTCGTGGCCTCATTATGGAAGCGGCGAGCAGTTTCTTTCTGCCACGCTTGATTGGTCGTTCGCGCGCGATGCATCTTGTCACTACGGGTTTGACCTATTCACCAGCACACCGGCTGATGGATGGTCTGTTCAGCGAAGTTGTCGACACACCAGCCGAAGTGCTGCCACGAGCCATTGAGTTGGCTGAGGATATTGCGGTGAACGTGAGCAGTGTGAGCTGGGCGCTGATGCGGGATTTGATGTGGCGAGGCAAGGGTAGTGCAGAGGAGACGCATTTGTTGGATTCGAGGATTATCTATGAGCTGTTTGGAACAGCGGATAATGGTGAGGGTGTCAAGAGTTTCATGGAGAAGAGACCACCAAAGTTTGTGGGAACCATGTATGAACATGCGCCGCAGACGTATCCATGGTGGACGCCTACGAATATTGTCTATCCAGCGAAGGGTAAAGTCAATGGACCAAAGCTATAGGTTAAATCTGTGATTAGACAAAAATTCAATTACGGCAGTTTGGGAACAATGGTTTTGTGTTTTCTACGCTGGCTCATTTGCCGAATGCTTGAAAATTGAATTCAGTCATGACTAGCTCTCCCATTCGCCGTGATAAAGCTAGACTACAAAACCCGGTAGTATCCTATTTTGACCCGCAACAACACAACCCATGCAAGAGGCACACTAGTAGAAAGTAGCTGGTCGCTTGGCAGAGAAGATCTTCTTGCCGACGGCCTTGGGAGTGCGATGTGGGAGTGGGAATTGGAGGTCCTTGGTGAGGAGTTGCTTCATGTATGGGCGCTTGACATCATCGGTCTTCTCGATTTCGACAACCTTCAGGACCTGGAAAAGGGATTAGCGACCAGAAATATACCTTGGAGGGCTGGATGCAACATACCTGAACGGACCGGAAACGAGCACGATGGCGGGCGGCCATGTCTTGGTAGAGAGCATCGACAGCCTCTGTTCTCGACATCTCGCGGTACTCCTTGTACATGTTGTGGGTACCCGAGCGAGAGTCGTAGCGCACCCAGATACCGAAGTTCTTCACACGCTGTGGGCGCTTCTCATGGATCTGTTACAAGCCCAGTTAGCCCTCTGTTCTATTCTCCTTCACATCTCCAAACTCGATAATTCCTTCGGCCTGAGGGGTGTATGTACCTGATTGAGCGAAACGATCTCGCCGTTTGCCTTCTTGACCTTGCGCAATTTTCCTAGGAAGTACCAGAAGCGGGACTTGGCTACGACATCGTTTGGTGCGAAGATGCGCATGCGGTAGAGTTTTGGGGTTGTGTTGGTCTCTGATGGCAGATGACGGCCAATGACCTGGTATTCATTGAGACGACCTGGATTTTGTTAGCCTTCCTGGCGATTCCAACGGGTTCTAAGCGGATTTGTGTGGTCTTCGATTGGCGGCGGGTGGGGAACGTGAACGTAATGAGGAGGATCGGGGGGAGGAGGGAGGTCTTACCCATCTATAAAAGGAGTTAGTTAGCGAGAAGACTTCAAGAAGGGAATTGGTATAGTGATCAGGCGTACCTTGACTTTATCGTGGTGGATAGTTGTCGTGAAGGTTGTATTGGAGTTAGGAGGGTGTTGAGATTGTGAATTGAAAATGGCAGTGTGCGCACTAGCCGCGATTAGGTTAGCTCCATTTGGACAACTTTTACCCTCCAACTCTATCTCTCATTGGCTCTGTTAGCCCTCTCACCAACAACATGATCGCGAACTCAGGGCCATCCTCATACACCAACTAAATCGATTAATATCAATCTCTGTGCTGCTTAACCACATCAGCAAGATGAGTTTCCTGCTGGTTGACGAGTTTAAATATCTATATGGACAGGAGGACGGCTATGGCTTGGCTGCAATCTTCACGCCAGTGGCTCCAGAAACCGACCCAAATCGACTGGTAGCGTTCTATCGCAGTTCCAATGCAATGCATGTTTCAAACGAACTACGCTCAGCACTAATCTACCACTCTGGTGGTCTGAGCCTGTCAAAGGAGGAAGCGAGTGCTTGGGTCGAGGTCTTTGCTAGCTATTGGAGTGCCATTGGAGAGATTCTTCTATGCGAAGAGATGATCGGTCAAGGCCAAGCAGACTTTGCCAACTGGAATAAAGCGTACGAAAGTTGGCGTGGTGTGACTACCCTCCTGCAACGATACTTTAATCGTTCGTTGTTTCCATACTGGGCAATTCCCTGTCTATACACTGCTGGCAAATATCTTCGACTTCTTGCCATCAAGGCCGATGATGCCTCCAGGGAACGGTCCGGGAACGTCGCATACTCTGGAGGCTTTGACGACGAAGACATTGTCAAGTCAGTGCGCAAGATGGAAAAGTTAGAAGATGCTGCAAGGGTCATGAACTCTGTCTTTGGTTCTTGTGCAAATGATCGGCAAGTGGACACGATTTATTACAATATAGTATACTAACCACAGAGCAGTGCTCCAATAGAACAATCTCGAAAATGGGGAATATACAACATGGCCAACTTGTGCTTCAAAATCTACTTTCAGGTATTGTCAGATCACTGCCTGGTTGAGATGTGACTTGCTAACTCGTGATAGCTCAATTCTCTCAATCTTTGCAAAAGTCTAATTCGCTCAGTGAGTGTAACTGAGCTGCCGCCCCTTAATCAATATCCATTATCACATCAGGTTACATTCAACTACTATTCTGGCGTAATGAGTTTTATTGAGGAGGATTATAGTAAAGTATGGCGCAGATCGACATTACTAAAACGTTGTACTCATGATTCTCCAGGCTGAAGAATTTCTAAAAGAAGCATTTGAAAAATGTCATCCCCAAGCAACCAAAAACCAGGAGTATTTCGCACAAGAACAGAGCAGGCAGACATAACTGACAAGTTGCAGACTAATCTTGACATATCTTATTCCATGTCATATTCTCACCTCACATCAACTTCCAACCCCACAACTTTTGGCACCGTTCCCACAATTAGCTTCACTATTTCTGCCATTGGCTGCGGCTATCAAACACGCTTCACTGGCCGAGTTTGATGCAGCCTTGCAGGCCGGCGAGCCATACTTTGTCAAACGTCGCATTTACTTGACCCTGGAACGCGCAAGGGACATTGCACTGCGCAACCTATTACGAAAAGTCTTTGTCACTGGCGGGTACGAGCCACTCCTGGAGGGCCAAACGGAAGCCGATCGCAAGAGAAGAACACGAATTCCTATTACCGAATTCGTGGCTGCTGTTCGCCTGAGCTCCAAAGCCTCCAACTCTGGGGAGACCATCGACCGAGACGAGGTAGAGTGCTTATTGGCCAATATGATGTACAAGGTAAGTCGAATGCTCTCTATATTCGACGTGGTCTTCTATGCTTGGTTTCATATCAAGACCTCATCGCCAGCGGCCGGTGCCTGGCTAGGCAGAGGAGTCACATGAGCCGCGCCAACCCAATCACAACATGATCCAGCTAACAGGTTCCGTAGGATCTCATGAAAGGTTATATCCACCGAGAGCGTGGGATCGTCGTCCTAAGCAAGAACCAGCCCTTCCCTGGAACAAAAACTTGAGGCCGCTACCCGTCAACCTTCACACCATCAAAGCATACCATTCCACAAAACAGACCAGCGCGGCCTCCATGAGTCGTACATGGATACCCGTGCCCCCTGAAGATCCGACTACTGCATGTGCATGCTCAAGGACCACTATCCATTCTGCTAACAAAGACCATATCTCGCCGATCCATCCATGAAAGGCCAGCCTTGCATATCTCAGCTTCATCGTCTAGACCAAGTAAGCTCACGCTTTGGGCACCATAGTTGGCAGCCCGCGGAGCATTTTGCAGTCATTTTCCTTGCTCTTTGAGCATATACTCAACATGGCATATCCCAGGAGGTATCGGGACGGTCTGACTCACTAGGTAGTCTGACCAACCATTCATCTTGGATTATTAACGTTTTGCCTCTCACTCGACCACAAGCCAAGAACGCTCTGATGATGGGGTTTGGGCTTTTCTACCTGATTAGGAAATAGTGAGGCAAAGCTATACCCTATGGACTCCTCTCCTGAAGAGTTTTTGATTCCGGGCCCCCTTCTTTTGCCACCAGCCCATCCTGTTCTGCTGCGGCTGATGCATTCAGTCTCGAGTATCATGGCGCATCACAAAACTATACAAACAATTCAGACAATTGCAAAAGTCAAGCGATTTCATCATTTGTAGATTTTCTGCTTTCTAAAATGTGACAAAGTACCCCATACAAGGAGACTGCTATTACTTGTAAATCTCAAGAAACAGCAACATTAAGCTGCATAACAGCGGTCTTTCACCAGTGAAAGATGCCAATTTTGCGCGTAGCAGATATTCCAGCGCCCTCAGCGACCCAGCAATTTGACACTCGATAAATCCCAATCGTGCCCAATTCCACAGTTCCGCGAAGTATATCTGTCGGATAAATATACCGAATCCAATCTCATTCCAACAAAATAGCGAAGCGGTACTCTTTTGTCGCTTTATCTTTTATGAAAACACCTAAGCTGCTACAAAATTTGGTGAACGGGCAAAGACCGTCGAGAAAAGTTAGAAAGTCGTCAAATAAAACTCAAACTCGCCGTGCTGGGAAGCGAGGAGTTGTCGTTAAGTGGTTTCGCCATGTGATCTGGCGGTAGTGTACAGAATTGAAGAGAATGATTTTGGCGTGCTGGTGCTGTGATGGCGCGGTGGAGCAGCTCTAAGGGGTATATAATATTTACAGTTGAAGAGAAGAAGAGGAGACTGGTAGGGGAGCTACCAGGGAGATGGAGAGTGGTGTGTATATCAAGCGTTTCTATCTAAGAAAGCTTCATCTAGGGACTTTTGGTCAAGTCATCCTGTGGGAAATGTTAGGAATCGGTGAGGATTATGTGGTGGGTGAGTGTGCTTACCATGTGATTGACCATGGCGACGAAAAGGTCGAAGAATAGACGACCTCCTCGCTCCATCTCCATCTGCATTGTGCCGGAGCGCTTGAATGTAGCGCGGCTGCGGATTATGAGTGCGAGATAGTGAGCTCGCAGACGGCTATCGCTGTCGGGCGTGTGGGCGTAGGCGAAACGTCCTGAGTTGAGGATTGTAGCACATGAGATTCCGGACTGGAGACCTTGTTTCTTCAGAGCTAGATGCTGTAGTTCAGGAAGACCGTATTTGTCGGCCAGACACTTGGAGGTATTAGATTTCGCCCAACCCGCTGAAAGGGAGAAGACTTACGTAGATGACGGTATCTCTGAGAATACGAACTGGCGTTCCGTTGTCATACATGGTCACTTCTGTGGTGCCGGCTCGGGCTGCTGCGTCGGCAGCATCTTGGAGAGCCCAGCTGTTGCGGCGTTTGTTGAATTCTAGGCGTGGATAGTAGTCTCCTTTGTACAGGTATTCAAGCACACAGGAGAATATCTCTGGTTCTTCGTTGGGGAGATCGATGCGTTTGTTGGATTCGTAGAACTTCTGTTGGCAGAGTTGGGCGAAGAATGGGGAGTTTGAGATAACTTCTTCATGGGCGGCGAAAAGTCGTTGTTCTGCTCCGACTGAGAGTGTAATGATGGCACTTGTGAGAGATCTGATATTTGTTAGAGATGAATCGAATCAGAAAATCAGGGTGAAACATACGGAGATACTTGAGGAGCATTCGCTGATTCAGCTTGTGCAAGTTGTTCCTGAGCTACTTGTTCATAACGCCGAGATGATCCGGCTTTGAATGATGATCGTTTTTTCGAGAACGAGGCTTTAGCAGCTCGATTCTTTGTTGAGAAACTTTCCTGTCGACGGCCGGTGGAAAACATGGTGGCTGGGGATGGATGTATGGATGGAAGGTTGATAGTACGGAAAGGAACGGGATGAGGGCCGAACAAGAGGGTGACAAAAAGGGGAGGGAAGAGGTACTTAAGTACCAAAACAATAACTAGACAACACCTCCTTACAAGGGTATGTATTTACTACGAATAAAAATCCAAGAGGCTTTGAAATGGGAAGCCTGCGAGGGAACTTACTACTAGGGACGTGGGAGACAAGGCGGACGAGTCAAAGATGCAGGAAGTGAAAAGACGGAGCATTACGAGGCAAGCCTTTGATAGTTATATACCAGCAGAAACGTAGAGGAAACACAGCCTGGTCAGAGGCCCGATAGGAGAAGCGAGAAAGATACTTTCAGCCCGTTAAGAGGCGTACAAAGGCGCGGGATAGCTTGTTGAGTGATGCCTGCTATGGGCAAAATGGTGAGTCCCGGGGAGAAAACGCGACTTTGCCGGACAGACGTCCAATCACGCGTTGCTCATGACAGGAAAGTCGCGCGGTTTCACGGGATCTGGGCACTCATTAAACCTGTATCGGGACTAGTGCAACTCGCTTGTCTAGGGGTTTTGATGCAGGGGCGGCCTGTGCTTGCGCTTGTCTCACCAGGCTGATAGCAGAATCCATGATCTTCCATCCCCATTTTCCGATTGAATTAATGAGTCCTACCAAGCTCAGCCTGGCAAGAGCTATATACCTTGTATTGCAGACTTTTTTCAAGACATTGTAAAATGATGTGTCCCAATGCTTTGCATCACGATCCAATTGTAGGCCACGAAGCAATGGGGGTACATGTAGGTGACGAGCTCGACCGCCGCCTAACCAGGCTACTCTTTACTTGTATCATGTCGTGCTTGCAAAGAGTCAGAGGCAGGGTCGGCAGACCAAGCAGCGATGATCCTCTATCCCAAAGGTCCCGTTTTTTCGTGTCCAGGAACCGGCAGAGCTCTACCTTGTAAGCTTTCGCATTGGAATCAAGTCCAAGCAAGGCTGGGCTGGTCTCACCAGAGCAATTTATCAATCCCTGCTCATGTGGCGCCTTGCATCAAGCTCTTGAGCCTAGTCCACCTTTTGTATTGCGATGCGCACCAATAGCGGTTGCCTAATGGGGTTTTCAACGAGCCATCGGATCAATTCCGATGAGGCCGTTGCAACGCTTTTGCCTTTTTCTGGTCACCCCGAATATCGAGCGTAGAGAGGGTCTGCTTGATGCAGGGAACCTTTGTAAAAAGCAAGTCACTTAAACTACTAGTAGCATTTTTGGTATCAATTCATTAATTCGTTGATTGGAATCAACCCCCTACTGCATAGGCATATCAAATACTAGCCTACAAATAAGAGAGCCTATCCAAGCTAAACACTTTAAGATGTGTCCGCTTCCTTCGCTGTCTCCTCTGCCTTAGTGTCCACGTCCATGCCCGTATCACTCTCCTGTTCCGCTGTCTGCCCTTGCGTCGGCTCATGAGCTTGGTGTTCTCGCAAAATCCCTTCCACGCCACCCGGGGCGCCGGATTGAGGCCCCATATCTTCAACCCCAATCTCCTCCGGGCCTCGCGCATGAGGAATCTCTTCAGACTCTTCTGCTGCAGCGGTAGTAGTCGGTGGTGCATGTCCATCTGACGCATCGTCGTCAGCCGTGTCCATAATGTTCAAATCATCATCCATGATTCCATGTCTTGAAGGAACAGGCACCACACCGGCCTCTTGCTCTAGGCGCAATAGCTCACCTTGTGTGACAGCACCTTCAGCCCGTAGAGCGGCCTCTACGCTAGAAGGCGATCCAGGTTCGTCGGTCGAGCTCTCAGGTGTAATTTCGCCATTTGACATCACAGTATCGCTAGAGCTCGGTGTATCGATGGCGTGCTGGTCATGTAGTCGCTGGGCCGTATCCTGTAGGTCGCGATCTGCATCTGTTGACGGCGAATTTGCTGTCAGCCATGGAATTGGAGTGAGAAGAGCACCACCTAGGCTTTCATCGCTTCCTAATGCCGAGTCAATATTTCCATTGACTAATAAGCCAGCTGTCGCTGACTGAGGAGCCGTGTGATGTGGTAAAGGAAATATCGATGTATTGCTTGTTACGCTCACAACGCGATTGAGGGCTTGTAGATAAGCGGGAAGGTACCGATATTCTCGCTTCGGCCAGAGTATTAATTCTGAAAGTCGCTGGATGGTATGGGGAGGGTATGTAGGAAACCCTCTAGACAAGCTATCTCGAATGTCGGCTTGAAGGCCTTTGGCAATATCTAATGGTGATGGCTTCGACTGAGCTTGTCCGAAGAAATCCAAGGTTGCATTTGAGGTGACCTGCGGAGGGGCATTTTCCTTATCCGTTGACTCTAATTCTTGTGTTGGCGTCACGCGAGAGCTTCTAGTTATCGTTGGCGAGCTGTTGAGGTCCGTCTCGGAGGAGGATATCGCTTGCGCTGGCGGTTGTGGTGGTGAGGTTAGGGAAGACGGAGGTGAAGGAAATTCGTCGGATACAAGCTGTTGCTGTCAGTGATCAAATCAAGGATGAGTCTTGCAGAGCACCTGCTGTTTCTATTCTGTTTAAGATAAAGTCGCGGACTCGAGACCAGTCATCGCTGCATCTGTTAGTACAAAGCGCATCGAGTCGTAAAAGTGTACGGTGTACCTCTGGATTGAGCCGCCACCTGCAGCCTGCTCTAGGATTTCTTCAACTACGATACCACATTAGTATGTGATGAAGAAGACGTAGGAGTAGAAGACTTACCCGATTGCATTGCGCGAGCGAAGTATGGGGCAGCTTTGAAGATCTGAGGAATGTTGCGCAGAGAAGAAAAAGGTTGGCGGCGCGTACTCAAGAACATCGCGCGTGCAGTGAAGCTGCCGCATGATGCAACTGCCTCCATTTCCACCAAGATGCGCCAACAAAAATACTGTCACTCCTTCTACTAAATGTTCCAACATTGATACCTCTGAGGGAACAAATATATGAAAAGGTCTTCATGGAAATCAAAAGCAAGCATGGAGCTTGTAAAGTAGCACTTGGTTCACATTTTTATAGAGTCGTATGGTCGCAAGAAGTTGTTTGCTGTCACAATGCGAGAACCCACAACAGGGAAATAGTAAAATCTCGACATTATCAAATGCCGAATACAATATGATGTGTTCAATGACATATCCCATTCACAGAGCAGAGTTTGTAATATAGCAAAGTTGCCATGCTATGCAATAAAACCCACCAAACACCACGCTATGCATCTAACGACAATCCAAATCAACCATACATCCGACATGATCGTACAGCTTTTCTTTCCGCCGTATTTCACGTCGCCTTATCTAGAAACTCCTTGGCCTCGTTGATCTTGCTAGCAAGATATGGACTACCGCCGCGATCCGGATGGTTCAGCAGCATGAGCTGGCGATGCTTCTTGCGCAATAGATCTTTATTGATACCCCGTTCACTATTTACCCGTCAGTATCCTCTCCAATTGTTTGCGCCATAGATCTGCGCACTGCGATGGGTAGGGACGTACGGAAGTTCGAGGATGAGCGCTGCCTCTCGTCGGTTGATCTTGGGCTCGAAGCCGCCTTTATAGTATCCGCGCGCGAGTACACCAGTGCCACCGCGCCATCTGCGCATGGCGACAAGACCGGCTCGGCCCTGGGGATGTTAGTATATGCCGGTTGAATGTATTGAGATGGTGGACTCACGAAGAAGGCGGCTGCGGCAATGCCGAATCCGATGGCCACGGCGGAGGCCATGGCTATAAAGAGTTGCTGGAATTCTGGATATGGTAGAAGTAGTGCGGAACAGAGATAATCTTCTGCTTGTGGGCTGGATAGGAAAAGATTCAAAAGATCTTTTTGGTGATGGCAAAAAAGTTGCAGCTTCCGATGTGCATTTTACAGGGTCTCTGTCTGATGAAGCCTTTGGCCAATCAATACCAAGGACAGTTTAAACGTTCCTTTTCACGATACTTCATTCCACGAATTCGACCAGACTAGCTCTGCGAGCTGTCCATTCACTTTTCATACTCATTTTGGCATCAGTCGTATGCCTATTGAACAGGCTCTTACTTGTAACTACATACCTTCATCGATTGCCATTGGTAGTCAGTCGCGTCCTTGATCTGATGAAAAGGGGCATATCACTTTCACATGACCATTCTTTGATTGAGTTCCAAAGTCAAGGCTATCGTTTCTGGCCTATATATTGCAGACTGCTAGGTATCTGTGCGAATAATCATTCACCAATATCTAATGCTCCCATCCTCTCCATCTAAATCGAGCCAACGATAGCAAAATCAGTAGGACTAAGACCATTAGCTCTAGATCTCAGCTGCCAATGTACAGGGCATCTACTTACTTGTTTTCTCAAGGATAGCGAGGACTTAAACACCTTCTCTAGCCTTTACAATCCCCCGCGGGCGGCTTTGGCATCATCTGGGCTGATGCATGTCAGAAATGTAAACATTTTTTGGCTCGAGTCAACTTACTTGTTCTTCTCAAGATCATCGAGAATGGAGGCAACGTCGTCCTGGCGTTTGTTCAAACCACCACGGGCGGCTTGAGCATCATCTGGGCTACTTAATGTCAGCAATGCGATCTTGTACTGCTCTTCCATACTCACTTGTTCTTCTCGAGGTCAGCGAGAACAGAGGCAATGTCATCTTGACGCTTGTTCAAGCCACCACGGGCGGCTTTGGCATCATCTGGGCTGCCACATGTCAGCAATGCAAAGAGACGTATTGCTTAGTTGTACTCACTTGTTCTTCTCAAGGTCATCGAGAATGGAAGCAACGTCGTCTTGACGCTTAGTGATGAGGCCAGTGATGGCATCAAGAGGATCCGCATTAGCAGCACCTCCAGCGCCTCCGGCGGCTCCGCCCCCGAGAAGTGATGTGATATCACTGAGATCTATCACTCTGTCAGATGTTGAACTTGTATTTCTGAGTGCTTGCGTACCTTGACGCTTGTTTAGGCCACCACGAGCGGCGCTGGCATCTTCGGGGCTACAGTCTGTCAGCTATCTTGCTTTCCCCGGATCATGGGTGGTTTGATATGTACCTGTTGGCCTTAAGAGCTGCAAGGACAGAAGCGATGTCGTCTTGACGCTTGTTCGGACCACCACGTGCGGCACTGGCATCCTCGGGGCTACACATGTAAGTAGATGGTCGCAAATACTCGAGTCTTAGAGCTTACCTGTTTGCCTCGAGAGCTGCGAGGATGGAGTTCACATCCTCCTGAGGAGTAGGCAGAGCAGCAACGAAGCCAGCGGCAAGCGCAATAGATACAAATGTTTGGAATCTCATATTGAAAATGGTAGTAAATACAAGAAGTAAATGAGCTACGCTCTATATGAACAAGAAAGTAAAGAGTAGAATATGATATCGTAAAGACACGGTAAGAATCAAGCCTTCACACGCTGGCTGGATATCTGACTTTTATGACCTCTGGGAGTTACATTGCAAGCGCCATTACAACCTCAGAGCACTCTCTTGCAATGTTTCATCACGGGCCCTGAGATCAGAAGTCATCTGAATCGAAAATGTTCAGCGCATTGTTCCTTTTCTAGAACCATCAGTGTCAGTTATGTAAACATTCGGCTTGACAAGCGTGACAGGATAAAGCTCTATGGATAGCATCTTACCAATAAGAAAAATATGCAGCTCGTGCGTACGGGTAGATCATTATGCAAGCCAGGTTTTATCGTCATCTGTTTTTGGTAGACCCACTTCGTGATGCAAATGGTGTTGCAGAATATCCCCTGGAAAAGCAATTTTAGAATACCTCCTCATTGGATAGAACAGTCTTGTTTACATTGTCCTTACTATCACAGATCTCATTTGCCCATTCTTTCAAGGTTCGTTTTCCAGAAATTCCATGATACAGAGCTTGACAAACTACAAGGACACTGACCAGTGGCGTGTTTGCATAATACGCTCTGTTAAGAACATTCGTACGCTATCAATGGCCTTGAAACAATATCACAGAATACCACAGGAAGCTTTTTGTATTACTTCTCCTGTTGTTTATCTGTCGATCCTAATACAAAGCTTTTCCAATTCTCGCCGAGAATTTTGACGCCCTCTTCAAGGCTCCAACCTCTCAGGTCACAGATCTTTCGCGCTATTTCTTCTAGCTTCTGATCCATCTCTGGTCCAGCTCTATGCAAATCACTTTCTATCAAGATTCTATCGGCCGGCAGAAACTTTATACATTCTTCTGCCTTCGATACTCCACCATTTGTAGCAAAGTTGATTTCCATACAGAAGGAGACATAGACTTTGCTGGGAACTGTGTATTTGAAATATTGTTTCAGATTCGTGGCTGGTCCTGAGTAGGAGTGAAGACATATCCGTGGTGGAAACGGCTTTGTAGTAGTTTGAGTATCCGCCTTAGTCTCTTCAGTCGCTGGGGGTGAATCATCGTCCTTTTGAGCAGCGACGTTTTTGGCTTCTAGAGCTTCTGCTCTTCTTCGTTTTGCTTTGGTTTTGCTCTCTATCTCGTGCCCTTTCCATAGTTTGTTGAAGAAGTCGAACAATGCCCCGTGAGCTTGTACTCCATGGACACTTACAGGTCTCTCCAGTTCACCAGCCAGACGTACTTGGGCTTCTAGAACTTTGAGTTGATGCTCCATGGATACACTTTGAGGAGACAGCCCGCGACCTTCTCTTGAGCCGCCAGTTCGTAGCATTGTTCGCTTCTGGAACTCTTCTGCTGTCCACGGTGTGGGTATGCGGAATCTCCTGTCGATTCCTACTTCGCCAACCATGGCGAGGGGGTGTTGAAGTAGATACTCGCGTTGCTGGCCGAGATATGTTGAGAGCGCGACCAGTTCCTCGGGTGCCTTGACAAACGAGTCATCTGATGGAGCAGGCGTGAGCACAGAGTCAAAGTGCTTTCTCCTTTCATCCTGAGTGAGTGTCGTTCGACCATCAAATTGAGTATCATCAAATAGTAAGTGAGCCATCCAAGGATGCCAGCCAAATGATGGCAGTACTCGAACGTTCTTGTCGAGGGTGGTGCCTTTGGGACCGAGATTCTGAGCTGCTTCGTGAACCATTTCTTGATCTTCCCCACGTGTTGCCATGAGAGCCAATGTTTGAGCCTTCATGTCTGGAATTTTTGCGATAGAAGCATTGATGTCAGTTGGGTGGCAATGAGCATCGAATACGCCTAGATGCCATGGAAAGGCATCCGCATCTTTATTGTCCCCCATAGTGATAGATGACGGAGTAGATGGACCTGCCTTGCGAAAGAGCTAGAAGGTCACTATCCCCGGAAGAATTCGCCACATTCATCGAGTTTGCTAACAATCATGGAGAAAGGTCTTTGCCATTTGCATCAAACTGTTTGGGTCGATGACTGGTCGTGGAAAATGATTGGTGGTTGCTTTTTGCGGATCAGGCTGGTCACAAGGCTGACGTAGAGTGCGGGGAAACGTCATGAATATTAAGTTGGCAATGTCTGCCCAGAGTCGTCTTGAGTTGAAAAATCAAGACTTCGATTGTTGTTGTTGCAAAAGATTATGTTCGATCCCACTAATGCCACATGCCATTAGATGCATTACTCGTGGATCATGAGCTCTTAATAATAGAAACTACTACCAGCACCCTGGCCACCATTGAGGCGGAGGGCGGATAGCCGGCATGGCGCACTACATGTAGATAGGGCCATAAAGATATTTCTATCCTAGCTCCTATCATCAACTTCACCTCTTATCGTCCTTCAAACTTCTTGGGAATCTTAGTTTTCCAATTTGGGGTTTCGTTGAAAAACGTTTGCGATCACCATGTTATGACACCATAATGGTTCTTCGCTATCTTTTGCCAATTTGCATCGTTCTCCTCTCACTTCCTCTAGCCATATTCGCTGCTCTAACTACCATTGTCGCTGCCTTCACTCTCTTTCTACGCGTCTGCATCGTCTATTTCGATGTCGGTCTAGCCCTCGTTCGCAGCTCACTGTACATCATTCCACCCAAATCGACGACCAAATCATCCTACGCCAAACCTAGACGACACTCCTCTTCTACCAATGGCAGCAATGGCAGCTCCGACTCGCGACATACAGTTATCCGATCTACTACTCGGTTGTCCCCCGAAAACTCATTCATCACACCGTTAGCTGGCGGTCCACGGCGATTTAGCAGCACTACCCCCAGCGTCCGCTCTTCAACCTCGCTCACATCTATCCCCGGCAGTCCGGCCGATGCGCCTACTCGTTCAGACTCGTTCGCTTCACTAGTTGGTGCTGGTCTGCCAGATCGAGATTACGAAGGTGTGGGTGGATGGCGCGATCTGGCCGCCGACGAAGATGCAATAGCAGATGAGGCCCGGTGGACGAATATCAATTCTCGCCTGGTGTTGCCAGCTGTATCGCCAGGCGTGAGCACGCCGCGGCCGAAGAGACATAGTCGTAGTTTGACGGCACAGAGCCAGATATTCCGAATGTCTCCGGTGCAGAGCAGGGCACGCTCACCGCATGTAAGCAGAGAGGAAGTTGGTGATTATTTTGGGCAGGTTTTTGGACTTGGGTCTGGGAAAAGGAAAAGTGTGCAGTTGCAAGATGAGAAGATGAAGTAGGTAACTTCAATTCGCGGGAGCCGCTGATTTTGCCGGATTGCTTGTTAAGTACGGCGTTTGGGGTATTGTTGTTTCTCGTGGTCGATTTTGTGACTCTTGTACTTGCTATGTTTGGCACAAATCTTAATCCCTTGAAAACAATGAATCGCAACTAGAGCAAAGAGTGGCCGTGGAATCACGAATGCTAATACGCACGATCTGGTGGATATTGCGAAAGCAACGGTAGTTATATATACTACCAACTATTATCAGGAACTCAGTGTCAGTAATCATAGTGGAGTTTGAACTCAAAAATGCTGTATCAATTCTGATTCTGGTATACTCTAGAGTCTATTGAACGCCTTTGAAACCTGTACATATATCGCCCTCAATTCATTATCTTGCCCTCAACTTCGTCATTTCAAACCACTCCGAGGTACCGCGCATCCATCCTCTCCAGGAACTCGGCATCAACGTTGAAGAAGCTCTTGTTCACATCGAGCTCAAAGAGGCGGCTACTCTGAAGAGCACAAGCAGTCTTCATGGTATCACGCAGACAATCTATCTCGTTCTCTGCCATGACTAGAATGACATCGCGTCGGTGGAGAACCTTGCTACGTTCCTGTGGCAGTAGTATCGTGTAGCGCTCGATCTCCTGTTCCACATTCTGTTTCATGTACCAGTCAGAGTATGGCGATTCCTTAGGCAGGAATTCACACTCCCACGTTCGTCCTGGCATGTCGACGAATGTGCTTTTTTTGCGAAGCGCCTCGCCGAATTTAGCTGGGAAGAACATGGAAAACGACCAAGGACGTAGAATAGAGAAGCGGGCCCCTGGATTCTGTTTGAGAAACGCCTTGGCTTCTTCAACTAGATTGTTGGGGTTCTCCTTCACAACAGAGAAGTTGTAGGAGATGGCGAAGGCAGGCGATCGGCCTGGCTCGGTTAAAGCAATCGCCACTCCAATTGCCGGATTGGTTTCTTGGGGAGGAGCGGGATCATACGAAGACTTGATAAGGCCTTCCTTATACAAGTGGGCAATGACTGGACGGGTTGTCCTGTCTGCCAATCTTGAGTTCCGACTTTCCATGAAAACCTGAACATCTGGTTGCGAATATTCGCCCAGACTTGTCACAGCGTTCTCTGGAACCTCCTCCGATCTCTCCAAGGGATGATTCTGGCTTCTGCCCAGCTGATCTTTCCGAAGTGCGAGACCAACAGCTTCATCGTCGGGACACTTTTCAAGTTTGAGCGTATACTCTGCACTTACTTCAGCCCAGCAAGAACCCGAGAAATGGAGTATCATCGCGGCGCATGTTTGACACGCCATACCTATAGAAAATATGTCGTCAGGGGGCTCGAAACCAGACATTTTAGAAGAATTGTGTTTTTGTATATAATAATGTACTCGATTGCTCCACCGCTTGCTGTATGTACATGCCGAGTCCTTCGACGATTCATCTGTCTCTAATTCACACCAAGGTATTTCGGATCCATGTCAATCAAGAAGTCCAGGTTGACGTTTATGAATGAGTTGTCCAGATCCACTTCCAAAAAGCCGGAATACTGAAGCGAGATAGAGGTGACCACACTGTTGACTAGGCACTTGCCATCATCTTCTGCCATGACAAGTACAACATCTCCTCGGTTGACGATCTTGCCTGCGTCCGGACCAAGACGGCTCACAAGGTGTTTTGCCAAGAAACCGACATTATCGTCAAGTAGCCCCATCACAAAAGATGGTCCTTTCGGCAGAAGTTCAAAAGCCCAGGTTCGGTCTTGATAGTCCGCAAAGACGACCTTTTCAGAGATGTCGAGAGCCATTGCTACCGGATAGAGGTATGCCATTGACCACACTCGCAGAATAGTAAATCGAGCCTTTGGATACTCCTTGGCGAAATCTCGGGCGGATTGTAGAAGATCGCAAAGCACTGGCTCGGTATGTTCGACGCTATAGTCTATGGCAAAGTCCGACGACAGTCCAGGTTCGGTCAGAGAGACCGCGCACCCAAATACATCTCCAATTCCGCGATCCCAGTATTTTTGGGAAGGTCGAATCAAACCTGTTGCGTATAGAGTAGCAACGACAGGTCGAACTACAGCATCTGCTGCTGGGGAATCTTTTCGTTCAACGTATATCTGGTTCAGGGGATCCGTATATAATTCACGAGCTTTGATTGCGTTCTCGGGGACGTACCCTGTTCTCTGTACAGGGTGCTTGAGACTTCGCTCACGCTGCTCAGTTCGGAGCTTGTTATCTGCTGCCTTATCTTTGTAGGTTTTCTCCAGTGGGATTCTATAGTCGTTGCTAAAGCTTGCCCAACAAGGGCCGTGAAAGAATCGAATCATTGAAGCATAACACTCGCAGACCAGACGAATACGAGAGGCGTCCATGAGAGGTCGAATCGTCAGTCTCTCGAGCAGCTCGATACAATAGACCATATGGCCTGAAATTGGGATGATTTTTCGAGTCCAAAGCTGAACGCGAGCTTGCATTGCCTCAAATCGTTCTTGGTTTGATTTGTCGAGAAGAGTCGCTGCGCGGTGTAACTGGAATTTATAGACAGAATTCACAGCTCGTATTTTGTTTGACGTGAGCACTTTTGCCTCGCGTTCGATGGAATTTTCAAACTTGATCTGTGTCCACACATGGAGTACTAGACCCAAGGCCTGCTGTCCAAATTCCATCAAGTAGTTTGCAAGTGCCCAAAAGACCTTGGCTTCAAGATCGCGACTTTTGGCAGTCTTCACCACGGAGAGCATATATTGCATGATAATCATACTGTCAGTATATTTGTCTCGGAGCTGATGAAGAACTCGGATGCAGCAATTGTAAGTCTCTTGGTCTGTGCCAATTCTTTTCCAGCAACTCAAAACTTTCATTGCTGTATCAAAGCCTTCTGTTGCAACAGCTGCTAAGAAAGTTGGGTTTTGCGATTTGGAAAATGATTCAAAATACCCGGCGACGCGGCTCTGAAGCATTTGTGAGTCTCGCTGGGATAGAGACAAAGCTTGCAGAAATTCGGCGTCGTTTTGTATGGGGAAAACAGGCCAAGTGTGTTGCGAGTCCAGTTTGTGCTGCGAAAGAATGGACTCCTCCTCAGCATCAGTTTCGGTGAACCAGGGCGAAAGGCACAATATGCCATTGCCGTCCTGTCTTTGCTTATCAAGTTCTTTTAGATAAGCTGACTCGAAGAATGCCGTTTGCTTCCCCTTGAACTCGAGCGATTCATCCCAAAGAGATATTTCGCAGCCGGCGGTGATTTTGTCCATGGCACGTCCTGTTGTTGAGTCTCGATACAGTGTCTCCAGGATTTTCTTGTCAGAATTTATATAATCAAGATTGCTGCGGATGCGGTAGGCATGGACAAGCGCCTACATAGTGGTTAGTGATGACCACCAGAAAAAATGATTGATAACATACCCGTCCAATCATGGCTTCAAGGCCGCCTTCGCATTTTAGATCTCGACCAGGAATTGGATCCAGAACGTAAACCTCATAGTACTCGTGGAAGTTGAACTTCCATTTTCGTTTGCTAGCCTGCAGAGCGAAGAACTCTGGCCCAAGACTTTTCGAAACTTTCCAGTCTTGCTTGGACGATAAGCCACTACCTTTCTTCTCCCGGCTTAGCCATAGTTGATCCGGAATTGGAGATATTATGATCTTGCCGTCGGCAGCATCACGAACCAGGAGTTGAGTGAGCGAGGGCTGTAATCGAAGATATTCGATCAATCGCTGAGTATATGGATCGTCACGTTTGACATAGGCAGCAATGTAAGATCGCGTCTGTAGAATCCAATAACCCTGTTGCTGTTTGTTTTTCTTCTTCTGTTTCTGGTCCTTTTCGGTATCGAAACAGCGTTCATGGGCATTTTTTTCTGCATCAAACACAATGAACCCAAGTTTGCGCCAGTTTCCAAATCCAAGGTTCCATTCATGAGCAGACCACAGCCACCAAGTTGGGCTCAAAAAATAGTCGGAAGTACAGAGTACGCTTAGCTCAGAAAATTCGTCCCAGCTTCGGCACAGCCCGATAGCAGTGTAGAAGTCGCAGTTTGTGGTCAAGATTGAGAACTGTAGCCATGCTTTTCTCGACATCGATCGCTCGCTCGCGTGGTTCCAGATTGAGAAGCCAACAACCGTGAGCTGCGTCTTTGCTCCTGCTGATTTTGGCTTGGCCTTCTGGGCCGCTTGCTTTTGGCTGAGGCTGGGAGACTTCATTGGGACATTTAGCGCATTCGAATCCTTGCGACCATGAGAGACTTTAGTAGTCACATCTTTCCCTGTGGAATCGAGCTGGTTCTCAGCGCCGCTTGGAGCTGAATCGTTGACGCGATGAAAGTCTGCGCAGGCATCCCGTATTTCCTCAAATGAAGGATTAACCAAACGGAGGCAAAGACTTTGAAGCTCTGAGACCTCCAGATCTTTGTTTGCCAGGAACTCTTCGATGCTCATGGCTTTCACTGCAATGCGAAACAAAGAGCCGTGGGAAAGGAGGTGCCGACAAAAGAGCAGCTTCTTTATCTGCTGGACATTGGCCAGTTCTTCCTCAACTTGATCAGGTCTCATTGGTGGTACGTCCTTATAGCCGCAATGAGATCGGACACCGCTTTCTAAACGCTTCTGCATATCGTGGCGGGATTCTATGCTGTCTTTGGGAATCGGAACGGCTGATTTGGCGGGATCGTCTTTACCAGGTAGGTTGCTATGGCCCTTGGAGTCGGACTTGCTACATGAGGCGACGAGATGAGGCTCCTTTGATGCAGACTTCTCGCCTGCCTTCTTTCCTCTTGGATTGTTTTTCTTCCCTTCCTGGGCAGCCTCTTCCTGTTGGTCGGTGTGTTCTTTTCGGGAGGTCTCGTCCCTCTGGGATACTTCGTCTTTCTGAGAAGCTGCGGTACTCGATAGATGGAAATGTTCGAGGAGATTGACCGGTGGCACTACCAGTGGCTTAGGATTCTGATCTTCATCCGCCAACCAGAGAAAGAGCTTGATCATTTCGATACAATCGGCTCGCTCTTCAGCGAGGGCAGCTTCAACCAGATCCCAAGTCTCCTTGTTACTGCCAAAACGCGTCGTCATGGTCATTTCCCAAATCTCCTCGATGTCCTCGTTCTTTCTCTCCTCTTGCTTTCGGTGACTCTTAGACAGAAATATCTTCACAGCCTTCAGGTGCTGTTGGTATAACTTGTTTTCGTCCTTCACTTTCCGAAGTTCCTCGTCTTCTAAGACAGCTTCAAGTTGCTGCTGCTCCTTAACCCATGCATACCACTGTTCGTTTTCCCACGTCACCTCGTCAATTCTAGCAAGGAGATTTTGTAAAGCTCGCAGAGTTGAGTTCTTGTCGGTCTTCAAATATTCGACGTATTTCGCATGACCATCAGGCTCTGTGGACTGGTCATGCAGAGTCCAAGAAAAAAACCGAGTGGAGTGGAGCATTCGGGCTCGGATCACTTTGTCCAGAAGGGCGTGTCGACGATGAAGGTACTCATGGATCACATTTAAGTCGTTGAGCTTGAGGCCATGATAGTTACCATTCTCAATGGTGATTATGGGAGGATTGAAATACGATGGCAAATTGTTCCGCAAGGAATCGAGTTCGGCATTAGATCGCTTGTAACTAATGTACGTGTCTTGAGGGATCGGTTAGCAGATTATTCATATGGTTTACTTGCCTTGACAACTTACCATAGCACACTTTGTAGTGCTTGGGGCAAAACTTTTTGTCCGCTGCTGCCACTAGTGAGGTACATGGCTCTAAGCGGTGGTTGAGAGCCTGACACTGCTCCATAGCGACAGTGACCGTAGGATGGGAGCTTATAGTCTACTTTGGCGGAATGGCGATGGGAGAAGCAGATTGATAAAGGATGGATATAATGAGCAAATGGTAAGCGTAGTGGAGAGCGCGGCGTTCTTTAACCAAGTCGCAACGATGGGAAATGAGCGTGTGGGAAAGCAGAACAACAGCGAGAGAGTTGCTAGTAGAACAACAGCAAGCGAGTGCGGGAAGGTAGAGCAACATCGACCTCATGAACACGCTAGATCATATTAACAGCAACCTTACGAAGACGCTCGGACTCCATTACCAGGCATATTCGAGGTGGTTGTGAGAGCATCTCGTTGGAGACGCCGCAGTGACTGAAGCTCACCTCACCAAATCGTCCCGATACCTCCCAGGTGAAGAGACGGGCACTCTCATGATAGGCCATGTTATAGGACGTTTTGGAAAGCTTCCGCACTGAACAACATGTCTAGTTATGGACGATCAAGAATTTCTTTCCCCAAGTTGTATCGAGAGATATGTATCTCGCCCTGGGAGATGTGTAGCTATGCCTGAGCAACCAAGAATTCCAGCATCGAATGTGTTGGAGCTTTATCCTACTGGAACCGCCCAGTACTCGACTGAATGCCATGGCAGCTTATCATCCTGCTCTGCGTTTGCGCTCACGATATAGGGAGTCAGTCGGTATCGAACTTGACGTCTTGCAATCTATCAAAATTCAAGTCCTCCTGAATGAAGAGTCGCAGGGAGTCAGACACGAAGAGAATATGTAGTGTCTAGAGAGCTGGATGTATGTTGAAGCAAGATAGCAAAGGCTACTTTCTCGGAATGTGACTGTCATCGACCTTGTTGTCCGGCTTCGCAAACTTGCCTGGATTGTGATTTCCGGATAGCAAGGAGTCAGTACTAGCATCTTTGCTTACGAGGCTGATTAGAGCGATTTCGTATCGAAATAGTAAAGGAAGACTCACAATCTGTAAAAACAATCCCTCCTTGGTGTTTGAAGAAGTACAAAAAATAGCATCAACATGGCCAAGAACAAAGACAGACAAGCAAAGAAAGCACGCCACTCTGTCTTACAGTCCCATCGACCTTGTACAAAGTGTGATATTGTAGAGCAAAGGCTGCATACGCAATCAGCTTCAGACAATGGAACTCGTCCTTCGCCATAACAAGAACTACGTCAGCGAACACTGCCACGGCACCGCCCGCGTTTTGCCTCGGACCGAATTCATCATGGAGCGGGTTGTTGACTTCCTGATACAATATATCAACAACTATTGGTCTGCTCTTGGGTAGGAAATTGAATTCCCAGGTTCGCTTTGAAGTGTCCGAAAAGGCATAGCAGTGATTTGCATCGCCGTTAGAGTCTAACAGAGCAGGCCAGGCATATTGGCAGCTCCAGATTCTTAGAACGGTGAATTTGGCCCCTATATTTGCTAATTCGAAGAGCTTGGCCGTGGCAAATGCGGAGGACGTGATTGCGGATCAAATCGTCGTCTTGACATCATGTCTATACGCAAAGTCGACATACATGTCGGCACCAGATAAACCTGTAGCTTAGAAGACTACCGCTTGTCCTCAAGCAGTCGGACACGGTAGGTCTACTAATGCCGTGTATGAAGGCCGATTTGTCGAAGAGTTGAACAACTTCGCAATCACAGGCCGAACGGCAGCGTCCCAATCGCAAGGAAGTCGGTCGATGTCCGAGAATCGTGAAGGTGTCATGTCTTTCCAATTTGCGGACGCCCTCCAAGGAAATAAATCGGCCCGCCTCACCTAGAACTTTTGGCTCCGAAGATTGCTGTCCTCAGCATAAACCGAGGCCAGGGTTCGTCAAGCCAATCGTTTTGACTAGGTTGCCTGGTTTGGTCACTGAATCTTGACCAAGAGTGATTAATAAAGTGGTGGAACAAGCTTGCATAATATTGACGAAGTAAGTTAAGCGCTTCTGGTTGCTCGCTTGGTGGGATATACAAAGAGTGCAGCATTTCCATACAGCGAGAAATATGTCCAACATTGGACATTAGTTTGCTCATTATCTTCTGTATGCGTTTTCGATAGTCTCAAATCGAAGTTGCCGTTCAGGTTCTAGTAATGAAGAACCGCGGTGGAGCATGCCTTCGTGTACTAGAAACAATGTTAGTGCTGAAAGTTCCGAGTTACGCAGTGAGATGGCAACATACTATTTGTTATTGTTTTCATGGAGTTCTTCGTGGAAACGACTTCATCGTCGAAGATTATGGACTCTTCCAGTCCGTCCACATCGCTATAACCCCAGAAGGTTGAGATAGAGGGTAGCTCATAAAACTCATCGAAGCTGCGACATGGTTTACTGGCTTCCCTGGGGCCGATGTTCCTGGTGAGGTTCGAGAACTGGAACCAGGCTTCTCGAGGCATGGACCGTTCACTGGCATGATGCCAAATCGAATGTATAGAAGGAAAACACATAAAACCATCGTTACTAAACCGTCGCTGCCATAGTGACCCTTGCCGCTGCGGAATTGACTCTCCAGAGGAGGATGCCAGTGCGTTTCCGGCCGAGATGTCGTTGTACGCGCACACGCTTCATGTTTGGTGTCCAAAAGTTGGAATCGCGACGACCTTTGTCGTCATAGGAGCCTGGTGGCCTGAAGATGAAAAACTGGGTGGATATCGATCGTTTCCATTACCTTTGAGTCACCATCCCGGCGCGAGCTCTGAGATAGTAATCTGGCGATGTCATTAGATACTAGGGATGACATTAGTGATAGGTGCTCCCAGGTATATATTAGGGTAGTAACGTACCATTTGGAATTGCTTGTGTGAAGCTGTCCCAGGTATATACCAGTGTCAAACTCACGCAAATAGTCGAATATGGGCAGCCGTGCCTTGGCTTCAGGTTATTGTTGGTTCAGAGGCCAGGATCCAGAGTATATATGCTGTAATGCCATGTCATTGCTCGACTGGTTCGAAACTTTGAATACGCTGAAGATGGGGTAATTTGGCGTGAGTGAGCTTGGTAAGGACCAGACTTTTGGGACGATTGAACCGGTTGCCAAATTTTGAAATTGCTTCCATCGTCTAAAAGTCAGGGTTCGTTGACTGTCTAGAGCCTTCGTAAGCCGGGAAGGGGCAAAAATTAAATAGGTTATATAACCTTCGAAGAGGTAAGTGATCTCTGAAAGCCAGATGGATGTTGGAAACTAGACCGAAGATCCTTCTACAAAAGGTTTCAAAATTCAGTTTGCAGTTGACTGGCTTTTCATCATTGCTTCGGGCTTCGAGTTCTGGACCCTCGAAGAGTTTGTGCTTGTATTTATAGTTGTTTGTTTGTTTTCAGGAGGGTCGAAGACGACAGAGCTTGAAAAGCGCATCGTCGAAAATAAACAGTCAAGTCGGCAAATGAGGCTAGATATGCCTCCATAGATAGGTCATATCAAGGAGTCCTATTCATTCGAGATATGCTCCCACGACTCCCTTCAGAAAGTTCAAAGGTAAACCATCAAGCCAGAATACAGGACCATAGCCTTGGGTAACGGCAAGTATGAGAATGCCTATGTAAGCTTGTCAGCACATTCCAAATCCGAGATCAGAGCAGCATAAATACCTGAAGCCATTCCAATACATCCCAACAAACAAGCAAACCTTCGCCCAAACAAATCATTAGCACACATCACCAGACGCCATCACACCCTCACACCAATAACACATGTAACAATGCTGAAATGTAGTGTTTCAAAGTCCTCTATATACATTATCTGCGCACCACACACCATCTAATCATCTACTCACCCAATCCACCCACCAAACATCAACCCTGCCTCCCTATACAGCCAGCGCGGTCATTACATTCAACAAACGACCCAAAGTTTGCGCAGCACGCTACAATCCCACCATGCTAAAGAAACCCGCTGATGCAGCACAGCCAAAGAAGAAAGTAAACAGTGATAAAAAAGGGGGGCGCGAGAGCTAGCGCGGAAGAAGAAGAAATATAGAACGGTTTGATACGAATGATATGTACATTTACAATTGAAAGAAAATAAATGATTATAAACGGGGTATATGTGCGCGAGAGGTAATTACGAAGAACTGAGTGCGAAGAGTCGGTATCAATCGTTACTAGTATGAATGGATGCAGTGGTTGTGGTGGTGTGGCAGGTGGATTTGGGTGGTGGTTGAGTGCCATCTGCTTCTGTTTGGCATTCTGGTTTGTCTTCTTTGGGTTGTGCTGACGGCACGGCGTGACCCTTTTTACCCTTTTTGAGAAGACCTTTTGCCATGGTTTGTGATGTGTCCTTCGGATACCATGTGACTGATGTGAGTGGCTGGCTCATGGTCGTTTTTTGCTCTTCTCGTCGTGTCCGGAAACTACGTTATCAATGGTCTTCTCGATCTCCAGTTTTCCAGAGAACCAGAGGACTAGAACCAGCCAGGCGCAGAAGAGGTTGGCGACGTGATGAAGAGTGTAAGCATAGCTCACGCCATAGGCGGCAGCGTAGAATGCCAACACGAGAAGAGTTGTCAGGGTGACATATCGTAGCCGCGAGGAGACTTGTGGCACTAGTTTGCCAGTAGCTGCTGTTTCCACAAGAAAGATGAATGGTACAATTGAGAGGATGTTATGATGAGAGGAAAAAGGTGTAAGCCACTGGACGGCAAGATTGCGAACCCAAACCACGAGGACGGGAAGGTTGATTGGTAGGATCCATATCATTAGGACTAAGAGGGAGTGCGAGTAGTTGTAAAAATTATAGGTGTAGTCAGTCCGGTTTTCTCGTAATAGTCTCCACGCCCGGATCGTCGTGACGATTTGGACTATACAGAGCACGAGATAGGCGAATTGGTAGGGTAGAACGGTTGCAACGAGAGCCAGTAATAGACTAGTTGTGATCACTCGTTGCTTTGTTGATGTGATGGCAAAAGAGGGGTTAGCTTGCTTTCTGTTATGTTATTAGCAATGTTTTTTAAGAACGGTAAATCTGACGTACCTTGAGTCCTCGGTTTTACTCTGGGACATCAATTGAGCAAGCAGTAATGTGAAGAGATAGGTGACAATGAGGATAGCATAATTAATGGCAATGCAAAGGCCAGTGCATATTACGCCGAAAACCGGGACAAGGAACCAGAAAAAGGGGTCATGGGAGCCAAAGAGAAGGTTGTTCATAGTGTAGTCGGACATTGACTCGGTGGCATTGCTGCGGTATTGAGCAAACCAATCCATCAATTCGCCATTCTGCTCCAAGGTTGTCGATGATTTTGACATGACCGCAATTATAAAGATTATGAATGTTAGGAGAGCTGGAATTTCACGCTGAAGACTCAAGTTCAAACCTTCAGCAAAGCTCATGAACAGTCCAGATTCGTCATAAACTCGGAATTGCTGGGACAGTACTAATGCGACCATCACCAACGGGAAAGTAGCAAATAGAGTTCTGTAGCGCATCCAGAGTTTTCCGAAACTTCCGGGAATGTCTAAAGTAAGAGAAACATTGAGAGGTGTTGCACACGTAGGATCAGACCAAAGTTGGAATGATAGTCCATGCTGTTTGTCCTTGGCTCTCATTGATGGTGGCATATATGGCGCAACACCGTGCAGGTTCACATCTACTTCTTCAACGTTGACGAAAAATTTGGACTCGAAAACATCAGATATGTATTGTCGAACCAATGGTCGAAACAAAGTTTCGGCGCCACAGTTGTTTGGCGAGATGGAAAGATGGAAGGAGAAAAGGCTGGACTCCAAGGCAGGGAGGTTGATATCCATCAGCATAGGACGATTTGCGGGAAGTGTCCAATGCACGCCTGAGCTCAAGAGTTGTTGAGTATCCACATTGGAGAATACTCGAGACTCAGATCGTGCGCTGAACTCGGCGATCAAAAAGTCATAGCTGACAGTTTCAGCCTTGTCGACAATCGCAATGAACTGATGCTCGGCGAGGGTTTCCAGGTCGTATTGGAAGTACGTATAAGGACGAGTCTTCTCGAACGGGAATTGCGAATGCGATGTTGATGCAGGTAGAGCAATTGCATCCATACCACCATTTTTGCACGCCAATCGAGTGGATCCGGATCCATGTGCATCGCCAGAAAGATCCAGGTTCATGGAGAACAAACTTTCCGAGTGTCCAGCTTGGAGAGGAAACACACTGCAGAATAGAATCTCGATCTGATCACTGTGCCCTTGATGATCGACATGCGCGCTTGTAAGCATAGTAAACTTTCGTCCTTCTGAAGTGCCTTGAGGGGGAACGGGTAGAAAATAGGCCTTGGTGCCACTTTGATGGCCAAGAGCGCGGATGACTAGTCTTTCGCCTTGCGCGAGCATGGTATTTCCTCCGTCCTCGAGTGTGAGAAGAGTTTTGGGCTCTGTAATATGGTTAGAAATATGAAATACATGGCGCTTATCAGCCTTACCAGTGTGCGGTAGACTTTTCTCCGCAATATCTTCCAAGCCAGTCAAAAACCACGTTTTAAAGGCCCTCATTCGTTCCCCGCGAGGTTTCGTTTGGGCTGGACGAGCAACGTCCAATACGTCAAATATTGCCCTGATTACTGTTTTACGGAATTCGTCACACCATGTGATAGCAAGATGATCCATGCCAGTCCAGACATTGGGTATCGACGACGTGAAAACCGTGAATCCATGGGTTTCTGGAACTAGGGAAGAAACGCTAGCATAATCAGACGGTACAATGGTGTCTAATCCTCCACCAGCGATTGAGATTAGCGTGACGTGCCATAGAGGATTATCCATGCCCCATTCTTTCGAATGCGATCGCCTCCAGTAGTCGTTGATTGTTTTGTATGTTTGTACCATCTGGGAGTCAAAGGTGACGGGAGGTCTTGCGTGAGGCGCGGATAATGTAATTATGGTATTAACGGAATTTGTTTGGTAATTTGGCATCGTGAGCATGGTACGAGCAACGATACCACCCATTGAATGTCCAACGAGGATTACGGAACTCGGATCGGGTAACTTTGGGTCCTTTCTCGATTTCTCGGGGTTGTGATATAGCGATAGTATATAAGCAATCGCATCATTTAGATATTCGGCTTGGTCAAGTAGCGTTTGACCATGAAAGGCTGTAAAATCCTCATTGAAGTCAACGGTAAAGAAATCCAAAGCGCGTTTTCCAGCATCCAGAGCGCTTGAATCGTGTCGAATTTCTTGATCAAAATAATATTCGGCTTCGGCGGCAAGTGATCGAACCTGCTTGTAGCTGCCAGCATTTCCTGGTATGAACAGAACTGGAACACCTTTGACCTAAAAAGAGTTAGTTGCCAATACTTTCCAATGCGCCTGTAGGTCTTACTCGAGGATCTTCGTCCACTCCAAGTTCGCGGTATAAATGTAACGAGTACTTGGTCGCAAAGCGCGTGTGTTCTGTATCAAAATCGCCAAAGTTCACAAATGAGCTGGCCATGTATGACATGCTGCCTCCCTTTGGATCCAATTGGCGCAAAGTAAAGGACTGGTATAGGCACAGTACCAAGGTCACGGCAGTGACCAAAGTGCCCAATGACAGCCATGACATGGCCCAAGGGTTTCGTAACCTGGCTCTTTTAGCCATACCGCTGAATTGCGCCATATGTGATGAGGTCAGGTCGCGTTCGGAAAGAGAGAGCCCATCTGAAGATGCTATCGTCGAAGCCTTCCAGTTCTGCTTTGAAGAGTCGGCCCGCCGACTTTGTTTCCGCTTGGCTGAAGCAGGAGGAGGTGTAGGATTAAGGTATTGCTTGGATCTAGTATTTTTCGCAGGTCTATCGGGAGAGGTAGATGGAGGAGAGACGGAGGATTTTGAGGTATTCGCGGTGGAAGGGCTATCGTCCTCCTCATCGGTGGTGGACGCGGAAGGTCGTCTTCGCATTTAAAATTGTCCCGCTGAGGACCAGTTCGAAGACAATGGGCAGGATTATGGCAGCGGTAGAGGGGGAGAAGGAGGATCAAGTAAGGTGGGCAAAAGACTCGAATCCCCTTCCGTATTACCTTAGAGGTAGCAAAAGATACTAGCAAAGATGGGTTGGCTGGGGGTCGCGATGGAACGATGCCGAATTGGGAAGGGGGTGTCAGTGCGCAGCTTCCGTTTCGACTTGGGCTGTGTGGTCTACAATTCAAACTTTGGCACAGTCTATGTGGCAATATCGTTGATCGTTCAACGTTGGTTCGCTGGTCCCGTTGGTCGGAATAATCCTATCTATCTCGCCGCTCATACTCCACCAAAAAGTCTGGTCGCTTGGATTTATGTACCAACTACAAGTCATTGGCTAAACAGATTACAGACATAAGGAATAGCTACTAGTATGGAGAAGAAGATCAAGCTATCGTTCCCCCAGTCAAGGTCAAGCTTCCGCGACAGCCGAACCAAGCACTCTTCATCAAAATATTTTTGCACAATTATCTCCTACCTACATCCATCATGTACCAAGTTACCAAGTTACCAAGTTACCAAGTTACCACCAAGTATTTCATCCCCTACTCCGCGTTTCCGACGTCCTTAGTCACTCGGTACCAATACTCTAGCCTGCCAACTTCTTCCAAACCTTTCAAGCCTTCCTTGTTCGCTGCAGATACAACGTGTCAAAACCGAGCGTGGGAGCTGGGATGGTTGTACCAACTGCCTTTCCAGTATTGGCCCTGCTACTTTATGCCTCCAAATTACCACAGGAACATAGCTCGCGTGCTTATAGTAATGGCTTTTCCGACTCGTGCTCACTGTTAGCGCGTTATATACAACCGCCTGCCTGAGTGTCTGCACAGATCGAGCTCTGCTTTCTCCATTATCGAGCACGAAGCAACTGCGCCGTCGCTTCAAGAACAAGCCTCTCTTATCAAATCCTTCAAATCCAGCCACCCAGCAGCATTCAATTCGCAGATTGACAAAACATCTTTAAGCCTGAACGAGTTTACCGCCAACATCGCATAATTGAGAAGGCGCTTGCTTAGATCTAGCTCGATCTTTACTGCACGAACTCCTGCATGTCTCGGGAAAGTCCAACTTCTCTTGTCAGAATGTTGGAAGCCTGGCGCTTTCGGTCAACTGCAATTCCTAGTTGCTACTGGTTGGTTATTCCGCATTCGAATACCATGTTCCTCGCGATAAGGAATAAGAATGTTCAATATAACCTTATTCGACTCTAATTAAACCAGGGATATGTCCAAAGTGACCCAGAGGCATGGACCTTGTAACGAGAATAAACATCACGAACTACTAGACTGATTCAATACGATTGAACAGCGCACTGCATATACTTTTGTATGACTTGGCCGAGACTCTTCTCCGTTTTGGTGAGCCCGTATTGCACCCGCATCTTCGACTTGCCTTCGTAGAATAGGGTATTACCCAAGTACATCTCACAACTGCGAATACTGTACGCTTTTGCGTTACTTACAATCTGTTTGTCCGAGCTACCTCCTACTCCGTACAATCCGTACCTGTGTAAGTACTTTCTATCTAAGCATTTTTGTAAGGATCAAGCTTCGGTCTGGTGTTACCATTTCTATATCTAGCTTGCTTTTCCCAGCAAACAATATATGGCCTTTCACACGATTTCGGAGTTACAATTAAATCGTCGTGCTCGGCATCACTCTGCAGTTTCAGTAAACACAGGACTCAAGACGACCTTATCAGTGCTGCCAGAGCAAGCGTTCACAGGCAGAACACGCCATTTGTGACATCAATGATCACCAACGAATGGGGAGCTTCAATCCCAGTTTACCTAGTTACCAGTATCAATCCGAATTTAGCGCTTCCAATTGAACCAGGACCTCAACGTCGAAGATCAATGTGGACATCGCCATACCCCCTGCCATCATCCTTCATCCCAGCCAACGTTCGGGACATAAAATCATGCCTCCCCAACGGCCACTGCCTGCTAGCTAGCCGTTGAGAAGACGGTAAAATACCGCAGCATATTCCAGGATTCAAGCACTAGAATTGACAAGGTTTTGTTGATCACGAAAATCCCATGTCGGGAGTAAGCTATTGATTTTGATATGATATTGATCCCGAAAAGAACACTAGCAAGCCCGTTGTTATTATTGTTTAAATGATCTGCATATTGACATTTCTGACGTTGGGCTAGATTCCAATATAAAGAGCTAAGGTGGCTTCTTTTTGATAGGCTTATTTGTTACCGAAGTTATATTGGGAGCAGAGCCGCAATGAATTTAATGAATGAGCCAATGGTTTTTTGGTATTAATTTCAGTTGCTTAGAACGACTGCAATCGTTTGAAGGTCTTCAAAAGTGTTTCTGCTTCTACTCTCCCGTGGCCCTATTTACACGAGAATTGGTAAGTGTGATTTTACTTGAGGAGATCCACACCCACATGCTTCATACGGTACCGTACCTTACTCTTACATTTTGACCTACGGGATTTGATAGTTTCAATCGCTTCTGAAATAACCATATTTTGCTTAGGGAAGATCAATTGTCCTCCCATGTAGAACTTACTGTACTTTACATGCAGTTGTCAACTGACGATGCGTATCAACTACTCTAGTCGCCAACCTTTCCTTATGAAGCACGACGATTCTTGAGCTTTTCGTAAATCATTTGAACAATGATCTCAAAACTTTCGAGCACTAAAACTCAGCTTTGAAAAAAGAAGTCAGAGACATGAATGATCTTGTTTGATCTCGCGAAGAAGACCGCACTCCTAGTATAGAATAAAGCCTTGGTGGGAGCGTCGTTAAGCGACAATCACGGTAACTGCCCGTAGGAACCCCAAGAAATTATGACTTTGTTGTTAATTTTCAATCCTCGTGCCAGCAGCCAGCCAAACCAAAATGCTAAGAAAGTTGAAAAGGGGCAATGGATTCACATGTCAAAAGATCACAGGGATCTCATTTGATCTGTCTTGTGACATCTGACAGAGCCCCAACCAAACATCGTGGGGCGACATGCTTCATTGTCAGTCCGAGGTCAATCATCACTGCTTCCATTGCCCTTTCTATCACTTCAATATTCCATTATACTCGATATTACCATCATCGGCTCTGATAGTCACGACAACTTCTTCGTGCCTGCCACTCCACCATGATCCACTGTTGAAACCGCGCGCGCTACGTCACCCCTCATCGAACCCACAACTCGCGCGAAGATGGCAGCTCAATCCAAGCTGCAACAAGATCCATTGCTACTTCTCGTTAACAAATACACTGCCGTTGTGCGAGAGCGCTTGGAGAAAACTCCAAAGAACACAAAACTCATCGCGACCGTTGGCCTAGCTCTCTCCATAATCACCGCAGGCTATGGCGGATATCGATGGTCGCATCGGCGCAAGTCAGAACGCGAGAAAGGCCGTAGCCTTCTTAGACGCAACTCTGGACTGAAAGGCAAAGATGGCTCGCGAACCATATACGTACCGTACAAAGACTCGACCTCCAAAGTTACCATACATCCCACAAAGATCACCACCTTTGAAGCGCATCGCCGTCTCTTTCTCCAACCTCCACGCATCACTGGGATGTCAGATGGAGACCATCCACAAGTGCCGCCTCCACAGACGAAACCGGGCCTCAATCTCGCTTTTCTACATCAATTCCTCGCGTTGGTGAGCATTATGATACCAAGACCGAGAAGCAAAGAAACAGGTCTTTTACTTAGCCATGGCTTGTTTCTCGTTCTCAGAACATACATGTCTCTGGTTGTTGCAAGGTTGGACGGAGAGATTGTGCGAGATCTTGTGGCTGGAAATGGTAAGGCTTTCCTCTTGGGTATTGCTAAATGGATTGGCATTGGAACAGTTGCTTCCTACGTCAATGCGATGATCAAATACCTACAGTCCAAGGTTGCGATAGCCTTTCGAACTAGACTTACTCGATATATCCATGATCTGTATCTAAACGACAATCTCAACTATTACAAGCTTGTTACAACCGATGGCGGAGTAGGCCTGCAAGCTGACCAGTTTATAACTCAAGGTAAGCTCTCTACACATATGATCAATGACTTTCACTGATATTCGATAGATCTCACACAATTCTGCCAGTCGGCGGCGTCACTATACTCATCAATTGGTAAACCGTTAGTCGATCTAGGAGTATTCAATTACCAGCTCTATAAATCCTTAGGACCATTGGCATTTGGCGCTCTAATGTCAAATTATTTGTTCACCGCGTGGCTTCTCAAGGCACTGGCCCCACCATTTGGAAAACTAAAGGCCGTCGAAGGACGAAAAGAGGGCGATTTCAGAGCCTTGCACTCGAGACTGATAGCGAATGCAGAAGAAGTCGCTTTCTATGGCGGAGAAGCAATGGAGAAAACGTTCCTGGACAAAGGCTTCAAGGAGCTCAAGCACTGGATGGAAGATATCTACAACCTCAAAATTCGTTACAACATGCTCGAAGACTTTGTACTCAAGTACTCCTGGTCGGCATATGGATATCTTATTACCAGTTTACCGGTCTTCTTTCCAGCATGGGGTGGACTCGGTGGCATGGCTGAAATGTCTGTCTCGGCCAGCGGCAAGCGCGAGCGGTCTAGGATGCAGGACTTCATCACAAACAAGCGCCTCATGCTATCACTTGCGGATGCTGGTGGTCGGATGATGTACTCTATGAAAGATCTCTCCGAACTGGCGGGCTATACATCACGGGTTTATACCCTTATCAGCACACTACACCGAACGCACGCAGACGCCTACTACCCACCCTACGGAGCAAGACCAGAGCTGTACTCTTTATCAGATGTACAAGGCACAGTCCACAAAGGCTTCGATGGCGTCCGCCTAGAAAACGTGCCAATCGTCGCACCAGCATTATTTCCAATGGGCGGTGACGAGCTCATCGAATCGCTCTCATTCATCGTCCATTCCGGTGAACATCTCCTAATCACTGGACCAAACGGAGTAGGCAAGAGCGCCATCTCACGTATCGTCGCCGGTCTTTGGCCCGTCTACCGCGGCCTCGTTAGTCGTCCGCGAATTACTGGACAGGATGGAATCATGTTCATACCACAACGACCGTATCTTAGCACTGGAACGCTGCGGGATCAAGTCATATATCCACATACAGCAATGGATATGAAAGAGGCGGGTCATAGAGACTCGCAGCTTCTACAAGTGCTAGAGGAGGCAAAGCTCGGTTACCTACCTGATAGAGAGGGTGGCTGGGACACGCGGAAAGATTGGAAAGATGTGCTCAGTGGTGGTGAAAAGCAGCGTATGGGCATTGCCCGCCTTCTATATCATGAGCCGCGATATGCGGTCATTGATGAGGGTACTAGTGCTGTTAGCAGTGACGTTGAGGGTCTCTTGTACGAGCGATGCAAAGCCAAAGATATCAGTAAGTCCTAACTACTATCCCCCATCCTCGATTATTTTCTGACGTATCATAGCATTAATCACAATATCAACAAGAGCATCACTGAAGAAATACCACTCCTTCACTCTCACCCTAGGCATGGGCGAGTCCGGTGACGAGTGGGACTTTCACCAAATCGGCACCACAGCCGAAAAGACCTCCGTTGCTAAAGAACTTGCTGAACTGCGCGAGCAGCTGTCCAAGGTAGATGAGTGGAAGAGGCGGAGAAAGGAAATTGATGATGAGTTGAATAAGGTTTGGGTGGAGGGAGGAGATGAGTTGGTGTCTCCCTCATATGTTGACGTGCAAGAGCAAGATGCTGAGAGGTCGATCGAAGACGCGGAACCGGCTACTGATGCTGAAGCGAGAGAGGAGGCACAGGTTGAGGCTAGTACTCTACTTGAGGACTCTCAGATGTCGTTGCTGTCGCAGGAGACTACTGGTGATGCATAGGCGATGTGCTGTAGGCGCTGAAATGATGTGTGTACTATATCATTGCATATTACGGTCCAGTTCGACGTCAGACATCAATTAGAATTAACAAATGAGTCCTTCTTCCTCGTGGCCTAGAGTACATTTGGCTTCTTCCGCGTGCGCAATCATGTGGCAAGAAACGTCTCACAAAGAACTCCAACATGGCGACAAAATGAAATGATGATTTCTATTAACTATACACTAAACGTTCATGGTAATTCTTTACAAGTCATTTGCTCTAAAGGCTTTCTCGCACTATATCGTACAGTTCAAGCCGAGCTTGCTAACAATCTTGTCAAGCAGTGCAATCGCAGAAAAATATCTGGTTGCCATAGGAAAACATCCCCGAAAACGCCTTGTTTGACCGGCGCAAATATACGCTCTTAAATCAAAAGAAATGCGCAAGCGAACGATGAGGCGATCATGACCAAGCCCAGTGATGAATGGCCCCTGATCGAAGTAGCGAAGTTTGCCGTCGTTCCATTTGGCAGCGTGCCATTGAGGACAATCGTTGAAGTACCATTGACGTCGGCCACGCGAACGAGCGACTGATTGAAGCTGGTCGTATTTCCATCCCCAATAACACTATCCAAATACGTGGAATCGCTATTCTCATCACATCCACAGACGCTGTATTCCTGGCACAAACACTCAACTGGCTTCGTCTCATTGTTGTTGCTTGTGCGGTTGTGGAAGCTATATGGGCTGCTGTAAGGATACAGATATGCGCCATATAGCCAAAGACCAGGGAAGAAGGCGAGCGCGCCAACACCTAGGAGGCCAACCGGTGCGAGTCCACGCGATGAGCGTGCGCCTGCGGCATATGGAACTGATGCTCCACCGCCGTAGTATCGTCCGCCGCCGTAGGAGGGGGTTACGCCGGAGCCGCCGCGAGATGTGCCGCCTGCGCTGGATGAGGTGGATGAACCTGAACCTTTAGTTCCGCTCGATGAAGAGGAGCCGGAGGAACTACCTGAAGAACCTGAACTACCGGTCTTACCACCGGAGGAGCTGCTACCTCCGCCTGAGAAATAATTAGTCTAATATCATGTGGTATGTAGAATGAGTGTAATTACCTTTACCGCCGCCGCCACCTTTGCGCTTTTCGAGAGTTATGGAGTTGACATCGCGTTCGTAGTGGGAGTTGATGGCGCGTTTGGAGATATCCAAACGGCCAGAAATGACGCTAGAGGAAGCGATGTAGCCAAAGATGGCTAGTAAACATAAGGCGAGTAGACGCATATTGTGTGTTTATGGAGAAGTGGAGAATGGAGTTGAATGTTGATGTATCTCAGATGTCTGACACCACACAATTATATGATCGTGTGAGGATGCAGGGTGAAGTATCAATGACGATGATAGACGTGAATCGCAGGCCAGTCAAACGGAAGAGGTGGCGGTATATTTATGATGTCGAGGTTGATCGATGCCAAGAGCCAAGGGACGCCGTTTCTTCACGTCTCAGTTGCAGTACCGGCTTGTCTGGATGTTTGTGAGTAAGCGCAGATTGACGTTTTGGAATCTTCGACGGGGGGATTTGTGGTTGATTTTATGAGTTGCGAGTCGTGACTTGTTGATACTTTACTGCGCCCTGCACTTGCCCGAAAATATGGAGGTTTCCTTGCTCCATCAAGCTCACAAGTGGAATAGCTGTGCCCAAATGCCTTTGCATCCCTTTTACGGCGTATCTCGTAAACGAGATGAACATGAGATTTTTGGCGGCGAACACGATCGCTGGTTGCTGCGCCCCGCTCCCCCAAGATTCTGGCCGACAGGCTGATCATTCGTGCAGCGGTTCAACCAACTCTTTCAGGCTTAGTTTCACTGGTCAATTATGCCTCGCTCAAATTGTGTACATTTGGAATATAAACATCGTATCTGCATAGAAGTTTTGACGATAGGCATAAGAGATCTACTATCTGTCATGTCATCAAATTCTCCATCGTAGCCGATTTCCAATACCAAGAAATCAACTTGCGTAGTATTCCACGCCTAGAAGCGCCAAGCCCCGAACTTTGGAAGTCACAACTCTTTCATGGGATGCTTCAAGCATCTGCGTCTCCGCCCGGCAGCATTCCGCCTCAAGAATGTCCGGGACCCAGGTCGACCAGGAGACATCATAGCCACTCCTGCTGACAATTCTCAATTGGCGCTTGGGACGACAGCTCGTGCTTGACGTTGATAGTCTTGCTTGTCCAAAGCAATTGTCGCATTCGATGCAATTGTATGTTTGATGATTGTACGCAAAGATAACTTTGCTTCCTCAGGATTTGCCTCCTCGTCCATCATCAACCGTCTGCACCTTTCGATATTCCTCCTCCAAGGCCTTTTGTACATCAAAGTCCAACTGTCGCTCCTGTCGTAATCGTTGTGACTCCATATCGCGAAGTACACCCTCGTGCATAGCCTGTCTCGTTTAGCGAAGCTTCAAGCGTCTGGGAGGCAAGATAAAACATACCGACTGGTCGACCTTTTGCGACCGATGAACGTATAAGATCATAGCAATGGCCGATACCGTAGTAGCAGCCAAAGTAGCCTTTGAAGCTGCCGACATGATGAAGAACCGCAAAAGTACGGATCAAGTGAGGTTGGACTGAGATGGATATATTCAATGGATGTGGAATAAGTCAATCTAAATAAATTGTAGAGTTTGGAGCTTGGGCCAGCACTGGAAACCTCCCCACGCTTAAGCTAACTCCGAAGCCCACCTTCAGCCTCCGTGATCGTGCAACTACCTTACTCAAGAGATAACCTCTCTTCTCTATCTTCAGTCGCGCAGCTTGCATCATACCCAGAGCCAACCTGTCCCTCTTTTCCCGCAATCATGGTATAGCTGAGAGTCTCCAAGCTAGAAGAAGGCCCGACTAATCGCTGTCTAGTCTGCGCAAAACTCCGTTGGCATACAAACTCTTCTCGATGTAATGATAGATCATGCTATCGGTGACATAGACTAACATAAGTAGGCCGAGCGAGAAGCTCAAAAGATCGTCCAGAAAGGCATGTTGACCCTTGTACACCTCCGGCTTGCCTGCTAACCGGTATCATAGCTCGCGAATGTCCGTCTCCAAATCCCACCACACAATTCCCTCCCTAACCTTCCAGACCGTACAAAGCGAGTAAAGGATGCCAGAACAGAAGCTCAAAAAGAAATAGACGAGTACAAAGAACAAAAGGAAAAGGAATTCAAAGCTTTCGAGAAGGAGGTCGGTGATCCTCACGAAAGAGTTAGACCGACGCTGATAACAGACTTTAGCACTCGAGCGGGAACAAGAAGATGGAGGACGATGCGAGCAAAGAGACGGACGGAAAGCTGGACGAGATCAAGAAAGAGGGCAAAGCCAAAGGATCCAAGGTCGTGGATGACTTGCTGAATGCCGTTGTCAATGTCACTCCAGAACCACCAAGCCACTAGGCTTATCGAGATAATTGCGGCAAATAATATCAACTGCTTATATTTGGGCGACTTTGCGATCGAGACACTCCAATTCTACCCATTCACACAGTCACAGTTTGCTCCAATACTCGCATTGTTGCTCAAGAAAACCACCAGGACCGCAGCGTAACTATATCTTTAATCAGCTTATCCATCTTCCCAGTTGCTTGGAATGAAAAACCTACGCAGCAGTAGCAGCAAACAACTCCACTCTCCTTGCATTCGTCAAAAGCGCCACGCTCAAGGCGAACGCAGCCGTAAACCCTCCGAGCATACCCAATTGGACACCCTGACGTTTGACGTAAAAGAACGCAGCGACGGATCCTACAAGGAGCATCGCGGCCATCAAAGTGCTTACAACTCCCACGGTGATAGCGATACTTCGCTCTTTATAGTATGCAATGCGCTGGCCTGTGGAGGTAATGTAGGTAACTCTTGCAGGCCAGTTGTTCATCAGAAACGTTGATAGAGCATCCCTGTCCGAAGGTGGTCGAAGAGCCACGAGATCAGGCTCAATCTGTTCATCTAACATAGACCGCGCCGGTCCACCAAGGACTGGTACCAGCGTTGCTTTTGTTTCGCCATCTCTAGTCGTCGTCGTCCTTTCTTCCCCGTCGAACCAGGTTCTGTATGCTTCGACTGTTCTCTTTTGCGGCCTGTCTAGATCGCAGATTTGTCTTTGCAGCAGCAAGGCTTCATCTGGACCCAACACGATCAGAGGTGGGGACAGTGGAATGTTCTACTTACATACTTACGGTATTCTTTAATCTTTTCTCGCAGCTCCTTCACAACTTCCATCCTTCTTTTATACCTCTCATTTCCCAGCCCACTTTGCCGAACGAGTTCTCTCCAGTCCTTTTGTGCATCTTTCAGATTCAAATGATCCGGGGATCGCTTGGATTCCACGTTTCTTTGTCGAGCTTTTTGAGCTCTGCTTCTAGAATCAACAGATCTGTCTGGATCTTCTCCGGGGATAACACCCCTCACATCATTGTATGCGCTGTGTTATCAGAATCAACTGATGATTTAGTTCTCGGATCCGGCTAGAGGCATCATTGGCGCACAGCATTGATCACAGTGTTCAGGTTGCTACCTCACCGGCTGCGCGTACGATGAGTGGGATCGAAACAACTCAGAGTTGGAGGCACATTGGGTGCAAAAGCGGCGAATACCGTACCTGATAAGTTCTGATGTCAATCTCGAACCATGCTGATACGCCAAAAAGTATGGGCCGCTTTTTGACCGCAGAAAACATCGTCAGACCGAACTTGAGCTCATTGATGGTTCACGAAAAACTACACAGGGCGTAATCAAGAACATCCTCTGGAATTCCGGCGACAATGGCCCCGTTAAGTGGCAGAAGTTTTATGTTCTCAAACACCTTCCATTCGAAGTGGTCTTGGGAAATGACCTATTGTATGCGGATGCGTTCAATCGCTATGAGTCCATGTTTGAAGGGGTGGAGGCGAACGAGAAATATCTAGAGCTTGGATTGATCAGGAATGTTGGCGATTTCAGTGAGAATCTGAGAAAGCTCTACACGCGATTTCTACGAAATAGTGAGTGGTTACCAGTTTTTCGCCAAATAGCAAACTAACAAGTATGAAGCCAGCGATTCGTCGGGTGTGAGCGAGCACAGCATGATGGATTCAGAAATGAGCCTGAGACAAGATATCCGTGACGAGATTGAGAACCTATATCAGGCTGACCGGAGTGAAGCTTGGAGATTAGAAGAAGTTCGGAGAGCGCAGTTCTTGCTGCGGCGGAATCACATACAACTCGCAAATCAAACTGCGCAGCTTCAGCCTACTCCAGCTGCTGGTGGAGATGGCCAGCCGTCAAGGACTCGGCGATTGTGGTATCGAATCTGGTCGTTCATTCAATAACATTTTAGTATTTCTAGTATCAGTACTAGTAGGTACGATAGATAGGTACCGGTAGGTAATGCTTTTACTCCTTAATACTTTTGATAACATCACAATCGACGCAAATTTTATTATTCAGTAATCATGTCATGATAGAGCCGAAGACTGTTCGCAGTCTTCTCATAATTCAAAAGTGTATATATTTTCAAAAGCTTATATCTATAACCTCTACAGCAAGAAGTAGTTTTGGTGGGTTGAAAAACGAGAAACTCTAGGTCGACCCTTCTTGATTGATTGCGCCAACAATCTCCAACGGCAGCAACTTCCATCCCACCTCCATCATACAGATGATATCTTGACCCAGTCTTCATCCTTTGGAACTATGATAAAGTTATCTAAAAAATGTCTCTCTTATTACGAAGAGGGATGGGCGGCGCCGGCAAGATTGTCTGCGTCCAGCGACCTTTCTCAACGATGACGCGTTGCATGGAGAAGGCCAAGATACAAGAGCCAGAAAAGATACAGAAAACCGATTTCAGCAAGCTTCGAGATACTTACGGTCAGTACATGCTCTATCATTTACTTTTATCACATCTTCTCACAGAAATGATGGCTATATCCAGAGCTAATTGCGCTCCTAGAAACACCGCACAATCCAATCGTTCTCGCCCATGGGCTCTTCGGATTCGATGAGTTCCGCCTTGCAGGAAATCTTTTGCCAGGCGTCGAATACTGGAGAGGTATTCGAGAAGCTTTGCAGCTCAAAAAGATTGAAGTTATCGTCACTTCAGTGCCTCCATCTGGATCCATTGAAGCGCGTGCGGCTAGACTTGCTGAAAGTATTGAGGAGAAAGCAGGAGGTCGGAGTGTCAATATTATTGCGTGAGTTGCTTTCTGGAAGCATGGCGGGCCATTACTGACTTATTGCAGACACAGCATGGTATGACTCTTATTTGATGAGAGCTTTATCCATGCTAACTTCTCTTAGGGGTATGTATTGTGTAATATCAATCATTCGAGGAGCATATCGCTAATCAACCATTTCCAGCGGCCTCGATTCACGATATATGATCAGTCAGCTGAAGCCGTCGAGTGTGAAGGTAATGTCATTGACAACGATTGCAACTCCGCATCGTGGCTCTGGGTTTGCCGACTATGTGTTCGACACAATTGGACGTAGGTTCTGAACCACAAACATCATGAATAATATATTGATTAAACTCAGCTCAGCATGCCCCTCGGATTTTCAAAGCCATGGAATCGGTTGGCTTGGAGACTGGTGCATTCACTCAGCTAACGCGAAAGTACATGACTAAAACTTTCAACCCCAAAACACCAGATCTTGATAGCGTTCGGTATGTATCTCTACTTACAAGTTCGCACAGAAGCTGATCCGGCCGAGATACTACTCCTATGGAGCTTCTTTAGAGCCTGCTCATTTCTCGGTATTTCGAGCTTCTCACGACATTATTAAGCGCCTCGAAAACGCACCCAACGATGGGCTTGTTAGGTTGGTGATGCATTGCTGCTCTCTTCGTTACGATACTAACGACTGTTCAAGCGTTCCCAGTAGTAAATGGGGAGAGTACAAAGGAACTATAACCGGCGTCAGCCACCTTGATTTGATCAATTGGACAAGCCGAGTAAAGCACTGGTTTCGAGTACTGACTGGGACACCCGCTCAGTAAGTCTGTCGAAAACAAAGGACCGATTTGAGCTGTGCTAACATGTTATGTAGTTTTGATGGAACCGCGCTCTATCTTCATATTGCTGGTATGTACTAAGCTCCTTGCCACTCCGTACAATACTGACCCTCCAGACATGCTTGCTAAGCAAGGGCTTTGAAGCAACACATCAAATGTTCTTATCAACTTGTATAATATTTCATCATTTGTCCTTTTGTGTAACTAATAAAGCCATTGGAAGGCATGGCTCGGCAGCGACCACATCTGATATCCTTTAGGACCTTTCTGCTGCAAAATACTAGATTGACATAACATGCAATAAGTCTCGCCTATCGTCATATGCTTGATGAACTAACCCATCTAATGCGTCATGGAGTTTTTTGGTTTGTGAAACGATAGGTAGTAATGCAGTATGGACAATTACCAGTGAATGGGAGAATTGTTGAGTGTTTTAGTTTTAAGGCGAGGTGATAAGAAATCAATCATAAAATAGTATGTTTCTTTATTTGGTGGTTAATTGAATGGGAGAAGTTTCGAGATCGCGAAAATGTCGCGTAAGCAGAAGCAGCGATTGGCCGTGCTCGTTGTTGCTCCATGCAACCCGCGCGCAAGGCTGGAGAAACACCAACAGCGATCAATCACCACTTGCTAAAATAAATCATCTTCACTTCCTTCACTTTGCCAATCGTGACTCTCTCCATTATCTCTTTCTTTATCCACCACTCTCACCTAGCTCGACTTCCTACAACAAAGAACCTACACTTGCAGCGCCCTACATCCTGTCGGAACCTCATCAATCTTATATCAAAGCTAGTTGCTGGCATTACGCTTAGCTTCGCGCCCATAAATATCGCTCTACCTATTCGTGTCTGCTACTAGGACTACATCTCTCCATGGACTCGTTACTCAACCAGGCATCTACCACCACAACCAATTCCACCATGACAAAGACATCGAGTCCTGCCCGCAATACCAATGGCACAGCTAATGTCACCAAGCGGTTAGAAACCCACGATACACCTTCTGCTTAGCAGAGGAAACTAACAGACCCACAGGCTACAATCAGAATTGATGTCGCTAATGATGTCGTCGACGCCAGGCATCAGCGCCTTTCCAAACGACGGTAACCTCCTCCTTTGGACCGCCACCATCGTTGGCCCGGCAGATACCCCATACGCCGGCCTCAACTTCAAGCTTTCCTTCGACTTCCCAGCAAACTACCCATACTCTGCGCCAACAGTGCTCTTCAAGACGCCAATCTACCACCCCAACATTGACTTCTCGGGCCGTATCTGTCTAGACATCCTCAAGGATAAGTGGAGCGCTATCTACAACGTTCAGAGCGTGCTTCTCAGTCTGCAAAGCCTTCTCGGAGAACCCAATAAGTAACCTTCCCCCACCTCATCTCACAAAACCTACAACTAACGTGCTACAACAGTGCAAGCCCACTCAACGGTCAAGCCGCCGAGCTTTGGGACAAAGACCCCGTCGAGTACCAACGCCTTGTCCTAGCCCGCCACCGCGACCTATCCGAGGACGAACTCAACAACTCTGCATAGGTACAAGCGAATCGGACACGAAAAGGGGACCCCGTTCATTCTTAGCCATGGGCATCTTGGGCAGCGGATTTGCATTAGCGAAAGGCGTCACATATTGATCTGCGCAATTACACTGCGCGGTAGTTTTTGGTTCTGCTCATAGCCAGGAAATTTGAATAACTGCAGTGGGCATTGTTTTCCTATGGTTTTTCAAAAATAACTACTTTCTTAGCAGGCCTTTTGTGGTGCGTGGAATGAAATGATGAAATAGCTTTCAGTTTGCTCTCATGCTTTGTTACGCTGTGCTTGTGATGAACTGGAACATTGAGTCAAGTCTTTTACCCTCGAGGCTGATTCAATTGTAAGGTTTGCGAACTTTTGCACCAACTGCACAGTAACAACAATGAAGTGATATCGATTTTATGCCTCTCCACAGTGCACTCGCCCTCCACTCAGGGCGCACGCCTCATTCGCCCAAGGCGCACTAGCGGGCCTCTCTCAGGCTGGGCGCAAGGCTGAGTTTGTAACGATCGTTCAATCCATTCGTATCCCTGGCCCTCCCAGCCTCCCTTACTGGACCGCACCAACTCAAATTCACCAACAAACCAAACGAGCAAAGTGCACAAATATAGACATCATAGACCATTAAAGCTAGGACGACCAAAAATGCATACCTAGGTCCCCGCTGGGCGCATTGATACGATGGAAATACCGAAGAATCTGTGAAGCTGCATTGGTGATTGGTTGCATCGAGGACTAGCAAAACCTTCCTGCCATTTGTGGACTGGGGGCGAGGCGAAACGTGAAACAGTTTGCGGCAAGAAGGGAATGCTGGTTTCCGATTATTTTCAGGTGGTTGGTAGACTGTGGGAATGGGAGGGGGGATTGTGGGATTAGTTCCTTCTTTTGGGACGAGTCGAGCAGCATATTTACAGCGTAATGAGAATAACTCGATCATGCAGTTTATCTTACGATGAACTTCTTATTCCTTATTCTTTGAAGTGGTCTATGAGATAACTACCTAGCTACAATCGATCTATTGAGGTATGAATACGATAAATGAATGCTAGACTCGATTGGCCTGGCAACAAAGAAGAAATGTTTGGTAGACTATCGAACTGTTGCTTTTAGTCTGCACCAATGCACATGAGCCTTGTTCAGCGGGAGGCTTCTCCGCGTTCCGTGTCGAGGTAGGTTTCACGCAGGTACGCAAGGAGCGGGCTTTTTTTTAATATAGCATGTACACATACTACACAAGCAGCCCTTGTCGACTTTTGCTAATTATTACAGGCAGGTGGATATGCCCAAAGTAGCTAAGAATGTGCAGTGGTCCTGCATGGACGATCTTGCTTGTGGCTTGTCTTTAAGCATTTGGAGGTAAATGGTTTTGTTTTTGATTAGTATATAGTTAACTAAGCACCAATTAGGATGGTATAATTTTATATTATAGCCTAACTATAGACATAGCCTAAAACTAGAAGAATTAAACTCTAATAATAACTTAAGTATCCTCTTTATATTTAATTATTAGTTTCTATTAGAGCTATAGTAGAATATTAAGATATAGCTATAAGTACCTTTATAACTATTATTCTTATTAATAAAATCCTTATCTTATTCTATTATTATCTCTTTTATTAGTAAAATTAATACTCTTTTGTTTATATAATATATAAACTAATTTAAACTACTCTTATAACTTATTAGATAATAGGTTAATCTTATTAGTAAGTAAATTATCTTTATTACCTATCTCTATACTTATTAGTACTCCTATTATAAAACTTATAGAACTTATTCTAGTAAGGCATTTTAGGCTATACTTTACTTTTATACTTAAAAGCCTTTTCTTTTATCTTTTTATAAAGTTTATAGGATTATAGACTATACTATAATAGTACTTATTTATTACTAGAGATCTTTTATTTATAATCTTATTCTATATTAAAGTAATATAATAAAGGCTAATAACTCTTAGTATTTTATAGTATATTATATAGTTTTATAAGTATATTCTATATACTTTCTAAATAGCCTAAGTAGTAGTTCTATAAATTATATTAAATTACTACTTTAGTTCTAAAGCTTAGCTAATAATATCTATATATATAAATGTAACTATTTTATAAATATTCTTAAGAAGTATATATTATAGCTCTTTAAGAGTTAAATAGTACTAAATAGTAGTAGCCTCTTTCTAAACTTTTTATACTATTATATATTTAATCTATATATAGTAATATATATTATTAATATAGTATATATTATAGCTCTATAACTTAAGTAGTTAAATCTAATTAAGTTTTTAACTTATTATAATTCTTATATAAAGTATTCTTTATATAAAGTTACTAGACTTTAAAGTATTAATAAAGATTTAGGCGTATTACTATATCTATAGTACTAAAATAGTTCTTCTTATCCTAGTATAGTATACTATAATTATAAGTAGTACTTTAAAGTTATACTTATTAAGTATTTCGTTCTAAATCTTTTCTAAAAATATTATTTTATTAGGAATTAAACCTAATAGACTTCCTAAGATAGGTATTATAGCCTAAGTACCTTAGCCTAATAGCTATTAGAAGCTAGTAGAGCTGCTTCTTTAGCTTTAGTATATTCTATAGTTAAGAAAACTAATAGATTCCTAACTATTATAATTAGTAGCTAAGCATACCTCTAAGGTACCTTAGCTTGTAGATAAACTACTCTAGCTTAGAGAGGAACCTTAAAGGTTCTTAGGTAATAAGATAGAGGCTAAGGAATTTCCTTATAGTTCCTTAATAATTACTCTTATCTCTATTTTTATATATTTAATCTATTAAGTATCTTATAATCTTCTTACCTACTCTATAATTTTAATCTCTAATATTATAATTACTTCTTACTAATAGAGTACCTATAAAGTTTTTTCTTTAAAATACTATAATTAGTTATAAGTAACGTGTAAGGAGCTAACGGGCACGATTAGGCGAGTAGAAAGTAGCTAGTATTATAGGATCTAAGTATAGAGAGAAGAGATCTAGAGATATAGCTATGAATGTAAAGAAGTAGAGGCCTAGGATATCCTTAGACATACTAACCCTAAACGAAATAAAGAGATCTTATCTATAGGATTAGATCTTAGCATTTAAATACCACAATACTAAACCTATAAGGATTCCTTATATAACTCCCCTCCTTAAAAATAAACCTTATAGGCTATATCTTAATCTAATCTATTCTAGTCTAATCTAAGCTAGTCTAGGCTAGGCTAGGCTAGTCTATATAAATACAAAACTCCTTTATATATATTACTACTAAGGGATGTAGTAATATACTATCTACTTACCTTAGCACTATCTAAATCTATTTAATAAAGAAGAGGATATCTATTTAAGCTAGTTCGTAGTATCTTATAATTCCTTTAGTAGCATAAATTAAAAAACTAAACTAAGGGTATAAAGCTATTAGTAAAAATAAAATAAATATAACACTTTTTATACTATATAATCCTAATTCGTAGGTAGTTTATTAGTATCATAATCTTCTTCTTTAATTTAATTTACTAGTAGGGACTAAGAAAGGTATAGACTAGGCTTCTAAGGATAAAGCTTATAGAATTCTAATATAGTATTAGGTACGTTAATAACATCTTTCTAGGGCTACTAAGTTTTGTTATAAAATCTTATTTATTTAATTTTATATTTAAGCACCTTATTCTTACTCCTACTATCTTATTTACTATTAATAATAGTATTAACTAGCTATTCTTCTTTACCTTTCTTCTTACTAACAACTACTAGGGAAGAATTTAACTCTTATAATAAGTATATATTATTGTTAATTAAATATAGTAGCTAGGCGTAGAATACTAAGTGCATCTTTATTAATTTAAGAAGATCTAATTTATAGATTACTTTATTAATTTTACGTAATACCTTAAAGGAACTAGTACTCTTATTATTAAGTATCTTAGAAGGATAAGTAGTATTATAATTATATACGTTAAGTCTTACCTAGTCTCTAGGATAGAGATCTAGTACTAGATAATGATATTTATTAGCGTAGAGCTTTTACTAAGCTTAAGCCTAAACTAATTACTCCTTTAGGAATTTGTAAAGCTTCTTATAACTATCCTAAACTTAATTTATAGTAATAACTTCCTTACGCGCTACAATAGAAGCATAGGACGCTTTTAGTAGTAGGTAATAAGTAAATTTAAGTCTTAATTTTAGTAAAAAACTATTTTATACCTTAAAAGGTACGAAACTAGTAGTAGTACTTATAGTAGAATTTATTATAAACTTAGCAAATAATAATAAAGCTACCTAATTATTTTAATCTTAATTAATAAAGGATCTAAGATATTATTTTAAAGTGGTAATAGTTATTTTAGTAATACTATTAGACTCTAGATACTATATAATGCTTAATCTTAGCATAATGTCTATTTGTTTATATAGGTAATCCTAAAAGGCAAATATAAATTAAGTTCCTTAATCTAAGAGGATTAAATCTAGCTAACTATATAGCTTCTATACTTAATTAATAAATACTATAACTATTATTTCTACTAAAAGGCTTAGAAGGGTAATAAATTATTATAATTACGTCAAACAATTAATAATAACTATAATATACTAATAAACTATACCTTAGTATATATAATGTAGTAATAAAATAGTAAAGTCTATAAAAATATTAGACTAAGCCTAATCTAGCAAAGAGAATAAATAAAGAAGCCCTTACTTCTTTTAGCGTACTAGTTTTATAAAGATATAGTAATAACCTTTAATATATTTTTTAACATATTCTAACATTCTTAGCTACTAATAATCTCGTTAAAGGTAGTAGTAGGTTGTTATAGTTCCTTTATAACTTATAACTTTATATTAATACGCTTATTTTATTACTTTATTTCGTAAATACGTTGTTAGTATAAATAACTTTTATTAATAGAGGACGATACTATTTAGTAGAGCCTTATAATCTATTAATTTAATTTAATTCTAATCTAGTATACTAAAGGGTAAGAAATAATCTTTTTATATCTTTACTAGTTAGATTACAATAAGTAACTCATCTTCTTTACTCACTTTTATTACTTTCTATATAAACTACTTAAGGTTAAAATCTAAGGATTTAGTATTAACTAGTAGTAAATTATCCAAACTAGCTAGAGCTCTATTCTAAGAGCTCTTTATAATAAGTTCTAAATTAGACTCCCCTACTATAGTAATATTTAGCTTATCTAACGTAAGCATAGCTATCTATATAAAGGATAAGGTAATAGGGTTAATAAGAATTATAGCTAGCTTAATAGCTCGTTTAGTACTAAATTAATATAGGAATAGGAGTAGTTAATACTATTGCTTAACCTATAGGTCTTTATCACTCTAAGGTACGTCTTATAATCTTTAGGTTAAAGCGTTAGCTTTACTATTATCTTTACTAGGGCAATACTTAATTAAGAAGTAAAACTATAATAGAAATTTAGCTTAGCGCATTTAATAGCGTATAAGCTTCTTAGTCTTTATAAAGGTTTAAAGATTTTAATAATCTAAGAATACCTTTATAACATCTTTAGTACTAAATAACTTAGGCTCTTATTCCTTAAAAGCGTAGATAATAGTAAGTAATTCCTTATTATAAATATTGTAATTATATTTCGCTAGTAATATCTTTTTAGAGAGGAAGACAACTAGTCTTAGATTACTATTTATATCTTTCTATAACAATATAGCAGCATAAGCTTAATCTAATACGTTCGTCTCTATTTAAGTTTCCTTAGTATAGTCAAAGTGTTAAAGTATTAGCGCGCTAGTAAAGTCCACTTTTAGCTTCTTAAAAGCTTATTCTTTAGGCCTATCAAGATCCCAAGGGAATATAGCTAAAGCATCCTTCTAAGTAAGATTCGTTAAGGGTGCTACTATAGTAAAGTAATCAAAAATAAACCGTTAATAGAAGTTCGCAAATCTAAGGAACGCCTATATATCTTTAAAATAACTTAGTTATTCTTAATTAACTATGGCATTAACCTTAGAAGAGTCTATTTTAATACTTTCTATAGTAATAATTAGACTAAGGTATTTCACCTCTTAAATAGCGAACTCTAACTTCTTAATATTAAGAAATAAGCCTATACGTTTTAATACGTCTAGTACTAAATATACGTAGGCGTTATATTCTTCTAGTGTTTTGCTAAATACTAAAATATTATCTAAATAGATAGTTGCAAAATTATCTAAAAACTATATTAGCGCATAATTAATATACACTTAGAATATCCCTAGTCCCCCTATAAAGCTAAAGAGTAGCACTTTAAACTTAAATAGGCTATAGCGTGTTAAAAATGCTATTTTATATTTATCTCTAGGTTTAATATAGATACGTTTAAAGGCAGTAATAATATTAAACTTAGAGTAATATTTTGCCTTTATAAAGCATATAAGCGTCTCGCTAAGAAGTAGTAGAACGTTACTATTTTTAATAGTAATATTATTTAATTTATAGTAGTTAATATAGACGTAGATACCTCCTCTTAGTTTACTTACGTAAAGCATAGGTATAGTATATTAAGATTTAGAACCTATAGTAAAACTACGCTAGAGTAAACTCTTAATATATTACTTAATAACTAACGCTTACTTTAGTAACATCAATATAGGTTAGCGTTTTAGAATTTTAGCATTAGGAATAAGATTAATAGCGTAGTTATATTTACCACAATATAGTATAAGGATATCTAAACGCTTTAGATTAAAGACTTCAAAATATTAGTAGAAATATTCTAGAATAAGTTTTAAAATCTCTTCCTTTAATAGGTAAGGGCGGTCTTATTTGTCTTACTATTTAAGATAATTCTCTTCTAATATAGCATATGCTATAAGATTTATAGCAAACCTATTATTATTATCCTTATTATTAAGAGGTTTCTTCTCTTTCTTATTATTAAAATCTTTAGGCTAAAATATATTAACTACAACATCTTTACGCTTTATTAGTTTTTTAAACGTCGCTACGAATATAAAAGTAATATCTAATTCCTTAAGTAATTTTAAGTTTATAGATTATCCTTTTAGGTTTATAGTAATTAGGCGTCGCGATATAATATAATTTATAATATATCTTATACTATAAAAGATTAATGTTCTTAATCCTCCGTATAAATTAACTTTATATTAATCTAGTTAAGATACTCCTAGAATTAGATCGTAAGAGACTACTTTTATAATAAAATAACTAATTTACTTAATATAGTATCTAATACATAGGTTAAGGATAGTAGCTTTATTAACTATAGATACTAACTTACTATTAGCAAGTATTACTAAGTATAGATAAGCTAATTAAAACGTTAGAATACTATATTACTAAAGATAATAAGGATTAATAATTCCTATTATACCACTACTAGTATTAATTAAAATGCTAGCATTAAAGTAAGTTAAACGCTATAGTATAAATATTAAGCTAATAGTAGTTTATTATAATCTAATAATAGGATCTTTCTTTTTAATATTCTAAGGCTATACTACTAATATAATAAAGGCTAGCAAGATATAGATAACGTATAAGTATACTAAGGAGATGCGTCCTTTATAAATAGCATCTTTATGCTTAAGGCGTTAAATATACTAGTAAAGGTAACTAAGTATCTTCTTAGTCTTCTCTTAAGCTTTTTCTTTAATATTCTTATAGTCTTCTTCTACTTAATAAAATATCTCCTTAGCTTTCTTAGTATTTTAGCGCTATTCCTCATTATATTAATAGAATATTTCCTTTGCGCGCTTAGTTATAGCGTTAAAGGCGCATTTCTTTCTTTTATTATGCGCTTTAGTCTTATTTAGCTCCTTTTTATAGCTTAGTAAAGAAGCGTCTAGTTTAAAGACTAATAGTTATCATCCTTAGTAGCATCCTTTATAGAGGGTTACTATTCTTTTTAAACTTTTGTAAACATTACTACTAAAGATATAACTAAGGCTTTAATCTTATTATTAAATAAGGGTTCCTAATCTTTATACAGCGTAGTCTTATTAAAGTAGTAGTAATCCTTTTATTTATAATAAACGTAATGTTTATTTATCTTTAAGGCGTTAAAGACGTCTATAGGCTAGTTAACATTACTATTTTTATTATTTTAGGCCCCTTTATTAGTAGACTAATTATTATTATAGCTATAAGAGTTATTATTTATAGCAACAAGCTTATAATTAATTTAGCGCGCGATAAGGTAAAGTTAAGTACAAAATATAGTAAAACTACTAAAATACTAGCCTACTAGTAAGTTTATAAACTTATAATTAATAAGATCTTGTAATTTAATAATCTTCTTACGCTCTAATAGTTCTATATTTACTAAATTTATTAAGAAGCAACTAATAAAGGCCTAGAGACCTTCTATATCTTTTATCTTAGTATCTAAAGACTTTAACTATACTTTAGCATCTTTAAAAGCATTCTTAGAGCAATAGTATTTATCTAAGTCTATCTATATCTCTTCTATAGTATAGTAAGGGTCCTTTAACTTATAACCTCTTTATATAACTATAATGCCATAAGCTAGGCTAGTACATTAAATATAGATAAACTTAATCTTCTTCTTTTTAGTAAGGATATAAAGATATATATTCTTATTAAGAAGTATATTTAATATTTTCTCCTTCTACTATTTATAGTACGCAAGTTTACCTTTAAAATTACTAAGTTCTTTAAACTTCGTAAGTATTACTAGGGAGCTACTATTAGCTACTAATAATAGCAAGATATAATATATTCCTTAGGCTTAGAGCTAAAGGTATAAAACTACTAGATATATTACTTATAGTATAGAGCAACTTAATAAAAGGTTATCTTCTAAATCTTCTAGGTTAACTTAGGCTTAATTTGCATTTACTTAAAGTCTATTCTTAAGCTCTTAGATTTAGTAGCAAAGGTTAATAATTAACTTATAATATTATAAATTAGTGTTATACTTCTTTGCTAATTTAGTAAGAGCTGCTTATTTATTTAAACGAGTAGTAGTTAGTACTAACTTATAGTTATAGTAAATTTAGCTAATAAGCGCTTTAAGATTTATTATTATCTACTAATAGATAGCTACCTCTTCCTATAGTACTTCTACTAATTTACCTAGTTAACCTACTTTTATATTAGCGTCTATAAGTTCTCCTACTAGCTAATCTTAAAGTTTTTAAGTAGACTAATAACGTAATACTATAGTTTAATTAATTATTAACGTAGTATATAGTTATTTAAAGAATTAATCTTCTTCTATAAACTTAATATATTAATCTAGATACTTACTATTAAACATTAATGCATAATATTTCTAAAGAATAGTAGAATTATTAAAATTATTCTAAAGAACTGCTAATATCTATTTCTTTACCTCTAGTCTAACTCTATATAATACCTATATAAATAAAGGCTTTATACTAGTAAGTAATGTGACTTTACTATTAAGGTCTACTAGTTCTAAGGGTAGATAGGATAGAAACGACATAGGAATATTATAAGGTTCTTTTTTGCGTATTAGTAATTCTAGCTAATAGTAGATATTAATAGGCAATCTTACTTTTAACGCGCCTTTATCTAGTAGACTACTAATAATAATATTAAAAGTTAATACCTCTTTATCTTTTAATCCTAGCTCTTTTATTATGCTTACTAACGTAATAGGTACTATAGTTAATAGTCTAGTAACGATCTTGCAAGGTTATTAAATATTAATACTAACTTAAGTATTTTAACAAAAGAATTCTTTATCTTTATCGTCTAAAGCTGCTTTAGGCAATAGAGGTAACTTTTTAATAGATTTAACTACCAAGATACTCTCTTACTATAATATTAATATAATAGTAGACTATTAATTAATTTCTATATCTAGGACAACTAGCTTCTTAGCGAAATAGCTATCTTTATTACAATAGGGTAAAACTAAGTAACTTTAAATACTAACGCTACTACGTTTATAGGCAATATAAGAGTTACTTAAGGATACTAATTTAAGACTAGGAATAAGCAGCGCCTTACTTATAGTAATACGTAGCTAAATAATATAGTATTTCTTAATAAATTAGAACTAATTTAATAGATTAATAGATATAGATTTAATAAGGAATAAAGTAAGTATATTTTATAGTTAATAAAGAAAAAGTAGTATAAATACCTTTACGAATCTAAGAAGAACACTATAAGGCAAAGCTTAGGCCTCTAAGTAGTCTTTATTCTAGTAAACGATACTAAATTTGCATTGCTCTAGTTAGTATTTATAAATTTACTAGTACCTTTAGCAAGCGCTAAACCTAATTAAGAATAGTATTACTAAATACTAATTAGCTAAATCTATAGCATAACTATAGTAATTACGACGAGAATTGCTAAACGCCTCTATGCGTTTATTAACGATACGTAAGTATACGTAGAGTATAAAATTAATATAGAGGTACTTAGATTATATAAAGAGCTAATGGGCACAATTAGGTAAGTAGAAAGTAGCTAGTATTATAGAATCTAAGTATAGAGAGAAGAGATCTAGAAATATAGCTATAGATATAAAGAAGTAGGGGCCTAAGATATTTTTAGATATACTAACCCTAAACGGGATAAAGAGATCTTATCTATAGGATTAGATCTTGGCATCTAAACACTATAATACTAAACCTGTAAGGATTCCTTACATAATGAACTAATAAAACCTAAGGATAAGGCCCCTAGAGTAAAACTAGCTAGACTAAATCTAGTTATACTAAATATAGCTATACTAACCCTAGTAAGACTAAGTAGCGCTATAGGCAACCCTACTAATATAGAATAAGCTTATCTAGAACTAGTAATAAATATAAAAGAGACGTTAGAATAGTTATAAGCTAAAATATAATAAATACGTAATATACTTAAGATTAAATAACTTAAAGTAATAAAAGTAGCTTATAAATGTAGAGAACTCTACTTAGTTAAATAGATTAATAAATAGGATTAATACAATGCTAGCCTAGCTATTTTAGCCTATATTAAATATAATAGCTCTAAATTAGCTTATAGTAGTAATAAACTATAGATATATAAAGCTAAAAGTCTATAAGAATATAAGGATTAGGTCTTTAATATAACTAATATACTTACTATAAAGAAATATAAGGAGAACTTATACTTAGTAGTTCTCTAAGCCTATAATTACCTTAATAAGGAGGTTATGTAACCTACTTAGGATAATTATATTAATTTCTAGACCTAGTTAGCTAAACTAGATTAATATAAACCTATATAAGCTCTTATAAAATAATAAGCCCTTAAACTCTTTAGTCTATCTATTAAGAGATATTATAAAGCCTTTTAGAGCCTCTTAACTACTATAATAGAAGATAAGACCTCCTAAGAATACTTTAATAAGCTCATACCTCTCTTTTATAAGTATAAAATTAATAACGTATTAATTTACCTATTATTCTTTAGTAATAGACTATCTACTTACCTTAGAAATAATATAATCTTTAACCTAGACTATATAGTTAAAATAGCTAAAGAAGCCTTATCTTAATATATTTTAAAGCACTTAAGACTTATTAGTAACTAGAAGATACTAACTACTTTTAAGAAAGATACTAGAAATAGTAAATCCTCTAAATAGTATTTAATATTTATAAATCTAGAGGATAAGACTTAATAAGGTTCTTAGAAAGATAAGTTAAAGAAGTCTAAACTAAGCCTTTTTAATAGGGCTTTAAAGCTAGATAAACTAAAGAGTAACGTAACGTCTAAAGTTAAATAGCTATTCTTTAGTAATCCTAGTAAAAATAAGTACTAGAACTATACTAAGATAGGCTATATAGCTTATAACTATCCTAACCTAAAGCTAAAGGAAATTAAGGAAAAAGACTAAGCTATAAGGTAGCTAATTAATATCTTATAGCTTTTATTATAAATAATCTAGTTCTTAACCTCCTTAGTAACTTCTATAAAGTTATTATTACTTAGGTCCTAGAGGTAGTAAGAAATAAAAAGATTCTAAATAAAGAGGTATACTAATTAAAGAAATTACGCTAAATTATTTTATAAGAGACTACTTAGAATTAAGTAGGCTAAGATTATACACTATAAAGCGTAATAATAAATAATAAGGCCTATTTTAATATTATAAACTACGCCTTAGTTAAGAAGCTTTAATTAGAGATATATTATCTTTTAAAAAAGTTAGTTAAGTACCTAAATAATACGCTTATAGCTATCTATAAAGTAGTAACTACTAAAGTTATAGTAATTAACTCTAATAGGATTCTAAAGACTAATAAGGTATTATTTTATATTATAGACTTACTATACTATATAATTATTATAGAAATACCTTAGCTTAAGGACTAAAACCCTTTACTAGACTTTAAGGCTAAGACTTTATCCTTTATTTATCTAGAAGATAACTACTATAGTAAAATTAGCTCTATCTTCTTAGAAGAGTTACTCTAATTAGGTTAAAATAAATCTACTTAGCTCTTTAAGTATTTAGTAGGTTTATTAGACTATATTAGTCTATAAGACTTACTATATTACTATAAGGAGCTTATAAAGGCCTTTAGTAAGAATAAAGTATAGAATTTAGTAGAATATAGTCTATAGGACCTAGCTATTAACTTTAAGCTAGGTATAAGTATACTTTATTAGCTTATTTATAGCCTATTAAAAGTAGAACTAGTTATTCTATATAAATACCTTAAGAGAGATCTTAAGAAAAGATTTATCTATAAATCTTAGTCTTCTACTAGAGCCCTAATTATTTTTATAAAGAAAAAGGATAATACCTTACGTCTATACGTAGACTATAAAGGCTTAAATAATATTATAGTTAAGGACTATTATACTCTACTATTAATTAAAGAGTTATTAAACTAACTATTAAAAGCTAAGCTCTTTATAAGCCTAAACTTTTATAAAGTATACTATTATATTTATATTTATACTAGTAATAAGTAGAAGATAGCGTTCTAAACTAAATATAGATCCTTTAAGTACTAAGTAATACTCTTTAGGCTTACTAATACTTCTACTACTTTTTAAGCGTATATTAACTAAGCTTTATATAGCCTTATTAACGTAACTTATATTATCTACCTTAATAATATTCTTATCTTCTCTAAGAATAAAGAAGATTATATTAAATATATAAAGGAGGTACTTAAAAGACTTATTAAGTTTAAGTTATATACTAAGCTATTAAAGTATAGCTTTTATATAGACTAAACTAAGTACTTTAAGTACGTTATAATTCTAGATAGTACTATAGTAGAACTAGAATAAATTATAATAATTATAGATTAGCTAATACTACGTAATATATACTAAGTAAAAGAGTTTATTAGCTTTATAAACTACTATTAATGTTTTATTACTAACTTCTCTTATATTACTTTTCTATTAAACTCTTTAACTAAGAAGCTTCTAAGATAGGCCTTAAAAGGCTAATAGCTACGTAATAAGGAATTAGTTCTAATTAACCTTCTTTTTAAAGCTATTTAATCCTTTAATAACCTAAAGGCTACCTTTACGTACGTACTAATTCTTATTTATTATAATCCTATATTAGAGACTTATTTAGAGATAGATACCTCTAAGTAAGTAATCTATAGTATTTTAAGCTAGAAGTAAACTAAGCTAGGCTAAGAAGGCTAATAGTAACCTATAGCGTTCTACTTAAGGAAGCTATTAGGATCTAAGAGTTACTATAAGACCTTATAGTAGGAGTTCCTAGTTATTATTAACTCTATAAGAGTCTTTTATAAGTACCTATATAGTATTTTAAAGTTCTTAGTCCTAATAGATTATATAAACTTTTATTTACTTAATATATTCTAAAATATCTCTACTATATATATAAGATAGGTAGACTTTCTTACTAAGTTTAAGTTTAATATTAAGTATCATTTAGGGAAGATAAACTCTACGAATAGACTCTTATAGAGACTAAACTATATCTCCTTAGATAATATAAAATAGAAAAGAACTATAAATACTTTATTAAACCTTATCTAAGATAAACTATAACTATTTAAGGCCTCTAAGCCTAATAAAGACCTAGTTAAGTTTATTAACGCCTTAGTTATATTTATTAGTACCTTATTATAGTACCTAAGAAATAATTCTTAAGAAGTAGATATTATTACTATGCTAGACGTACTTAATAGCTCCCTTACTAAGCTAATAGAAAATAAATAGACCTATCTATAAATAGAGGTTACTATAGAAAATAGTAAAGTCTAAGTCTTTTAATATTTCTATAATAACTCCTTAGAAGGAGGCTATAGAGGCTAACGTAAAATATTAGAAAAGATTTAATATTATTATACTTAGAATAATATTAATAAGGATATTTAAGAGTACTATATAGCTTATTTAGAGTATAAATAAAATACGTCTATTAAATAAGGCTAAAATAGGCTCTTTTTGCCCCTATTAGTACTAATAGCCCCCTAGGAAGATATTATAGTTAATTTTATTACTAACTTACCTCTAAGCGTCTTTTAAGGGTAGCTATATAACTCTATTATAGTAGTTATCTATAAACTAACTAAAATAGCTTATTACGTACTTTATTATAAAAATATAGACGTAAATAATTTTACTAAGCTCTTCTTATATAAGGTAGTATAACTTTATAGCGTACTAAATATAACTATATCTAATAAAGGCTTTATATTTATTTCTAAGTTCTAGAATATATTTCTCTACTACTTAGAGATCTAATAGAAGCTATCTACTACGTTCTAACCCTAAATAGATAGGTAAATAGAGCATTAAAACTAAGAGATTAAGTACTATCTATATATTTACTATAGCTAAGAGTAGGATAATTAAGCTAAAAAGCTTAATCTTACTAAGTTTATATATAATAATAGTATATATAGCTTAACTAGTATTACTTTATTTATAGTATATATAGATAGATACCTATACGTACTAAAAGTATCTAAAGAGTATCTAATAAGTACTACTTTTAACGTAAAGAAATTAGTAGAATATATTCTATTCTTTTAGAGAGCCTTTTAGGCTTATCTAAAGAATATTTAAACTCTATAAGCTAAATATTATAATAAAGGCTATAAGGACGTTACCTTAAAGGTAAATAACTAAGTTCTACTTAATATAAAGAATATTAGAATAGCTAAGTCTAAAAAAAAACTAGATATTAAGTATATAAGCTCCTTTAAAGTAATAAAGGTTATTAACTATAATACGTACTATATTAATTTACTTAAGGACGCTTTAGTTTATAACGTCTTCTATATCTCTTTATTATAATAATATATATTTAATATATACTTCCTATAATAAATAGTCTTACTTTAAGAAACCTTAGACCTTAAAGAGACTAATTACTATAAGGTTAAAGATATAATTAAATATAAGGTTAATAAAGATAATACTTATTACTATAAAGTAAAGTAGAAAAACTACTCTATATCTAAAATAAGCTAAGAACTTACTAGTAACTTCTTCTTAATTACGCTAAAGTGCTACTAAGAGAAGTTAAAGAAAAAAGGTATTTCCCTAGCTAAATTAGCTCTAATAGGAGTAACTAAATATAAATTAGAATAACTTAACTTAAATAAACTTTATCTAGAGCTTAAGAAGCTAAGGAGACGTTTAAAAAAGCTTTTAGTACTTACTAAACCTATATTAGCTAAGAAAAGGCTAGGTAGACTAAAATAGTTATAATAAGACTTAGAATAAGCCTTTTTTTATAGGAAAGATAAGTATAAAAGTATAGTTACTCTATAGCGTATATAGACGTATAATAATAATTTACTTTACTTATAATTAAGATAAGCCTATTTAAATAAAACTAAATAGTACCTAGATAATACTATTATAATACCTTAGAATAAATAGGTTCCTATAAATATATATATAAATATAGTCTAAATAGAAAAGACTTAGAGAAAATTTAGAACTAGATATAGAACTAATTTTAAACCTAAACCTAAAACTATTAGTATTACTTTAGCTTTACTTATTAATCCTTAAAAGGGTATTCTTTAAATACCTTAAAATAATAATTTTAGGTTTATAGGAATATATCCCTAAGTACTATTTAGGTTTATAAGAGAGGACTTAGAAATTTAAGAAAGTATTTTATTAGAAGAAACTATCTTATATTATTTATATAAATTAGTTTAAATAAAACCTAATAGCTACTAAGCACTAATAAATAGCTTATAATAAACCTAAAATATAACTAACTTTATCTATTAAATACTAGACATATTAACCTAATACTAGATATATCTACTAGATACTATATTTACTTTTTAGACTCTTTAAATTCTTTAGACTCTAAATTATTATCTTTAGAATTAATTTAACCTATTATAACTAGATAGTAATAAAGAACTATCTACTTATTTATTCTAAGCTTATATTTATTAATCTAGCTCTAAAGAGTTATAAACTAACTTATATTAAAAGCCTTCTTCTTCTTTTTAGCACTATTAGCCTACTAAGAAGTAAGTATTTTTATAACGTTAGTAAGATTATTAATTTAACGTAATAAAGTACTTATAATCTAAAATAGAGTTAATTAGAATCTAAGTAATATAATTAGAAGTACTTATACCTTTTTAGCTACTATTTATAAGTAGTTTAAATTTATAACGATAAGCGTAGAGGTTATTATAGCGCTTAATATAAGTAATACTAATAATAGCTCTAAGTAGAGCTACTTTAGAGTAATAGATAGCCTTCTTAGTTATAAGAACTTTTTTGCTATTTTTATAATATACTAATATTATATAGATACTATTATATTTACTCTTAGTAATACTAGAATATAGAGAGAAGGTATTATTTATAGCGTTAATATAAATATATCTATTTATATTAATTTAAACCTAAGTATAATAAGAGAGTTTACTTACGTCTAGATAGCTTTTATAACGTCCTTATTAGTAATATAAACTACCTTTTTAGTATAAAGGAGCTAACTTATATTATACTTATTTAAATTACTATTATAAGTTTACTAATAAAGTATATAAATCTTTATTACGTTATAACGCTTCTAAAGGAGGTCTTTAGTAATACTCTTCTTATAAAAGATAACCTAAGAAACGATTAGTAATAATTAAATTTAAATTAAATTAATTAGGAATAACTTATCTTAAGATACTACTAATAAGACTTAGTAGTTTTATAGATTATATAGTAGTAATTATTTTAAACCTTAAAGGCTAATATATAGTCCTTAGAAGCTATATAGTACTAATTCTTTAGATTAGTATATAGGAAGATCTTAGCGTATACTTTAGTATATTACTAATATAAATTAAGTATAAGAAACTATTTAATAATTAACTTAGCCTTATTCTTATATAGAATAGACTTATCTATATTAGATAATTCTATCTTATTATTATTAGAGTTATATAGAAGACGTTTGCTACCTAACTAACTATAATTAATTAATACGTTATAAATAAAAAAAGTCTAGTATAATTTAAACTAAGCCTAAGCCTTATTAGTATATATAATACTATTATTATATATTTACTTTGCATTAGGCTAAGAAGATTTAGATTTGCTATTATAGTTATATTTAGGAGCTTTTCTCTTTTTCTTAGCCTAGGTAGTATCCTTTTTAATCTTCTTAGATTTAGAAGGCTCTAAAGAGGAGTAGCCTAAACTTAATAGTTTAATATAGTTATTATTAGCATTAATTTAGATACTATTAATGAATTTAACCTTATTAGTTACCTTTTTAGTAGTATTAGTATTAGTAGGATTAGCTAATTTTATAATACTAGTAATTAGAGTCTTTAATAAAGTAATAGTATTCTTAAAGACCTTAGAGGTATCCTTAGAAACCTTAGAGACGTTAGATAAAGATAGACTAAGTTTATTTAGAGCCTTATTAGCTTTTACTTTATTTTTTATAGTAACTATTAGAAAGAATAGGTATAAAAGAGTATAAAGTATACTAAGTAGATTTATAAGGAAGCTACTAGTAAAATATTAGGACTACTAGCTAAGACTTATTCTTATACTATAGCCCTATTTATAAAGGTTAGCTTTACTTAGTTAGCTAGGGTTTACTTAGGTATATACTTTAATTCTATAAAAGTAGGATAAAGAAGAATTAGAAGAAGTATATAATTATAAGATTAAATATACCTTATTTAATACCCTCCTATCTAATTAGGTTAGTAGAGAGTAAATACTTACTTTATTAAGTACTTCCTATTAAGGAAAGCTTTAATATTAATCCTTACTATAAGTAAAGATTCTAAAGAAGGAAGTTACTTTTAGTAAGTAATAACCTATAGATTAGGTAGGCTTAAGATAATAGCCTAAGGAAACTTAAAAACGCCTAAGTTCTTAATAAACCTAGATAAACCTAAATAAGTACCTAATAGTAACGTTTAGCTTTATAAATTGTTATTTAAGGAGTACTCCTTTAAGTAATATTTAAAACTAATAATAAGTTTACTAAGATTTACTAAGATTATTATCTAGCTAGCTAGATAGTAGCTAAGTAGTTTATACTATTATAATATAATATATTCTAAAGTATATTAGTACTATTAAGACGTAGTTAACCCTTTAGAAACCTATAAGGACGTTTAGGTCCTTATTAAGAGGATAATATTAGGAATTAAACCTAATAGACTCCCTAAGATAGGTATTATAGCCTAAGTACTTTAGCCTAATAGCTATTAGAAGCTAGTAGAGCTACTTCTTTAGCTTTAGTATATTCTATAATTAAGAGAACTAATAGGTTCCTAACTATTATAATTAGTAGCTAAGCGTACCTCTAAGGTACCTTAGCTTATAGATAGACTACTCTAGCTTAGAGAGAAACCTTAGAGGTTCCTAGGTAATAAGATAGAGGCTAAGGAATCTCCTTATAGTTCCTTAGTAATTACTCCTATCCCTATTTCTATATACTTAATCTATTAAGTATCTTATAACCTTCTTACCTACTCTATAACTCTAATCTCTAATATATTTAGTATAGTTTCTTAAAGTTAATAATAGCTAAAGGATAAATTATATTACTATTATAAAACTTTAGAAAATATTAATTATAAGTAAAAAGTATTAAGTTCCCTAATTCTCTTTATTTTAATAAGTTTCTCTACTATAGTAGAAATTATTTATAGAATCTTTTTATTACTAATAGTATAAAGTTAACCTATCTTTAAGAATAGTTATTAAATATAATAACTTTTTATTAAACTAGGTTTTAAATATTTCTAATAGTCTTTACCTTATTATACTATAGCTAATTAAAAGACTTAAAGCTATAAGTATTAGCTCTACTATTTCTTATACTTATAATTTAGAAATAGAACTAGAAAAGAATAGATAATATCTTATTTATAGTAATAGGTTATTTAATATAGAATAAGTTTATAGACTTATTTATACTAAACTATTTCTTTTATAATACTTCTTACTTTTTTATTACTTTAAGGAGTTCTTTAAAAGATTTTACTATTCTTATTATCTAGGGATTATATATCCTTATAGAATCTATCTTAGTTTTAATATCTATATATTATATCTTAATACTCTATATAAGTTATACTTAGAGTAATTTAAGGAAGTTAATACTTTTAATAATAGCTATTAAATAGGACAAACTAATAATAGTTACTATATTAAAGGTACTAGCTTTTTCTCTTTACTTCTTATAGTATACTTATAAATCTCTAATAGTAGCTCTTTTATTACCTTAAATTAAAGAGTAG
>MU004236.1:2073969-2117621 GCA_010405405.1 Microthyrium microscopicum | reverse complement strand
AATACCTTATTAAGATAATATATAAGTATATTTATAAATATCTTATAGTCTATATTTATAATAGAAAATAGTTTATAATTCCTAATATCTAACTTATTACCCTTCTTATATAGAAAGGCTAATATACCTTTAGTAAAGTCTTTTAATAGTACTTTCTAGGTTTAAATTTTCTTATAAACTCTTTCTAAAAGGTAAAAGACTAAAGTAGTATTCTTTCTATCTTTATAGTTTTTAATTTACTTCTAAAGTAACTTATAAAACTTTAATATAAGACTATCTAATCTAAGTAACTTACCTAAGGCTAACTAATTAATTAAAGTCTAAATATTATGTCTTAAGATTCTTTATACTAAAGTACTTCTATACTTATATTTAATCTTCTTTATATAGTATTTTAGAAGAGTCTTTATAGTATTCTTATTACTAATCTTTATACTAAATAGCTTTATATAGAACTTATATATAATAGAAAGTAAATTTTCTTTATTCTTATAGATAATTCTCTTAGTATCTCTTAAGATAATAATATTTATATCTTACTACGCTTTTATTTTTATATAAAACTATTAATTTAGCTTTTTATTTAATAGTATATATTTTATAAAAACGTTATATAAGTAGTATTACTACTAGTATTTATTTAAAGCTCTCTTTCTTATAATAATAAATTCTAATTACTTTTATAGGTCTTAGTCCTTATTAATATAGTTTCCTTTTTTTCTATATATATTATCTCTTCTAGACTTTAGAGTTCTATAAAGCTTATTTCTAGACTTTATAGACTTTATCTTAGCTTCCTTATATATAATTTCTATAAACTTTTTAAAGCCTTATTATAACTTAAAAAGATCTTTTTAAGATAGCTCTTTTAAAGCTTTAATTTATTTAAAAGGTAGTTAATTTACTTTATATAATTTTAGTAAGTTTATATTAATTCTAAACTACTTAGGCCTTTATATTCTTTAGAATAGAAACTTAAGTTAGAAAGAAATAATATAGTAGTTAGTTCTAATTACCTTCTTCTATATATCCTAGCTAGATAATAAAAATATCTAATTATCTCTAATATAAATTTTATTAATTTATAACTAATTAAGGACCCTTAGTTATAAAGAGTTATCTTTAGTATTAGTTTAGTTATTATTAGTATTATTAGTAGCCTTACTTTAAGTAATCTAAGTTTTAAATTACTACTATAAATAAGTAATTAAGTTAGGGTAAGTTTCTCTCTACTTATTAACTATTAGGTAGTCTTTTATTAAGATATGTATAAAGCTTCTTAATTTATTAGTTAGCCTTAATATTATAGTCTTTATAGAAGTAGAATCTCTTAGATCTAAGACATTATTCTAATCCTTAGCGATAATATTATATAAGAAATAGTTTAAAAGAGCCTTAATCTTTTTAGTCTATTAGGTTAGCTAAGGTTTTTACTAGATAGCTTATAATAATAGGTATATATAACTAATTCTTATTATAGTCTCTTTATACTTAATTATATAATATAGTATTCTTATATTATTATTTATATAAATAATATAAAGAGTACTATAAAGGTTTTTAGCTAACTTATTAAATATTATAGTATCTAGGTCTAGAGACTAGGTATATATATAAGTATTTATTATAATAGTAATTCTACTATTTACTCTATTAAGCTTTAAGCCCTTAATCCTAAATAGAAGGAACTTTATATAAAACTTATTAATTACTTTAGGAGTAAGCTAAGTTTCTTATAATAGTATAATATTAATCTTTTTAGTTATTATATATATATATAAATTATCTTAATAAGTAGAATTAGTTATAGAAGATATATTAAGAATACTTATATTAAAACTATTTATTTAAATAACTAGTTATATATAAGATATTAATATTAGACTTATACTAAGTAAGCTTACCTAAGTTAGAGATATTACTTTAAAGAATAGATACTAATATTAGATTTCTATACGCTATAAGATAATAATTATCTATTTTCTTTATAGTATAATATACTAGATATTAAGTAAGCTTATTATTTTCTATCCTAAATAAAAGCTTTTTCTTATTTTTTCTAAAAATATTAATACTAAACAAAAATTTAGAAACTCTTAGCGCTTTATTAAAAATAATAATATAATAATTTCCTTTAATTATTATAGTATACTTATATCTAAGCTAAAACCTAAGGCTCTATTCTTAGAAGACTTTAAATTTTATAAAACTAGCTATAAGAGCTACTACCTTAAAGCTATAAATAGTAGTAGTAAAGAATATAACTAGGTTATTTATTTTAAAAATCTAAGAATAGACTAAAAATAATTTACTACCTAAATCTAGAGAAATAAGTAGCTCTAACGTTATAAGGTAATTAATTATAGCCTTTAAATTTAGGTTAATAACTAAATTCTTTAGCCTATTAAAGTAGAAGACTTAGTTAACTTCTTTAGTAATAACCTTACCTATTTTAAGTATTACTTTTTTAATATTATTATTTATATAATAACTAGCTATAGGAAAAAATAGCTTTTATCTATCTTTATCTATCTTAAGTCTTAAGATATATCTAAGGATACCTTACTAAGTAGTCTAAAAGTCTATTTTAATAGGCTTTAGAAGTTATATTAACTTCTAGCTATATAAGCCCTTATAAGATTCTAAAATAATCTTTTTTTTTTAGCTCTAGCTTATACTAGGGCTTCTTTTAAGTTAGAAGCCTTTTTTAAAACTCTTTATAATAAGATAGTAGCCTTCCTCTTCTTTTTTAACGCCTTATATATAATATAATAAACGTTCCTCTCTTTATAACTAAGCTTAAGTAAGGTATATCTTATTATCTAATACTTAAGAGACTAATACTTCTTATATAGTTTAAAGGGTTTTTTACCCTAAAGTATAGCTTTTATTACCTTCCTTACTTTCTTATTATAATTTTTTTAGTATTATAGCTTATTAGCTACTTTTTTTACTACTTTTTTCTCTTTAGAATTTATAATAGCCTAGCCTTAATTTACTTAGAAATGCTTATTATTAAATATATTCTTAATAATACTTAATAGTAATATAGTAGTTATTTAACTACTAGGAAGTTATATTTAGAGTATTACGCCTAAACCTTTAGTACTAAATATATAGGTAGTAGCTAAAATAATAGACGTAAAGCCTAAAGTTTCTTAGCTATTCTCTATAATAATATTATTATAAATCTTAATATTTTTATAAAAAGAAGGTTAAAAGGACGTAGAGCCTATATTTAATATATCTTCTTTAGTCTAAGTAACTACTTCTACTAGTTAACTATTTAAAAGTATTTTAATTATAGTAGTAGAAATATTCTTAAGAGTAGTAGTTTTAGTAGAGAGGATTAAAGTTTATTTAGAGGATAATTAAGTAAATATAGTAATTAATAAAGAGTAAAATTAACGTTATATAATAATAAAGTTTAAAGAAGAATATATACTCTTAATTCTAAAGTTCCTAAGTAGTATATTTATAGCTATTTTCCTAATTAAGGAATACCTAGCTCTTTACTTAGCTTATTTATTAATAGTAATAAATAGTATTATATTAGATAAATTAAGCCTATTTATAGTAAAAAATTTTAACTCTCTTTATTAATTCTTATTATTAGAGTAATCTATTTTCCTAAGAATAGTAGCTCTATTTATACTTATTATATTATACTTATAAATAGGTAGAACTACTAATAATATTTATATATAGAGATAAAATATACCCTATACTTAATAAGTAGTTTACTAAATATATAGACATTAGTTTACTTATTATTAAGATTACTATAGTATCCTTAAGAGTAGCATAATCCTAAGTATCTACCTAACTATCACTATAACTTTATAAAAGTCTCTATATATAAATTAAGATATAGAGTTTACTAGTACAATATTAAACCTACGTCCCTAAGAGGATAAATAAGAGTAAGTATATAAACTAGTAATAAGATATTATACTTAGCATGTAATCTCTTATCTACTATAATTACATCGCTTCGTGATCCCCTCGCGGGATAGTACTATAGATACAGATTTGACTCAAACGATCTGTTTGCTTCTTGGTGTACAAAGCAAAAAGTGACTACTGAGGCTAGGTGCAGGCAAGTTTCCTTCGTTGCTAGAGTGTAGAAAAGGACTCGAAATGTAAATGATATGCCGAATGACCTGTATGAACGTTCAAGGTCTGGTACCGAAAGACACTAATTCAGCAAAATTGAGGGACAAAGATCGTACGTGATGGCCGGACCAACATACTTCCAATCGATTATATCACCCTCGCCATCGCCCAAAATTAAGACAAGGATGCTCTCTTGCTCATCCACTTCACTCACATCATTCTTTTGTGCAATTATTCTGATCAACGAAGCACATGGCGACGCTCGGGAGCGAAAGAGAGGCGATGACGAACTGGGTCAAATTAATGCCCTCCCCCGCAATAATATACCGTTGCCCTGTCAAAGCAAGGGCACGAGAGCGGCGTAGGCCGTGGTATTTTTTTCATATCAGCCCGTCGGCACAGATGCACCACCTGATGTGGCCAAAAATAGAGAGACATTGCTCACCATTGGCCGATGCTAGTCTATAGGTGTCACCTTACGTGAGAGGAAGGAAGATGGGTGACAGGATGCTAATGCTCAGGGCCATTGTACAAATCGGACTAGTTTGGTTACTTGAAAGACCACGAGGGACATGCTAATGATTTGATGTGTGGTAAGTAATGGAGGTACCTTTCAGTAGTGGATTGTGTTTGGAAACGTTGCTATGAAACAGTTCTGGAGGGCTACTTGAAGTGTATAAGCGAATGGCTGGCATTGCTCGCCCAATTTCATACAGTTCTATTGTGGGAATGGAGCCCAAAGTCACTGAATTAAACTTTGAGGTTTTGTACATCCCCGCTGGATGTACAGGTACGAAACGCTCAGATTGGACCTGCTCTGATACTTTTTACGCAGTACGAAAATGGAGTTGGATTCCTCCTGCAATCACAGAGGATGCGTGGAGTTAATTGGGGATGTCCCTGGACCCTGGGTTGATCGTCCGAGGAACAGTGCCCGGTATACATGCCTTACGGTCCTTACAGGCACAATGCGGCAGCTGGGGAAAGCAAAGCGGATCAGTATGTCGTTTTTGTTGTTGTTCATTCTTATCCATGTAGGCATTGTATTCGGCTGGAGCTGGACGGACGTTGAAAACCTCCGCTGGCAAAGATCCTTGCCATTGCATGTTGAGCTTGTGAGCTGGTCTTTTCTCACCGGCCGCTATGAAAGTGCTTTTTGAAAATGGTGACATTGCTGCTGTTATTTAGAAATCCTTGAAGGAGTTGACAAAGTCAGGGAAATGCTATGAATATTCGAAACAAGGTGACGGGAAGTAGTAGATCTATTATCCTTCAAGCAAGGAAGATGGACCCAAAGAGTATTGCAGAAAAATACCATTTTAGCTTCCGCGTGGGACCGTGAGTGGGCGAGGCGAGGCATAATGATCCAATCGATTTGGATGACTTGTAATTTAATCCTCTCGCTTCCCATGCCAAACTCCTGGTCAGCAATTCAATCAATAGTAGATTTGATTGACGCAAAGCAGACCACTGTGGCGGAGTTACAACGGCATGTACCATATGACAAAACCTGTTGCGCAAAGTACGGTGTAATTTGGTTGCAAGATGATGGTGTGTACGAGATGCTCAGCAGACGAATATCAGAAGGTATTTGGTGGAGCATAGTCTTGGGTGCTATTGGCTAAACCCATTTCTAACCAGAAGTTGCTGCCAACTCACAAGTTAGAGGGATAAGTTTGAAAAGCAAAGAAATATCAAACTGATGCAGGTGTGGTCGCATCAACTTGCCTTGCCTGCCAAAGGTGCCGTACGCAGCGCCGTTCCGCTGGGCCCCAGGTTTACGGGATGCCCAGCTTCATCCATTTGCGAAACCTGCCACCTGCAGATTTCCAAGAGCTCAAGCGGAGTGATTTACCAGTCCCACAAACTCACCCAGTGACTATGAAATGGCCGAGGCGGATTCTGTAACTGTCTTAGACAAACAATATGATCAATCTCTTGACTATCGGAACTCTTGACAAGAATTTGATACGACTGACATTGCTGCTTGGAGGAGGGCTCGAAAGAAGGTCCCAATGTACCTCGCTCCAATAACGCCTGATCCATGGCGCCATGCAGAAAGTATGCAAGAGAGAAGAGCAGTCAAGTAAGCCAGGGTTGCACAGATGGGCCTGTCGTCTGTTTTCGAACCCACCTTGTGCTCGCCTGCAGTCTGACGGATTTCTGGAATAGTACAAGTCTGACTAAACTGGTTCATTCTTCAGCTGCGGGAGCCGGCTTTTGTTCGTCTCTCAAGGGTTCGGAGCCAAGACAATTGCTGGAGGGCCATAGAGACAATCGGATAGCAGACCTCGTAGACGTATAGGCGAATAGAGAGTGAGGTTGTTGCGGCTAGTGCCAGATTCTTTGTTGGAGCGTGGAGCAGTAGTGGTAATTCCTGGCGTATTATTTCCTGACCCTGTCAAATTGTGGCAGCGAGACACGCCAGTCCCCAGACACCAGACACTCCCTTCCGCCTCTTGCCCACGTTAAGCCGCCTGGCCCTACCAGCTTGCCAGTCCCAGATCTCTTTGGTGCTCCATCTGGAAACCTCCAATCTGCTTTCTAATCCCAACCTTTCTTCACCTTCCATACTCTTCCTCTTGTTACTGGTTTGCACGCTCTGCATTATTTGGTGAGACTGTTACTGTTAGCATTTGCATGTTACAGCATTCTAGCCAGCCTTTCTCCAACTCTCGGGAACTTCCTTCTTTACAGCGTAGTTTTGGCTTGTATGCCGTCAACTAAGGCTTGCTGATCCGCCTCAAGCCCAGCTCACCTACCAGAGGCCTCGAAGCCCACCACGACCGCTCTACAATTGTTTGCCTGATATTCGGTGTCCGTTTGCCCACATGCTTTTCACCGCCATCGAACACTTCACAGCATCATTTTCCAGCTGGTGACAGACTTGCAGCGACTGGCACGGGTAGCACTCTACCAAAGGGCCCTGCCACCCCCAGGGCGGGTCGTCAGCACCCTTTCCCTACCATACACAACATACCACATAATTGCTCCTACAAATAAATAGTACCATGGACAAACTCAATTTTCGAACGCCCATAATATTAAATGGGGCTCCGGACGAGTTTCTTGGAAGGGCCGGGGCAGAGTCCAAGAGCGTGCAGGTGATGCAGCTGGACATGAGCAATGCTGTTCTCGAGGAACTTCTGGCGGCTGCCCGCAGCGGCAAACAGCCTCAGATATCGTTTGGCCGGACTCCTGTATGTTGGGTGGTGCGCAATGGGCTGCGACCAGACGGCTAACAGACGGCAACAGATGCTTCGGCTCGGAAACCATAACCACGTTCTGGATTGTCGGCCCTCGAATATACGGCACGAGTTATACCAAGAAGATGAAGAGAACAAGGGACAATGGGAGTTTGCAGGACTGATTTCCCATTCATTGGGGGTGAAGAAGATGGAGGAGCAGTCAGCCGGCATGGACCAGGCGCTCGAAGCATTGAAGAACAACATGGCCTCCATACAGAAGGAGCAAGCTGCCAGAACGTGCGTGCCTTCCAATTTCCCATCGTACCTTCCCCAATCTGGCTCTGGGCAGTTCCAACGTGCCTTCCCCACCTTGGTTCGCACTTGCCAGGCTAGAAACCACACTTCTTGGCCGTCAATGAGTAATTATATTGAGACAATGCGTATTGTAACGATATAATTGTCCATTGTCGGTGTCTATTGAGGACCTTTCCTCAATTAAACCACTCTCAACCACCACAGCGATCTAGAAGTTCTACTGCATAAAAGACTAACTCGTCCTTCCATTATAGAACCCAAGTTGTTCCCAGTATATCCTCTCGTCGTGGACAAAATCCCGCTTCTTCATTCAATCCTGACGATTCCGACGACAAAGCTACCTCCAAGATGCCCCGCGATCCAAACCTATCGCCCACTGAAAATCGCACGAAGGCCGTAAAGCGAGCTCTGACCCACCTGCTAGCCACAGGTCCTCTTTCACTGCGTGATTGCTACTCTCGTGTCAGATCATCACAGGAGGAGGCAATCAAAATCCTAGGAAACATTGCCAAGGAAGATGAAGCCCATCTCTGGCAACTATCTTCAAAGACTTGGCTCACTGTTGAACCTTTCGAGTTCCCATATACAAAGCCGCAACGAGAAGCTTGTATTGAAAATGCCATTCGTGCTTTCGATCGCCAACGAATTGATAAGGAAGATCCAATCTGGCAGAATCTACTCCCTAAAGAGGACCGCAACAAAGGGATATCGCTCTCCAAACTGAAACTACAGGCACCAAAAGTGTCAACTCCCAACCTCAAGCCAGTGCTCAAGAGCGCACAAGGAAAGCGGACAGAGAAGAAGGTGGAAAAGAAGAGCGAGAAGGCGCCAGTGGCGAAGAAGGAGGAGAAGCGGGAGACCAAAGGCACTCCAAAGAGTCGAGAGGTAGCAGCCAGCAGTGCCTCAAGATCGGAGGCCCAGTCACTCAAACGGGACACTCCAAAGATGAAGCCGGCCAAGGTCACCAAACCGGCATCTACACAGTCGCCAGCGAGACGACCAGCCAAGGAAGCAAAGCCAAGCACTTCAGCAAAGGCATTGCTAAACAAGCCAAAGAATCCTTCTCCTTTGAGCCTGTCACCTCCAGTCAACGCTTCCGATTTCGAGGAGTCGCACCCAGTGCACAAAGCCCTCTCGGCCGCTGTCTCGCCTTCCAAATCCAACGGGGTCAAGAACCTCAAACGGAAGGCTCTGGAGACGCATAGAGATGTGTTAGTCAAGAAGGCCCGGACGACCACACCTTTGGGCACACCCAAGATGAAGCCCGCGACAGCCAAGAGCACTCCCCTCAAGCGGAAGTCGCCAGACGACAGCTCGAGCAGCTCCTTGGACAGCGTTCCCATAAAAGTCCGCAAAATGGCCAATGGCGACAGCCTATCGCGATCGCACGGCACTGCTACAAACGGCAACAAATCTACTGGTCGGCCTCGTAGCACCGCCCAGGTGTCCGATGACAGCAGTGTCACTAGTCCAGATTACAACATGTCGCATCACCAACGGGTCACTCTTGCCGAAAAGTTCCAGCGGCGGTACGCAGTTTATAAGAAGCGATATGTGGAACTCCAGGCTCGACCCAATGGCCCAACATCTTCCGAACGAGAAGAGCTGTTGAAGCAGCACTATGCGCTGGAAGACATGAAGCGAAAATTGACTGGCGGACTACGAGTTTGATCATGCATACAGTGCTAGATGCTACGGTTCTGGATGGTGGAGAGAACCGGAATTTTCCTTTCTTCCCTCCTTTTGCCTCGTTCACAGGCCCTTAATTCAGCGTTATTTTTGAGTCGGCTTCTGGTAATTCGGAGGTTGCATGCATATGCACGAGTTCGGAGTTATGGGCAAAAAAAGGAAACGGTTTCACGAATGGCATGTAATGTTAGTATGCACGAAACAGATGTTGGTCCAATAGTAAATCATTGGGAAGCGATTATGCACCCATGAATTTGAGATAGCCTCACGAGATAGTAGGCAGATGAACCAAAAAATAAACATCATGTTTTGATCACATTGGCAATTTGCGTTATTGGTTGGTGGTTCGAACGTGGTGTGAACGCTTTAAAGGACGGTACTATATTAATCCCAATCTCGGGGATATAAATCATGGAGAAGTACCTGGGAACGATCATGGGGTACTAAACGAGTGGTTTGCCATTGCTTTCAATGTTTCAACCTGAATTACTCATTTCTTTTGTCGGTCTTTCCAGAACCAGGAAATCAAGGAACGGAATTGTGAGCAAAAGGAAAACTTGTTTTGATGCATGCCACTTCTTCCGTTCCAACCACCACGACCACATTGACATTGCTCAACGATCTCAAAAGGCGCGAATTGTAGATTATCTGCAGCATGGTTGTGATCGCTGCATGCAAGTCCATCCAATATCAAGATCACTATACTCTAGTTTTGGCACTTTCTGGCTATTGAAGAGCCTTCTATCCCAAATTCGTATACGACTTCAAATAATGAAAATGGCTTCAGGCTGTCCCTAATGTATTTCGATCATTGCCCACCTTGATAAACAGTCAATGACCAAATCAAAAAGTAATGCGCTTCCACGGGCCGCCGGTTCTCGAGCCGTTCTACGCCTATTATGCGCGCAACACCACGTACCAGACCTTGCGTTGTGCTTTGGTCCTCTCAGGGCATAAATCGCCTCTTCACGTTCTGGCATTGATGGCTCCAGTTAAACAGATAATGTAGGTCGCTGCTTCAAGCAATGGGACTACAAAGACCGTTCCATTCCCACAGCAGATTTGAAGCTCTCCCAATCCCCAGAAAGCTGTTTGCTACTCCATACAACCCACGAGCCAAACCTGTATCGCGGGTTGGTCCGATTTTGCCGGAAATCCTTCCCAGTTAACCAACATTTGTGCCGTTTTCTCAGCAAAAGCCCTTGTGCACCCCGCCGCTACATATTTTCCTGGTTCCTGTTTATGTAAAGGTTCCCGATCGACGTATTCCTACGATCTTGACAAAAAAAGAAGAGACGTTCTGTCTTCTCATCATCCATTCTCAAACAAACGATCCCAAATTCCCAATACATCCGCGTTGACGATTTGCACCAACTATGACCTCATCACCTGTAGTTGGAGGCAGTGGCTTCTCCGCATTTATGGCCTGGCAGCAACGCGATCTTTATGAGTTTCTCTTTCTTCAATCTTTAGCTATCGGGCTGGCTTTTATCATTTCCATGCGCGATCGGGACGACCGGAAAGACAAGAATTGATACATACAACTTTCTACGTTCCAAAATTCGACAATGTCAAGTTTAAATGGTACGTATTTTTGCTTTTTTCTGATAGTGCTGGGGTTTGTGACTTACATATTGCAGTGTTTCGTCGGCAGTTGAAGCTTCACTCCACGGCGCCGATGACTGGCTATATGCGTGATGGCTATTGTAAAGTGCCAGCCGGCGATTCTGGAAATCATAGTGTTGCCGGTACGTGCATTGTTCAACTCGCATGTGAACATAATCGCTAATCAACTTGTAGCTGTCGTTACAGACGAATTTCTTGACTTTACTGCTTCACGAGGAAATGACTTGCGGCAGGCTGGATTGACTGACGGGTGTAAATGGTGCCTTTGTGCATCCCGTTGGCTTGAGGCTTGCAAAGCTGGCAAAGGAGCAGAGGATCGAATGGTCCCAAAGTGGGCGGCTTCGGTATATGACAAGGATGTTGCTGATCATTGAACAGAGTGTTTTTGAATGCAACACATGAGAAAGCTCTCGATTCTGTTGATTTGGATGATTTGAAGAAGTTTGCCGTGGACAAGGAGGAATAAGGAGAAGTATATGGCTATCGATACACCATTTTCGTCTGCTCAGTTGGATAATCGACGTGCCTCAATCTCGTCTATGATGAAGTATCTATCACTTTGCTAAATTTGAAAGTATGAGATCTTTCATGCAATATATGGATTTTACATCAAATAATATTTCTATTCAGGAGCTTTTGCTGCTGAAACTTTTCAGGGAACACCTTCACACACAAATCTATTCTACACACTGCAATGGAGCCACAGAGCTCCAGAGTTCAAAAATGCAATAAGAGAATGTTCAGATGTAAGTACGCATCTCTACTCGAGACAATGCTCAATTCATGGTTGACGAAGACCACCTACGCTGCGGCTAACTCGACACCAAGAGCCTTGCAATGGAATTATACCAAACTCGAGCAGCCAAGAACACGATAGTATGAACTATTACACAGCAGATCTAGTTTTCATGCCCGCATGATCTGTCTGCTGGATGTCCCATAATGGAAACGTCAGATATATCAGTGACCATCTCGCCGTTTTCTGAGGGAATAAGCACTCTTCAATTTTCAACTTTCAAGATTCTAACCTACCGGTACTACAAACATGTCGCCTCTACCAGCACTCTCCCACCAAAGTTACAATGCTTCTTCGCCTTCCTTCTCAGGTGATTCGCTTCCTTCAGTCGCCAAATTGAACTATGTTTTCATCAATGCAATCAACTCCACACACCAACTGTTTGCCAGAAGCAGGTATCTCGGAGGTATACTCGTGCCTGCTGGCAAATGCTTCTGTGGCGAACCTCTCACGCCGGAACAAGTGGCTCAAGAAGCTACTGATAAAGCCCACGCTAGAAGTAAAGCCACCAGGGACTTTACTATTGCAATATCAGTGTGTTGTGGAGTCTCACTGATCATTATCCTGGCAGCAATGATGTAAGTCTCTCGGTTACAGTCCCCAGAATGCGCTGATAGTCTACAGTTCTTCTTGTTACCGCGACAGCAAAAAGAGAAAGAGGGTCGCAGCACAAGCTCAATTAGCAAAGGATGCTTCTAATGTTGAGGTTTCCACTGGCGACGAGACTGCTTCAAATGCCAGCACTACTACGTTCGTCTCGGCGGAATGCGTGCAGAATGAGAAGGACATCGCTTGAAGATCATTTACTTTGATAGTGGAAATTCCAAGGTCTTAGAAGTGTCTGGTTATGGTACATATTTCATACGCCAAGAGCATACGACACGCTATGATGGCCATTCAGGCTTAGAGATGGATACTATCGTTATACGGTACCTAGAGACACAAATTGATATATTTTCAGATATCCTTATACCAAATTTTCTCAAAAACAATGCTATTTTTCTTCTTCATTTCTTCTTATGCGACTTACAGACAAGCATGTCGCCCATACCTGCGCTCTCTCCTGGAGTCTTCATGCCATCGCCACTCCCCCAAATAGATTATCTACCACCTTCGCTAGCTACAGCTCACGATGCCATTCCCAGTGCGCCATGGACAGATATTAGTCGGCCTATGATGCGCAGAGATATCGATGGTGATTGTGGTTGCTGCTGCAGGTTCAGGAGTGGCAACATGACCGCTGAACAGGCCAAAAGAGCAAGTATAATCATCTGGGCTGTGGTAGGGTCCTTTATGGGTGTAATAATTCTTATTTTCTTAGCATGTTGCATGTAAGTCATTTCAGCACTGCTAATTGAAACCTGACCTTGGAAACTGACAATCTCTAGAGCGTTCTGCTGTAGTTCGGACGAAAAGGAAAGACGAGCCACAAGAACGAAGGATACGCAACGAGCGCAGACACATAGTGATGAGGCTTTTCGAGGGCTAGAGATTCAGAAGCAGAAGGTTCGCAGTGAGGATGAGTTGAATGAGGCTGCGCTGGAAGAGATTACTCGAGTGTATGAATCTCGATTGGACCAACCGAGATACGAAAGACATGTTCTTGCTCATAACAAATCCAGGTACTCTCGACGATGATGATATCTTCTAGCGAAAATTCAGAAGAGATCCAGTGGATGTACTGCAGCATGAGACATTAATAATAGATCGAGAGAGTTTGACAACCAGGCGACAAAACAACTGGCACGCTCCCATCAGGTATGATATCTACAATCGCTACGCTCCACTGTCGGGTGCCTTATGTCACATTGAATTTGTATTACACTTGACTTCCTATCTACTGCGCTAGCAGGCAAAGTATCTTTTCTTTAAGCAGTGCCATGGGGAACACCATACTTGATGGAAGCGCACCACGCATCTTGTCGGCCAGTTAACATGAAATGACTTGTGATATTCAAATACCAAGCTTCTTGGACTTCCTCATCGTGGTCCATGTTCGTAGGCCAAGCAGATATTGTACGTGCCAAGCTCGTAAAAGTGGTGTTTGATGGTACCTAAAATTCACAAGTCCATCAAAAGTCCACAGATCATGAACAAATATAAATCGGTTCATGTGTCTTCGTTGCGATCACGTACGCCCCATCATCAAGAACGCCTATCAAAAAGATGTCACCCATTCCCGAAAGTCCTATGGGCTTCCAATTGCCACACCATCCATCGCTCGAAGCCAAACTTACAAATGCAGAAATATTGCTTAGACGATCTGCTTGCTTGATACAACGGCGGTGGCTTTCGGGTAGCCGCGATGATTGCAAAACCCCGGAGGAAAACGCAAAAGATGACAGAGACGCAGGATTCATTATTCTTGGGGTCTTATCTGGATTCCTGTTCTTTTTCTTAATCTGGTTTGTTATTCCAGCGGCAAAGGTCAAGTTTTTTGCTAAGTCTTGAAAGTTACTGCTTTCGTAAACGCCGCGATGAACCACCAGTAGAGAGGAATGATGGGATAGCAACTTGGCCACCTCCAATGGAGTACATACCTCATCGGGCGGGCAACACTTCCAGGCGAACGAAGAGCAACACAAGGGAATCAAGGCAAGCGAGACGGGAGTCGAGGAGAACGTCATGTCAGCCAGAGAAGGGCTTAAGGCCAACAGGAAAGGGGCTAAAGCCATCAAGGAACTCGAAGGGTAGTGCCAGCAAGGCAAAGGCTATAGCGAAGCCGCCAAAGGCATGGACCGGGTCAAAAGCAGAGAAAGGCCAGACACATGTCGAAAAGACAGGCAAGGCTTCCGACATCTTCAAAATTGGCTTTGTGTGGTAAACAAACGATCGGGACATCAATAATGTGGTTAAATTGAAGCCGAATGTGGTCACTTGCGGCCCATATAGTCAGGAAAAGTTGAAAACTCTTTTCTATGTTACTAGATCGTATTTGGAAGTGCGTGCTTTCCCTGTGAAAGGGGTAGACCAATCCTCCATGGAGTGAAAGACCTTTGGCTTGATGATGGCCACGATTAGAGTAATTGAGTAGCCGGCATAGTCGAATATCAATAGCATTCAGATGCAACCTTGGGACATGGCTGGTGAAGGGGTTGTACCACGAGCAATCATAATGTTTTATCAGGAACAGAATCAAGCAATCAATAGCTTGAGGGTAAAAATTGAATTAGCTATGAGATGTGAAGAGAAACTGCACAAGATCTATTACCCTATTCCACTCTTTTATCTACTACCTGGTATTTACAGCAATCAACCTTGAACATCTGAGTTCCAATATTATCCAGTTGTGTATGCTCTGGAGTTCGCAAAGTAGAGCTACAAAAACCAACCCGATGAAATCAGTACACCTTTTAAACCAAAACACTTTACTTCCTTGGAGGTTGTGGGATAAGCTCAATGTTGTCAAAGTAGATGGTACCTGGAATCGGGGTGGCGGGAGGTGCTCCTTGTTGGACAGTAGCGGGTACTTGGAACGCAGATGAACTGCAGACTGCAGACACCATAAGGCCAGCGGAGGTGGTGTTTCCGGTGGTAAAGGTGCTGTTAGTAATAATCTGGTTGAAACCCATTGGGCTTGCGGGGATTTGTGTTGCATCACCTTGAAGCTGGTAGGTTCCGGCATTGTCAAGAGTGATGAAAATAACACATTGGGTGATACCGGCCGAAGCGCCGGATGGAGCAAAGCCAGTGCTGCCCGGAGTGCTAGTTGTTGCATCAGTGTTCCGCTTGACCTGGAAGTAGACCTTGTACATTGTGTTGGGGCACACGGTGACGTTTTGTGAGATGTAGGCTGCGTTCTTTGCGGTTGAGAGAACAAATGCTGCAGAGTGTAGTCCACCGGGATCTTGGCCACCATTGGTGCTGTCAAGAAGGATAATGGATGGATCGCTCAAACTCCATGGAGGGAAGCTGCCTCCTAGTGCCTCGAAGCCAGGATTGACCACGGATTGCGTAGCATTGCATGGGATAGGACCTGGTGGGCAGATTGGGCAAGTTGGGCACGTTTGGCAGGTCGGGCAAACAGGACAAGTTGGGCTAAGCAGTATGTTAGACTTTAGAGTCGATAACGACCAACAGGGGAACTCACATGGTTGTGTTGTTTGTGGGTTGAGTTGGTTGAGTTGGCTGAGTACCTCCATATGGGTTGAAGCCAGGAGGATAGTATGGTGGGCGGTTGGCGCGTATCTTGTTTCTGAGTCCATCGGCAGGAGCAGCAAGAGCAGGTGCCAAAATGGCAGCGAGGGTGATGAAAGCATGCATCTTGCTAGAAAGTGAGTTGCAAAAGAGAAAAATCGGGTTACAAGAAGTTTAGAGCGCAGGCTCGTGTATAAATGCTCGACCTTTCAAATGTTCCACAAAATCAGCTGTGAGTGATATCAGAATTCTCTAACGTCCCATTGATCTAATGCTACAGTGCGATATATGATCGCATGTGAGCTGAATAGTGCTCAGCCTGATGATGGCCATTGGCTGGTACCTCCCTGAAAATTTCAATCTCCCTTGGAACCGAGCATCGAGTGGTCCATACTTTTCTAATGTTGACAGTGTCGCGTTAGCTCATCCCGCAACTCGTTTGGGCTATGTCAGATATCCAGATAAACGAACGTCTTGAGAGATGGCTATCTGCGTGAGAATCCCAGTCGTGGTGATTGTGCTTCGAAACTCAAGCCGATTGCGTGCATGGCATTTTGATCATCTATCTCGACCACATCACAAAGGGTAGCCTTTCAAATGAGTCTGGGCCTTATTTTGAATAGTCTGGAAGCTATCGCGGTTTTTTGTTTCCATGTTTTAGACTAGTGGAGTTCTAAAATTGGCAGTGATATTGTGCTATTTTTGGACAGCTGAAGTGATCGGTGGACATCGGCGAGCTCCTGAAAGCGAACATAGCAGCTGCATATATGGATTATGGATGCTCAATTCTCTGGTCTGCTCGAAAATTCAGTTGTGGAGCAACTCCCGTCTTTTCCATAAATATTGGAGGAGAATCTGGGAGAGCTGTGGGAGGTGAGGTTAGAGTAAGCTCAACGAGCGGTTATCGGAAGAACAAGCGCCCGGCGATCAACATCTGCACATGTTTCCAACCTCAATGAGCTACGACCGAACATCGACAATTTGTTATTCGTAAAATTGATCCTTTTGTCACTCAGTTGGACTGGCAGCAAGCCTTTCGACATACATCCATTGCCTTGGACTGTCCACTTTGGCACCTCAACGACCCGTCGCCAAGTCTGCAATCCGATATCCAGCAACTTTCGGAGAGCAAAACTACAATCACAACGTCTGATTGGATACATCCATAGGTTCAGCTAAAGTCATAAAACATGCCAGACACAAAAAATAGTACCCCGCTTGACCCACCTCCATCTTACGAGGCAGCCCAACAGCCTTCGGCTCCAGTTCTTCGACCTAGAGCCCCCGTTCTATTGGACTTGCCTGCACTCAATTCACTCAGGGGAAAGAGAGTAATTTTGGCATCTGCTTCCCCTCGCAGACGACAGCTCCTGGCTCAAATCGGGTTAACAAATCTGGAGATCATCCCGTCAGCTTTTGCGGAAGATCTGCCCAAGTCTGGTGCACCATTCGACTATGTCCTGGAAACTGCTACCCAGAAGGCCTTGAAAGTGTATGAACAGGAGATCAACAATGTCGCAAAAGGAGAGCCGACACTCATCATTGCGGCTGATACCATCGTGGTAGCACCAAATGGCGAAATACTGGAAAAGCCAAAGTCCATGAAATCGCACGTTGAAACGCTTCAGATGCTGCGAGATGGTGGTTTTCATCAAGTGTATATCATCCCATGTGTTCCCCTCGTTGCGCTGACCTAGTGTAATATCCCATTGAAATGCTCATATGGTGACATGCACTTGAGTAGGTTCTCGGGGTATACTCAGTACTGGCCAATAGTATTGTCTATGATGAGTTGACACCAACAAACTTAGATATACAGCTGTTGCCTGCATGGCACCACTTGAAAGCGCGGCGGATCCCGGATATCGCCTTGAGACTCATGTTGAAGAAACAGCTGTACGCTTCGACCCACTTGGTACGCTGCTAGCCCCCCTGACTCTTCACTCCTGTTGCTAATTTTGGTAGCAACCGATGAGCTCATTTTGTCATACGTAAAAACTCGGGAGGGTGTAGACAAGGCCGGCGGCTATGGAATTCAAGGCATCGGCGCGATCCTCATCGACAAAATCGACGGTTCGTTTGATAACGTCGTCGGATTACCTCTCAAATCCACTTTAAAGCTGATTGAGAAAATCATGACGCAGCAAGCGGATGATGAAGAAGAATTGAACTTTGACCGCTGAGGGTGTGAGAACGCCTTGATTGACCAAATCACCAGGTATCTTCTCTTCCACCACTTTGTTCAATCACTCCAGGATTTGTTTCTGCCTGGCCTCGGCTTTGTGAGCAAACTCTTGGACTGGCGATGTGGCGGCATCACATCCCCATGATTGCATCTCGTCCCAAGTCGTTACGAGATGCGCCCAGACTTCATCGCTAGGCTGAATATCATGCTTACCCAACTGCTTCATCTTGGTCTGCAGCTTCGGAATAGCCCTGCTACCCAGTTGGCGAGGAAGCTCGAGTTTAATTGCCAAGTGTTTATCCGCGACCGGTCGGTGCTCGGTGGGCAGCTCGTCGATAACTCCTACGCTTAATAGACCTTCGTCGACCATAGTTCTTCGTAGAATAAGTGAGCGTTCACTCCTTATTAGCTTGAGAAATTCCAACGTTGCCCCGATATTCAAGTCGATAGCTCGCTTTGGATTCGCTGTCATCCCAAAAATCATGGCGCATAGGTGCGGATAGAGAACTGAAAAGTCCGACTGCGAAATGTGAACAGAGCCTCTTACTGTCAGCGACCAGGCTGGCTGTTTTTGAGATTTGGCCTCCTCAAGTAGATTGGTGACCACGTCAAAGTTTTGCTGCCAGTACATGAAAGCTTCTGAGTTGATTGCTAGCAGCGGACGACTGACTTTTGCTCGATTCTGACCTGACTGGATGACGGGAGCTCTGGGAGATGTTAGAACAGCTGAGAAGAGTTGATTGCAGTCTATACTCACGCCCAGATATCATAGATGACGCCTTGTCCTATGTATGGGAATCGCGAAGTTTGTCGCAACACTTCAATGGTAGTGGCAGCACCAAATGAGTGACCTAGCTGTGTGATGTTGTCGAGATAGAACGCATTCTTCCAATCCTCCCATCTTACGCCCTCCAACCCTCTGGAACTGGCGCCTATTCCTCCCTTACATCTCAAGTTTCGCTCTTCAACACTTTGACCTCTACCTTCACATATGTCTTGTAGTACTTTGAAGGTCTCGTGTATCTCTGCTAGTCGCATGCGTAATTGAGCGCTTCGAAGTTTTGTGTCAAAGCCTTTATCGTTCAGGGGAGAGGTATCGTAAGGATTGTCTATCAAGGTCAGCAACTTATCTAAAATAACAGCTCATGGCTCTCACCAGGTGGAAAGATATAATCCTTGATGACTATTAGCTTAATGCTTCAAGATGAGAACCCCATTTGCCTACCACAGGAATTTCCTCTGAATCAGCAGCACTACTACCAGACTCAGCCGAACGATCCGTTTCTTCTCCGCTTTTGAGATCTTCTGGACGATTCACAAAAGACCTAGCCCCAGAACCATCTCGATGTTCTATAGCGGCCACGACAAAACCATAACTAGCAAACTAGAAACAGTCAGCAAATGTCCATTAACTCGATAGTGAGAACACACTGACCTCGCCGCAAAGAGAAGAATACGCCGTCTTACTCCCACCCAACCCATGACTAAATATCATCGTCGGAAACGTCGGCCTCCCTTGCGCCCCGGGTGGTGCCTCGCCTTCCATATGCCACTTTCCCCGTTCGTTCCCTTCCGTTTCTTCTCCTTTGACGTCCTGTGGCGGCGGCCAATACTTTGCCAACCTAGCATTTCTCCACGCTGGCAGCTTCGTAAACCAAGTCGTTAACAAAAACCAGGGAATGCCCGCCGCCCCAACGCCCGCAAACTTCCCATAGCCCTTCGCAACTTGAGACCGCGGACGTGGAAGCCAAGTCTGCCGCGACCACTTTTTGTGGCCGGCGGGATCCTCTCCTCGGCCAGTTCCTATGGCGGCGGGGTAGTAAAGTGCTAGGTGGACGGTTTCGAGACGGATGGTGTCTTCTGTGGATGGATGGGTATAGAATGTTCGAGGATTGGTGACGGGGATCTCTAGCTCCATTATGCCAACCTGGATATTTAGTTAGGGAGACTAAATACGGAATTGATATGTGCGACTTACTGCATATGGGCCAGAGTAGGTGGGTAGCGCGCCATGGATGAATCCGATTTTGTCACGAAAACTTCGCGGTGGTCGGGCTCGTGGCTTCTTTGCAGTTGGGACGCGGCTCAGCTCAGGTTTACGGCTCATAGACGAACTATTAGTTGCAGTTCTACGAGGCGTAGCCTTTGGAGTGAGTGGTGGCATTGGAGAATATTTGTTGGAAGATGAAGGGCATGCAAAAGCTGGGAATTGAGTGACGATCGTAAACCACCTCGACAGGGGATTGTAACACAACAAAGTTTGGTTTGATGCTTGTCGCGAAGCTGTGTTCTATAAAAGGTTTTGATCGGCCAAACGAGGTCCACATTGGGGGAAGGTCGATCCGGCGTTCCGAATGAGTGACGTCACACATCGTGAAGCAGGCTTTTTCCCACGTGGCTGCGTTGGTGTTGAGTCTTGATTTGAGTGCCAGCACAGCATGTAGGTAGCGAAAGAAGCGACACTTTTCATGGCTCCACACATACAGACAAGATTGGACTCCGCTACTTGATTTAACATTACTTGATATTGCAGTGCTAGGAAGTATGAACAATTCCTCAACAATCGCTATGTAACCCGCTCAAATCCCTTGGGTATCTCCCCTATTGACATGACAATCGTAAACTAAAAGGTACTATTTACAACGGCGCGAAGAAACATTAACACGCTCGCTTCAAAACACCTGCTTCAAAACGCTGCAAAACGCCCCCCTCGAACGCTTCAGACGCTCCCACTCGCTCGCCACTCACAGCACACTTTTCCGCTTCGCAATCTTCGAAAACATCCGACTAATATTCGAATCCCTCGACTGCGGCGGTCCAAACTCCTCGACACCCTGAATCTCCACCCTCGGACTCTCACCCACTCTACCCTCACTGACGTTCGGGCTATAGCCCGTCCCCGTACCCATCTCCATCTCCGTCTCTTCTGGCACTGATTTCCACGTGCCCTTGTTGCGCCCAAACATCTCACTAAACGCCAACCTACTCTCTTTCAATGCACCTGGTGCGCCGGACGGGTATATAGAATTTTGTTTGTCGGTGATATACACGTGTTCGTCTTCCATTTCTACGCCCCATTTGATGGTATATTGTTTGCCCTCTGGGCCAGCGCCACAGGAGCCTTTGAGCTGAACGCTAGGTGGCGAGTTTATGGCGAGGGCGAACAGGTTTGGTGGTTCGGAATAGTCGGTGACGAGACCGCGGTTGACGAGTAGGTAGATTAGGACGAAGAGGTTGATGGCGAAGACGGCGAAGAGGACTACGATGAAGGCGCGTTGGTAGGGTTGAGTGCCGCCGGAGGCGTATTGTTGGGCGCGGACGGTGGCGTTGAAGTATTGGTAGACTCCGGGCTTGAGTTCGGTGTTGGTATAGTTCTGGACACGAAGTTAGTAAGAGTATGAGGATTGGATGGGATGGGAAAGGAGGTAAGTACCCAGAATTCGACGAAGGGCGAGTCTTGTGAGGACATTAGGAGGGAGCAGCTGGTCATTACTGCTAGTGCTTCTGCTGGACTAGGGAGGGCGGGATTGAGTTCCATGTTCTGGAGCATTAGTTGCATAAGAAGGCGGGCATTTGATGCTTGGCCGTCGATGACACCTATCATTGTTAGCTCGTATTCGTGGTATTGAGGAAAGACTAATTACCATTGTTCAGAGAGAGCGCGTTGAGAGTAGTTTCGGCGACATTGATCCAATCGAGACTCACAGTTGTAGCACGAGATGAGTTGGCTCTATTGTAAGCCATCTCATCGTTTGGATCCTCACAATGTGCTCTCATAGTTCCAGAGACATCTTGTGCTTGGTATTCTGTTGCGCATTTCGGGGTTAAGCCCGCTTTTACACGACATAACAAGTATTCTCCACGCGTTGTGCTCTCCATGTCTATGCCGCCTTGGCCAAGCATATAGAGTGAATCTTGACCCCAGGGGGCAGTGTTGTTGAGTAGCGTGTTCCAATTAGTTGGAAACTTGTAAAAGACCGGGTGAGGTTGTCCACCGTTTGCGCCCCAGCCGAATAGATCGTCTACGGGTGTAGTGAGAGTATCCCAAGTAGACCAGTTGAATTTGTAGGGATAGTATGTCGTGAGATTGTTTTGGTTCAAGTCAGCTGTCGCGTTTAGTGTAACATTCTTTACAGCTGTCTCGTAGACCAGCGAAGCGATTTCGTCTTTCTTAACATTTGCGCAGAGTACATTAAGATATGGACTTGGCAAGGCTGCTCGGATGTTGTAAGCTCCTAGGCCGTCCAAATCTTCTGGCTGCATTATATTGGACTTTGGATCTCTCGCGGCTTGAAACACGCCTGTGTGGGGCATGGCCATCGTCACGTTATTGACAATACGATTGTATTGTTGAGAAACAGCTTTTGTATCGATCTTCTCGATCCATGTACCGTTGACGGTTGTGTTTTGAAGGAATAACCCGAATCCCTCTGGTCTATCAGCTTGTAAGTCTGTTCCATTGCCTTCTCCAACGATAGTTGCCCAACGGGTCATAAATTGTTGATAATTGTGGAAACCTTGAGCTGCATGGTCGATAGTAAGACACGTCTGTCCTACCTTATCCTGGGTATAATCTGTATCCCAGGTATTAGAAATAATGGGTGTTTGACAAGTCTCACTAAGGTATATCGGATTTGCGAATGTTGTTTTGACCAGCCCTTGTAGCTCTCGGGCTTCCCAGCTGCCAAACTTGAGAACTGGAGTTATCAAAGCAGATGCTGCTGTGCTATAAAGCGCGGCCAGAATGGCCACAGTAAGAGACACAGCTCCAAGAAATGTGAGGCCAATGTAGTATACCGTCTCATAGTGTGTAAGAAGAGTTCCAGGTTGCATAATCCAGTTTCTCATGCTCATTTCAGCCAGGCTAACACCTCGAGATGCGCGGCTGAAAGCTCTTCTTGATAAGACTTGTCCAAGAAAAGTAACAAAGCAACACACGAATGACAGCTCAATCAACTTGGCAAACAATTGTGTGAGTACGTTAGCTGTTGAGGCTGTCAAAGATCCACCGGAGTGGATGTGCGTTCCCCATCTTGGAGCGGCGATGGCGATGCCAAGATATATGCCGGAAAAGACTGTACTGAAGATTACCAAGATGTAAATGGTAATTGTGAGCCAATGGGATCCTCCTTGATAAAAAGTTCGAGTTGCTGGACATGCTTCTGGCGTGAATTCATCTAGAGCGAGTTATTAGATTTGGTTCCTCATCTCAAACGCAACTTCGTTTGCTCAAACTCAGGTTGCAAATGTTGATATATGCTCCGCAACGTTACATGCATTGTACGACTCCAAAACAAGCACCGAGTTTCATGAATTTCAAGCTTGCTCTGGAATCCGAAACAGTATCTAGTGGAGGTTGCACTCACTATCATATTTTGATCTTTTCGAAGTTGTAGATCGCATTGAAGGTGCGCCCGTATTTGCGGTAAGATGATCTCTCGATCCTGTACCATACGGCCGCTCGAATCCAGACTGAAACGAGCCCGGTGATTTCCTCGACGCATATCGATTGGACATTGGAGGGTCGTAGGCCGTACTTTGCGAAAAGGATCGCGCATGACCCGGCTGATCTGGGTCATTTGGTGAGGTGGGAGTGCTTTGAGCACCAGGTGATAGTGGAGCATTTGTAAATCCGAGTCCGCGTTGTGAATGCGCTCCTCGATCGCCAATGTCTTCTTCTTCGGCAATTGTAGGATGGAATCGCGGTTCGGTGGGTGTCAGGGCAGAATTGAGTTGTTGGTATGCGGATGCATTGGAAGGAGGAGAGTGAGGAGATATGCCTGATTGAGGAGAAGCCTAGATCTTGTTAGTTTTTCAAGCTACCACTGATATCGAGTGTTTTCGCAAGAAGCTGTTGCGCATGAATTCCAATATCAATCACGGGAGATATCGAAATCGCATCGAGAGATCACAAGGAGTCAAAAGTTGGAAGAAGGAACGACCTGAAGTGGCCGGTTGGAGAGTTGACCTCCAATGGCAAGACTCGACAGGCAATCTGGGCAATTGCGCGAACACATCACTCGATTGGATTTTGAGCGTGCAAGTCCGCGACAAACTGTTTTGCCAATTCCATTCCCTTCATATAATTGCAAGATGCGATCTTGCACTGGAAGAGCTTACCGGTGAGCCTCCATCAAAGTAGCTTTCGTTATGAGGAGGTTGATTGGCCATCTTGGGGGCCAGCGAAAGGCGCGGCGGTCTCGGGACCAGACACAAGAGATATTCGGATATAGGACTGGAAGGTTGAATAGTCGATAGTGGGAGTGACCGCGGGAGAGGGGATTATGTTATTAATATGGCCTTGGGCCTTGAAGGAGCAGAATGTTGGTGATGAGGAGCGAGAGTGGAAAAGTTGCGAAAGACAACGAGCAGCTGGCTGACAGGGCTGAAGCCTGAAGGTGTTCAGTCAATCAATCAAGAGAAGTTAGACCAAGAAGAACAAGCAATTCAGCAGCATCAATTGTAGGCTTGTAGCTCGGGCCAACCTCACACGGGATGGAGTGGGCACTAGCGGATATCGGGGGCATTTTAAATCGTCCTGTGACCGTGCTATGACGCGTTTTTTCTAGCTACTAATTCAAAATTAATAGCGTCCTATAATACCTTATGGTAGATATTATAGTACGTTTAAATTATTTATAGGGTTTATACGTCTTTATAATAAATAGTATAAAATAAAAATGCCTTAAAGTTAAGCTATCTTATTAATAAATAAGATACTATTAAAATATTTTAAGGCTATAGGACGACTTATAGTTAGGATATCTTAATACTAGGACGTTTACTTATTTATAGCTTCCTAAAGTAGATAGGATTTTTTCTTTATTTTAAGGTAGCCTAGGTTCGTAATTAGAGAAAGCGTAGTATAGAGTAAGTATAATTTATTATAGGCTAGCTACTTTTAAGTCTTTTAATATAGTATAATATAATCTTATCTAGATCTTATTCTACTACCTATCTAATCGTCCTAGATTAAGATCCTAGATCTAATCCTTTATTCTACTACTCTACTATTACTAACCTCTTTATTAACCTTTACTTAAAATAAGATCTCTAATTTTCTAAGTCCTTTCGTACCTTAAATATTTAAGAATATAGATAGATATTAGCCTAGCCGTTCTTTAAATTAATAATTAATAAGTTATTAATTATATAAACTTTTTAAGGAAGAATATAGTAAATAAAGAGGTATTAGATAATATAATAGTAAATATAGCCTTATATAGGTTACTATAGGATAGAAGATAGTATATTTTATAAGCCTTAATGGATTATTTTTAATCTATAGTATAATCTAGCGTAGTTAAGAAGCCCTTAGTAGGTCGTTATTTTAACTAGATATTAAGGTTCTAAGGCAAAAGGAGCTTTAGAAATCGTAAATCGTTATAAATTCCTTAAAGTTTATAAGGATAAAGTATTTAGAAACTTTAGAAGCTTAGTAGTAAGTTTCTAAATAAATAATTTAGTACTACTTAGTTAGCCTTAATATTAGTAATACTATATTAAAAAGGATACGAACTTATATTAATTTATATATAAGCATTAAATATATATTACTTATATAGTAGATAGCTTATATCGTAATATCTTAGTTTAATATATTAGTATTTATTATTAAAGATTATAATATTAAGTTCTTACTAGTTAATTATATATCTATCTTATCTAGTTATTAGAATCTACTAATAGTTAGCTATAATCCTAAGGACTCCCTAGTTTTATAATTAATATTTATATTTACCTTTCTCTCGTCCTCCTTTTATACTAGCCTCTTATTAAACGTTTTTAATAATATACTTGCTTATTATATTTATATTAGTATATAATAGTTTAGTGTTAGTATGTATACCTTAAAGTCGTTTACTACTATATTTTATACTTATAAAGCTAGTTCTTCCTCTCCTTTTGCGTAGTCTTTACCTCTCTTTATATTATTAGCTAATTTATTGTACTAGTCGTACTAGATATAAATAGGATCTAAAGATATACGTATATTATAATATAATAATATTTCGTTCTAGTTTATAAAGTATATACTAGTATATAGGATTATCTTTATATTATATAAAACGTTAGTAATATTAATAATAGGGATTAAAAAGTAGTACGCTCTTATTTAATTGCTATAGGCTTATTTAGTCCCCTAATATAAGGAGATTAAAAGAGCATATAATAGAGTAGATAGAGTAGATAGGGTAAATAAAAAGGCTAGATATCTTATAGTATATAATAGTCTTCTACTTAAGCTAATAAATCTAGTGCTGCTAGTAGGTTAGCGCTAATACTAGTATATATTTTATATAAGATATAATATAGAGAAAGACATATAACGCGACTACGTACGTATAGGTATAAGAAAGAAAGGACGTAAGTACTTAACTTCAATACAGCAAGACACTATTAATATAAGTAGGCTAATTTAAAAGTTATATTATTAATTATGTTTAAGTTAGTATCTTGCTTTATAATACTAATAAATATTAAGAAAGTATATACTAAACATAGTAGGATAGCCTTAGTATAATAGGTATTTAGAAATACATACTCTATACTTAAATATTACTAACGTATAAAAAATAGATAGATAAATAAGCCTACTAACCTTTAATACTATAAGTACTATATTAGAATTTAAGGATATAGAGTAAGACGTAATTACTATTAGTATATTTAAGGCGTAGATTATATTAAGGTTAGTTCTTTTATAATACGAAATAGATATATAAATTAATAGTAAAGTATATATTAGCTAATATAGTATAATATTTATAGCATAATAAAGATTATAAGCTTATACTTTATATCTAGATATTACTAAACTTTAAGTAAAATAAATAATAAACGCTACTAACCTTTAAATTTTTTCCTTTAAATATTGCGTAAGATTAAAAGGAAGTAGTTATACTACTACTTATTAGTTATTAGAAATATAGAATATTAAGTATTTAAGCATTATATTAATTAGCCTATTAACTACTATAAAGAGTATTAATAATAGTTTACTAGGTTATAGAGAGGTTCTATAAATTATATATAGATAATAGTATAAAGTTTAAGAGCGTATTAAATAATAGGTTAGTAATAAATATTTTATTATAAAGCATAGAGGTTAATTATAGATAGGTTACGAATTTATATAGAGCTATAAATATTTAGAGATATACTAAATATTTTTTATTCTAAAACTTAACTACTTATTCTAGGGTCCGTCTAGTAATAATAAGTAGAGAATTATTTAGGTATAATTAGATTCTAAGGTATCTAGTCTAAGTCTAGTCTATAGCATAAATCTAGAAGCCTAACCTTTTATAGTCCTATATAGTCTTAATAATAATAAAGAAATAAAGTAGAGCTAACTAGGAACTAGATTTTAAATAATAACTTTACCTATAAGGAGTTAGTATATGCTAGTAAATATATAGCTAGGATAACCTACCTTTTATTTCTACCCTATATACTAAAATATTAGGTAGATATATTTAATAAACTTTTAGATATAATAAAATAAAAAAAATAGAAAATAATATAATATAACGCTTAGCTAGTTTATTAAGTAGTTAATTAGATTAAGTTAGACTTATATAAAGCTAGATAGGTAGGTATAAGATAAGTAAAGAAATAGGTTAATAAATAGTACTAACTAATAAACTAGAATAAAATAGTTAAGTAATAACTTAACGTTAGAGCTTAGCTTATATAAAGGTAATATTCTAATTAATATAAATAAAGCTATTAGCTTTATTTATAGCTAAAAGAGCCTATTAGTAACTACTATACTTAAATAGTATAACGTAGATATGCTTTAGCTAAAGTATTTAGAGTTCTACTAGATTAACCTAGTTAGTAATCTAAAGAATATTATAATCTATTATATAATCCTTAATTAAGTTATAAATAATAACCTTATTAATATATAGGAATATACGTTAAGTTTTAATAGTAAGTAGCTTAGTAAATTAATATATAGCTATAGTTTTAATATATTTAATACGTTTTTAACTATAGTAAATAAACTAACCTATCTTTATCGTTAAGTAATATTAAGTATTACTAATTTATATTAGTAATTATAATAGGTATTTAGGACTAAAACTTATAGGTTATTAAATAAAATGCTTTTAAACTAGGTAATAGCTAATTACTTAAGAAATATAGCTAACTCTCTATAATCTCTATTATAAGCGTTAAGTAGTATATTACAAAACTTATTTTTAAAATAAAGATTACTATCTACGGACTTAATAGAGAAATATAGTATTTTAGTATAGAACTTTTATAAGATTTTAGAGTAAGCCTTAAGTATAAAGTATATAGGATTATTTATAACCTTTATAGTATTTATTAAAGTATTTTTATTATTATTATTTTCTACTTTCTAGTTAGACTTTAGAAGTAACTAAGTAAATAGGTTAAAAAGACGTATTTATAGATACTTAAGAGTAAGAAAGATCTTCTTCTTATAAGTTATATTTATATAAGCTCTAAAAAGCGCAAACTAAATTCCTTAGCTTTTAGCCTTATAAACTATAAGATCGTAATAAGGTAGCTAATAGTTTGTATTCTTAATATTATTCTTTAAGTTATAATGCTCTTTCTCTTTATTAAAAGTAGTATAGTTACTATTACCTAAGTACTTATTAATAAGAATAGAATAGTATAGACTAATATAGATATTTAAACAAGCTTGGACGTTTTAATAGAGTACTACTTTTAAAGTATTCTTTTAGCTTACTAGAATATTAATAGTGCTTAGATTAGTATAATACTGCTTAATTATATAAGCTAAAGTAGTAATAATAGTATTTATACTAAATAAGGCTATATTTAGTAATAGTATAGATATTAGGAATAGTATAGACATTAATAATAGTATAGAGGATAAAGTAACTAAAGGTAATGATATACTTACTATAGTAACTATACTTAGAATAGTATAGTGGCTTTATGCTTATAATACTTATTATATATAAGGATTAATTATAGCTACTTATAAATTATACTTAAAAAGTTTTTAAAACATAAATTGTACGTATAGTGTTTACTATATATAAGTAGCTTAATCTTTAAGCTAAATATTAGTATTTAGGTATAAGTAATTAAATTAGGTAATAGATTTAAAGGCTAGAACTAATATATCGTATAAGATATTTATATCTTAATTTATCTAAGTAAAGAGCTTAGCTTATTTACTATTAAGCTTCTAAATCTTATTAATAAATACTATCTATATAGCTTTAGCGTAAAGTAGCTTAATAAATTTAGGTTAAAGCTAAAGTAGAAGTAATATACTAATAATAATTAACTAATAATTATATTCCTAAAGCGTAAAGCTTTTAATATATATAGTTAGATTCTAAATACGACCCTAGTTATATAGTAAAAAAAAGCTTTAAAGAATTTTATTATAAGTATTAATCTAATTAGGCTTAATAATAGCTTTAATAAATAGGATATAAAGTTGCTTAATTAGTTCTTCTAACTTAGAATAAGCTAGATTTAAAGGGCAATCTAAGACAAAATCTAATTTTAGAATAAGTTATAGAAGGTATAGCTTTACTTTATATTTAGTAGTAGAGCTAAACGCTTACTTCTTCTTAATGCTATTAAGTTTGGTTATAGCTTTATAAACTCGCTTAATACTAAAATAAAAACGACTATAAGTCGTAGTATTAAACCTTAAGAAAGAGCGCTTACTCTTATTAATTTAATAAGATTAATAACCTAGTTTCGTATTTTATAATAGTATCCTTAAGTTTGCTTATTATTAAGGTATATCTCTAATAAACACGTAGATATAGGTATATAAGTAGACCTTATATTTATTAATAGTAATCTTAACCTTACTAATAAATAAGAACTAAAGGTATTCTTTAATAATATTAATAAAAGAATCTTCTAAATAACTATACGGACTAAGAGTATAGGGAATAATATTTAAGTTATAATTACGCTTATAATATAATAAACTAGTAAGAAATATATAGATACCTATAAGGGAACGATATATAATACTATATAATCTAAATCTATTAATAAAATATATTAAAGAGATAGATATAACGTTTATGTCTTTATTACTAGCTAGAATAAATATAGTCTTAAGTGCTTATTAATTATACTTCTTAATTTTAATTTTTCTTTATAGTAGATAGCTCTAATATAGTAAACGAAGGCCTAAGGTAGAGTTAAATATTTAATAAATAAATAGAGTAGTAAGAGTTAGCTTATTAAGCGATAGGTTTAGTATAATCTAAGGAATACTATACTCTTAATTTATAATAAAGATGCGAGTTAAAGCTATTATAAGATATATATATAAAGCGTTAGTCTTAAGAATAATTAATATATAGTTCTTAATAAGAATATACTTATTACTTGCTATAGGTACTAGTAGTCTATAAGCTAGTTAAATAAAAAGATTATTTTTATATTAAGGTACTAGTATTTAACCTAAGTTTAGTATAGGCTATTTTATTAAAGTATCTTATACTAATTTCTTAAAGGCGCTTATAAAATTAGTATTTACTACTACTTCTTTACGAGATAAAGACTATATACTTAAACCTTAGCGTTTTTTAAGTATACTAGTAAGCTAAACTTCTTATATCTTAATAACGGTTTTTCTTAGCGGTCTTTTATAATTGCGATGTAATTAGAAGTCCTTATTAAAGGTAATAATATAACTAATATATAAATACTAATCTAGGCTTATAAGACATTATACGTAGCTATTGTTATTATATTAAAACTATATAAAGTTAAATAAAAAGATAGATTGTAAGTAGTTAAGCTATAAATCCTAAATAAGAGTAAATTTATTAGATAAGGCGTAGATTAACGACGCCTAGGCGTTGCTTTCTTAGAGTTCCTTTAGATTATTAATAAAGTAGGCTATATTAGTATAAAGTTTGTCTTTAATTACCTAAAAAGTAATAACATTACGAATTAGCTTAAGAATATTTAAGAAGAATACGTTACTTTTAAATACGTTTATGTCTTAAATTAGATCTATAGCTAAGATTATTAGAAGCTATTTAATCTTAAGGTTAACCTCCTATTAGCAAATCTAAATACGCAAAAGGTAGTTTTTAAGGTAGTTCTTAATTATATTTAATAAGCTAAGAAGCTTCGCTATAAGAGGAAGGGTTTAGGTATTAATTATCTTAAAGATATCTTATAAGCTTTAATACTACGTCCGCAAGATACTATAATCTTTATATTATAATCCTAGTACTAACTCTAATTTAGATAGAAGCTTATAATTAGATAGTTTAGAAGTAGTATTAGAGGTTAGTAATAGATATTTCTTTTTCTTATAGTTAGCTAAAGGATTATAAACTTGTAATACTTTACTAAAAGGAACTAGTAGACTATTAAACTTAGTAGTATCTATTAAAACTTAGATAGTTATAGAAGTTAAAATATTTAACTATAGGAGGTTAAGATTAATAGTAAGATTATAATCTAGATTAATATCTTCGTTAGGGATATTTTTTATAAAATTAATGGCTTATAAAGCTATGTCTATAAGGTATGCTTAAAGGTCTATATCTTAAATAACTTAATTAATATTCTTATCTATATATTTAGTAATAATAGTAGCAAGATTATCTTAAGTATCTTCCTTTATAATAGCAATGTTCTATTTCTAAAGTAATATAGTTATAACCTAAAGGTTATTAGTAACCTATAAGAATAAATATAAGTAAGAAATATATAACTATAGTGATGGATAAAAGATAAACCTTATCTTAAAGCTTTGAATTTACTTATTAATTAAGGTTAGTAAGTATAGCGGTAGGTATATTATACTTAGCTTTAGCGTGTTTAATAGAACTAAAAGGCTTATTATATCTACCTATTAGCTAGTTATCTTATACTTTATCTTATTTATTATTATCTAAATTTATAGCGACTAGAGCAAACTTAGAATAATAATAAGGTTAATGCTTATTATTATTATACTTTATCTTATAGCAACTACGACCTACTATAATAACGGCACTGCTCTAATAATAATAGAAACATAATATTATAGGATTAGTTCTTAGTAGTTATAGTAAGAATATAGATAATAAAAGTAGATAATAAAAGTAGATAAAGGAAGTAGAGGATAAAAATAGATAATAATAAAAAGAAATATAGAGGAGTTTTAAGGCAAAGTATAAGATAAAGTTAGAGAAAAAATTTAATTCTAAGTAGTAAATAATTATTTAGAAGAAGCAATTACTATTTAAGTAGTACTAAAACGCCCCTCTTACTATTTAATAAATTTAAGGTAGTATTTTTAGCCTTTTATAGCCTTATTATAGTCTAAGCGTAGCTTTATAATATCCTAAACAGTAGTAGGGAGTTAGAAAAAGAGAAGGCATAATAAAGACATTAATAGGCGTAGCTAGAAAGCTAGAGTTACGCAACGCGACCTTAAAAAGCTATTATTAGATAATATATATACTCTAGACTTAATTATTTCCTTTAAGCTAACCTATAACTAGACTCTTATATTGATTAATTACTTATAAGTAAGCAAATATATAGTTAAGCTATTATCTTTATAAATAATACTAATTCCTTCGTCTTCTTTACTATAGCCTTTCTTTACGTAGTTAAGTAGCTTATTTAGCAAGATTGTTAATTTAGATTATCTTAACTATATCTATATATATACTAACTTAGATTAGTTTTATAATATACTACTAGGTATAGTAATTAATATTTATAATTACTTAACGCTAAACTAAATATAATAGTAAACTAAATAGATTATGCTATAACTAAGGGTTAAGGCTATAAAAGAATTCATAATATAGTAGTAGCTAAATACTATGTCTATTTTGCTAGCTATAGCTTACTAATTAGAATAGTATATAATAGTAATAGCGTATAATAGTAAGTAATTATTAAAGTAAAGAAGTAGCTAGTTTATAATCTAATTTTATATTATTACTTAGTAAATTAATTAATACGTATTAAACTATTTAGTACCTATCTAATTACCTTTACTTAAAGCTAAGAATAATAATATAAACTATTAATTATACTAGCGTTAGTAATTTTCTTAATACTAATTTAGTTAATATAGAGTTCTTAACAAACCTACTATTATATCCTTAGTAGTATAAGCCTTCTTACTATTCCTACTTAAGATAGTATTATTTAATATTATAATAAGTAGCTAGTATTAAGAAGCCTTAAAGCTTTATACTTATAGTATTATAATATAAAGCTAATAAGTAATATATATATAGTCTAACTATACCTTTAGACTCTATAAAAGCGATTTAGGTAGCTTAAAGGTTAGTTATCTTAATAAGGTATAAGTAGAAACTATATAATATATTAGTAAAGAATAATATAGCCTATAAATATAATATCTATTTACGAAATATTAATACTATATTATCTTATAGTTACTTATAACTCTATTATAGTATTATAAAACTCTTAGTATATAGATCCTAAATACTAATACTAACTAGTACTTAGGAATAACTAATTATGTTAGTATATAAAGGAATCCTATTAAGAGGATATATAGCAAGTATAAGCTAAGTAATTAATAATAGCCTAAGGTATAGCATAACTTACTAGTTAATAATTAGTAGGTAGATCTATAGGTTAGAGACGACGAAGTATTATAAAGTTTACGTAATTATATAGTCTTATATCCTATAGTAATAAACGCTATAGAAAACTCTAAGTAAGAAATAAGACGTAAAGGGACTCTAAGGGAATAAGAAACTCTAAATAATACTACTAAAAGTAATATAAGAATAATTATATAAAAATAGTATAATAATAATATAGGAATAATTATATAAAGAAAGTATAAAATAGTATAAGAATAAAATAATAATAATATAAGAAACATTATATAAATATACTTTATAAAAATATACTCTAAGTAAAAACTCTATAAAACTTTATAAGACTTTATACTAATAAATACTAAATAAAAATACTAACTATTAAAATTAAACTCTACCTTAATAAGGCGCTTAATAGCGCTCTTAAGGATAGTAACTAGCTTCTTAGAGGTAGAAGTTAACGTAATTACTATAAGCTAGAAGAAATCTTTTAAGTAAAGAAAGTTAAAAATTTCTTTTTAATACGCTAGAATATCCTAGTAGTCTAATATTGCGTCCTTAGATATATTTACTAAAGCTAAATTTACTTTAGTAGGCTCTTTTTTAGCTATAAGCTTAGCTTAGCGCTAATATATTATTAGAATACTTAGCTAGATAAACTATTCTATAATAGTATTAGTATATATATATAATTTAGAGTAATAGTTATAATATATCTAAGTACTAAGCTTTTCTAAGCTTAGAGAACTTTTCTAAGTCTAAGTACTCTTTTATAAAGTTAAAGAGCTATAAAAAGAATATAAAAGAGTAGTCTAACTAAAGTTAAGTTTTAATAGTATTATTAAATAAACTAAGATCTTATAAAACTATATAATCTTTTATATAGCTCATAATATAGGTCTATTTTATATTAATATATAGTTTTATAATCTTAATTATATAATTAAAGTAGTAATTTAATAATTATTATATATATATATATATTTATTTATTTAATAAGAAATTTAACAACTAAGTAGATAGATTATTAGATAGATTATTAAATAAATAGATATATATATATATATAATAAATATTAAAATAAATAGAATATTAAAATAGTATATAATTTACGTAAAAGTTAAAAATAGTATAGTTCTTAAAATTCTATATATTTTTAAGATATAAATTATATATATATACGTAAGCTAATCTTTATATACTATACTTTAAAGTAGACTAGAACTTTTCTATAACCTATTTTATAAACTAGTTATTATAAAAAATAAAGGAATAGAAGCGCTTAGCTTACTTTAAAACTATTTTCTTTTTAGTTATATAAGACGTAGAGTTAACCTTTAGTATCTTAAAGGCCCCTCTAGTTAACTTTAGAGACTAATTATTCTAAGTAACTTTTAAGAGCTTAGTAATAGTAGTTTGGGTTATAGTAGCCGCTTTCTTAGTAGTAAGAGTAATAGTAATAATAATAGTAGTAAGTACTTTATTATCTAGCGTAGTAGTAATAGCTTTAGTAGCTTCTTTAGTAGCTTTTTAAGTAGTAGTAGTAGTAGACTCTAGATCTTTATATATAATATTATTATACTTACGCTTCTTTATTACTCTAAAGGCGCTAGTTATACTTATAGTAAGGGATTTACGAAGCTTAGCTTTATTTTTCTACTCTACTAGTTAGTACGGCTTATTAATATTAATTAGGTATAATAAAATTAGAAAGAAGATTTAGTAGAAAGTAATACATTAATTAAGAATAATATAAACTTAGTATATATATAGTAAACCTTAGTAGTAATGCTAATTACTATAAGGCTATACTTAGAGATAATAGATAGACTAGAAGCATTATATACTAATTTTAAAATACAACTTAAAATAATAAGTTATAAATATATAATTATAGAATTAGATATAATTAGACAAAGATAAATAGAATAAACAATCTAGCTTTTAGAAAGAACTATACTTATAATAGCTAATAGCAATATAGTTATACGTAGATTACGCGTATAAAAGGAGGGAAAGGTAGTAGCCTAAAGGACGGTAGGCACTATATTAGTAGAGAAGGGCAGATTATTAGTAAAAGGAGTAGGTTAGCTATTTTAGCTATTCTAGCCATTAAGGGTAGTAAGCTTAGTAGACATAATAAGTAAAATTAAATTTTTTTAAAGTTATAAAATTTAATTTAACGTAGCTTAAGATTTTAAGGTAAAGTCATAATTATATCTTAAGGTAGAGGAATAGACGCAAAACTAACGCTAAGCCTCTTAATTAAATTATACTAACCTAATACGCCCTAAATATACTAAAATTGCTAAGACGCTTAAATTATAGGACGCTTTATAAGGTAAGCATCCTACTATAGTATTTACTATAAACGTTAATATATTATATAGATACTATTAGAATAGTATACTATTAATATATTTCTTAACTAATTATCTCTAGTTTAAACTATCTTAGTATAATATACTAGCTTTACGTTTTTAGTATAAATTATTATATATGGCTACTATACTAATACGCTTTTCTATATAAACTATATTAAGACGTTAGTTTGCTTATACTACTTATAACGCTAAGACGTCCTTAACGCTAATCGTCTTAACATAGGTTCTATAACGAATTATAAATATAGTCTACGTCCTAAATCTATTACTATTCTTTATTTTAACTATACTAATACGCTACTGGATTTGAAGCCGTCCTGGGACGATTTGAAATGCCCCTGATATCCGCTAGTGGGGAGGGTGGCTGGCCAGATTCAAGTTGTGCTGGGCCATGCGTTTATTGGCAGTTGCAGTCTTGCAGATACTCAGCCTCAAGATGCGTCCATAAAGGGACAGGACCGGAAAAGGGCCACGCCTAGAACGTAGAATTGGCCAATTGAAAGCAGTAAAGATATAGACGAGTTCGCGAGCTGAATGCGTATCGGATCAAGGTAGGAGATATATCTTCGTGGAGTAATGAAGGTGCCGGCGTCCAAGTCGAACTGAGTTACTGACTTACTTCCAAGTGTTGTTTGACCCGCTATGTTTCGAGATTGTCTAGCACGGTTTGGTAGTGGTAACGGGAGGATCCAAAGAGCTGGAGAGGCTCTTGCGGACACCAGTTTGAAAGAGGTAAGATTTGCACATGGCTCCCATTGATCTTTGATTTGTGATCTATTTCGAGCTGACTAGCCCTGTGAGCCCAGCACAGTAAGCAATCCTCGACCCGCCCTTCTGGCACCTGCCTATCAAATATCTCCCTCTCCAGTCCTCCTCCACAACGAACTCCATCATCTCATCTATATTTTGATCATTTCCATCCACAGATTGTGTATGATCCATCCTGCTCAGACAATCTTCCTCATGGATCAACCTCTTTCTACCCATTGGCTGACCATGCAGTCTCAGACGCTCGACTATAATCCGGGCTATAAACAGTTTACGGTTTGCTTCACAGCCCCACCACCGCATACGACAAGTATAGGATGATATGCATTAATACACGTGTTTAGGTAAATATGCAGCACTTGCAACAAGAATACCCTCGCCGAAAAAAGGTAGGACGTCATTATACAACTGCATCATGTGCTACGACGGGTATTTTCCATTACTTCTGTGTCCAGTGCGCCGTATCAATCGTCCAACCATCCTTATACAAAGCAGACGTCTTGTTAAAGTACAAATCCTTCGACGCAGCATCTCCCTGAAGATTCCACTTGAAGAAAGCAACCGCAGCCTTCCCAAACTTCCCACCATTCGCCTCCGAAAATGTCCCTCCATGCCCAACTGGCAAAGACGACATCATAGCCGGGAGACTCGCCGGTATCTCTCTAAAATCTTGCGTGATCTACCACAAAGTTAGCAATGTACCACATAACATCCGTTTAGACGTAACATACAAAGCTCTCCGAAAAGTCCACCTTGCCTCCATAAAAGTATCCAATTGGCTGCTTGATATCCTTCAGCATCCATCGTCTGGCAGGATCAATAACACCGGTGTTGAATATGCCAATCAACTTCACTCTTGGCTCATATACACTCGCCGAATATGCTTCTACACCACCACAGCTCTGTCCCGCGACGGCGACGTTACTCATATCGATTTCCCCAAATTTTGCAGCTCCTCCTTTCTCTGCCCAGTCTATGCTCTTAGTCAACTGTGCCGCCCTAGACTTCTCACCACCTGGCATCGAGAAACCACCCTTTCCCCAGACCTTTGACGGCTTTCCATTCGCCAGGACAATAAATCCATGGCTCGCAATCTCCGTAAGGAAATTTGAGAACGCCGAGCCATCACTCTCACACGCGCCGTTCGCCCAGACCAGTAGTGGGAGTTTCTTCCCTGTAACGGGTGTCTTCGGTGCATAGATAGTATGATTCGGCAGGCTGGGATCTGTGAAGAATTGCGCTTTGTGAGGGCCGGAGCCACCAGACCAGTCCGACACTGAACGGCCGCCTGAGCCTGGTCCTAGGCCGTTGCGCAAGTCAGGCGCATAGCATGGGTTGAAGAAGTCGCCCTATTCATGTTTTAGTTGACGGTAAGTTGTCAGAGACGGTGGAGTGACACACGCCCATGATACCGCCGACGAGACATTCATTGTCTTTGAGTGTGCCTTTCGCGTTGGGAATTGTCTTGGGATCTGGACAATTTGCTGGCTTGATTAGGGATGGAGTGGAGCTTTTTAGCGGTGGACAGCCTGTGAGATTGTCAGTTCGAGCGTCATACTACATGTCTTGTCATTCTGCGGATCAAGCCACGCATTGTGACCAGATCGAGCGTTGGGAAAGTATGAAGCGGCCCAGGAAGACATACCGCTTTTTGGATCAGCTTGTGGCATAGCAGTCACCACGACTGGGCTCAGCCAAACGGCTAGCAGGGTAGTGCTGCGCATTGTGAGGTTTTTTGATATATTCAAGCAGACTTGAGGTTGTAGACGCTGGTTTTGACATTTTTATCAATTCACTGGATATGGCAATCATTTTTCGGAAGTGCCGTTTAGTGTCCTGATTCGGACCATATGGACTAAAGGTCATATAGGTGCTCTAGTAAATTAACGTTGATTAATACTCTAGGTTGAGCACTCAAGGCCCTATACTGCTCCTATTGTGAACAGCCAGCTCTCTGCTGATCCAACCAGAAACCAAATACGATAAGCAAATCTGTGTTCGTACAATGGGTAGAATAGAGTAATGTGAATTTTGGAAATAATGTTTACAAAATCTGAGTGCTACTGTGTAGCAATTGGCAATAAGGGTGAGTCCATTGCCTGCTCCACTTCACTCATTGACATATCCTGTAGAATGTACGGGTTAGACAACGTAGAACATATTACCAAAGTAGAATGTACCAATTTTGAATAAACCAAAAATGTTACTTCTTGCCATCAAGTCAATGGATAGTAACAAAAATGTATTTTGAGTTACTTGCCATGTGAACATACTCGATGATAGACGTCAACGTGCATTATCAGGATCGTCAACGTCTGTTTCGAACAAGGTTCATTTCGCGACTTCAACCTCCGGCCCAGTTGCGATTACTTTCTCCATGATCAAAGTCCGATAACCGTTCAAAATAAAAATTGAAGCCCAATGTAATTTGATCAGACGCTTAACAGAATCTACTGAGGAAGAATCATCAACTCGACCAGGAAAATCACAAGAACCATCCCCACAATGGGGTCCATCACCCGCAACGCCTGGCGTCTTCAACACCAACCCACAACAAAACCCATCCAGCGCCTCTTCTCAACAACTCTATCTCAAAAATCAGATTTCGCCCACGCCGTAATCGGCGCCGGCGTAGTCGGCATCGCCGCCGCCCGCCAACTCCAAGGCCGCACTGGCGCCTCAACAGTCCTCATCGAGAAGCATGACGCCGTAGGCACAGAAACAAGCAGCCGCAACTCCGAGGTTATCCACGCAGCACTCTACTACGGCGCCGACTCTCTCAAGACAAAACTATGTATCCGCGGGCGCCAGGAACTATACAAACTATGTAAAGAGCAGGGCATACCGCACCGGAACACGGGGAAATGGGTCGTTGCGCAAAATGATACGGAGTTCAAAGAGTTGGAGAAAATCCTGGATTTCTCGAAACAGGTGGGTGTGCCGACGCACTTTCTGAGCAAGGAGGAGGGAAAGAGGAGGGAGCCGGATGTTCAAGCTACAGCAGGCATTTTGGAGAGTCCGACGACGGGCATTGTGGACAGTCATGCACTGATGCAGTATTTACTTGGTGATTTTGAAGAACGGGGAGGCGTTACTGCGCTGAATAGTGCGATAACGAGAGTTGTCCCGAAGCAGAATGGCTCAGGCGGCTGGGAGATATGGACAAAGAGCTCAGCAACTGGAGCGGACGGTGGAGAAGAGTCATGTATTACTGCGGACACGATTGTCAATTCTGCTGGTCTGTATGCGGTGCCGTTGTCGAATTCGATTTTGCCGGAGGATAGACATATTACGCCTTACTATGCCAAAGGCACGTATTACTCGTATACGTTATCTAGGCCGAAGACGAGCACACTTATCTATCCGGCTCCTGTGCCTGGTCATGGTGGTTTGGGCACACATTTGACATTGGATCTGGGAGGGAGGATACGGTTTGGACCTGATATACAATGGGTGGACTCGCCGACGGATTATGCGGCGAGCGATGAGCATTTGGAAGCTGCGTTGGCCGATATATCAAGGTACTTGCCTACCATTGACAAGAGTGCTATTACTTTGGATTATACGGGCATTCGGCCAAAGTTGACAAGGACGAGTGCAATTATAGCTGGCCAGAATTTCAAGGACTTTATAATAAGGAAGGAAGAGGGTTTCGAGGGTTTTGTTAATTTGTTGGGGATCGAGTCGCCGGGTTTGACTAGTTCGTTGGCTATTGCGGAAATGGTTGAGGAGCTTTTGTGTAGATGAACAAGGCGTTTAGATTCCTGTATGTATGGTTATAAGTTTTGCTGACACTGAGATATGGCTTACCTAGATCGGTGCAAATCAGCTAGAATATATGCTTTTCATAGTTTGCTGAACGAGTTTAGATTCAACTGTCAAAAGGGGGTTCGATCATACATTACAACATATGAGCCTTCCTAGGCCAGCAAAGGCATTGGCACAGTTGCAGCGCTCCAATTATACAAATCTGGCATAGTTTTATTCTCTGTTCTTACCACGTTCAAGTAGTAGTAAACCACGAGGCAGACTTGTGAAACCTGTCGGTTCGGCCCTTTGCGAGACAGTGCTGACAGTTCGTGCTAGGGTCTTGCAATTAATGCAATATTTCCAAGTTTTTTGAACAAGTTTTGAGTCTTTTGTACAGTGCCACCGCAGCTCAGTTATCCCCCCCCCTGAAATTATGAAATGGCGCTTCAGGCCGTAATTAGGTAGATCTTCAGGACGGGATGGGCGCTATAGTGCAAATTTGTAGGGCGCCGCCTAGTTACGGCCCTATAGCAACCCCTTAAAACTATCCTTCGTAAATACTACTTCTTAGGTCGCTTTTAAAGCTATACTAGCAATATAGATAGCAAAATAGTAGTATTTAATTACTACTCGTTTATTAACTTTAAGATATCTTAAATAGATAGTATTCCTACTAGTTAATAGCGTTTAAAGCTCTTTAATAGTAATTATATCTTGACGGAGCTAATTAGGCCGTAATCTTAAGTTAGGTTCCTAAAGATATTAAAGATAAAGTAGGTAGAAGGGCAGTATTCCTACTAGTAGAGTCAAAGATCTAGAGTTAAAGATGTTAAACAGTATAGAATTATTAGCATTAAGGGCTAATTATTAGAAATTAGATCTTAAGATTAGATAGAATAACGAGCTTGTAGAATTACTAGAAAGCCGTTTTAGAGTTAATAAAGTAGTAGTAGTAACAACTATAAGATATTCTATTAATTTAGTCTAAAATTATTAAAATATACCTATTTAACGTTATCTTACCTTTAATAATTCCTTAATATCTTCTATATAACTTCTTGCTACTCTTTTAGTACTAAAACACTTCTTAATACTATAGTTTATACTTGTTAGGTCCTTAGTTCTATCTAATCTCTAAACTACTATATCTTAACGTGCGCTATAGATAAATACTACTCCCTAGCACCTAAAAAGGCTCTTAGATAGTTATTTAAGATCTATATATATATAGGTAGAAGTCCTTTACTAAAAACGCCTATACTTGCCCTAAAGGCTCTAGTAGTGTTTTATTTTAGACATCTTATTTCTATATCTTATATAGCATCTATACTATTACCTATTATCTTTCTAAGTAGTATTAATATAAATACTATTATTTTTAATTATTTACTAATACTATTAGCTTCTTAGATTTAACTAGATAAGTATTCTTTATAATAAAATGCTAAGACTTAAGATATTTTAGAATACGCTACTAATAAATTATATCTTTAAGATATTAATATTACTTAGCCTCTTCTAATTAAAGAGACTTAAAATATACCTAATGCTATTTAAGATATTATCTATAAGCGTTAATATAGTCTAAACTACGTCTAAGAGATATATTTACCTAGAACTACTATTTAAAACGCTATAATAAATAGCACTTAGTATTCTAAGATATTTTTACCTAATTCTAGCACTCTAGTTTCCTAGATTAACTCTACGCTTTTAGCTTTATTAACGCCTAAATTCCCTCCTAAAATTACTATCGATACTAAGATCTAAAAGTAAGAAATAGCTACTATTAAGAATAAATTTAACTATCTTTACTAGAGTTTAATTAAAGCTTTTAAAAAGGCTTAGGAATAGCTCAATCTACGCCTAAAAGAGCAAGGAATAATATATAGTTTAATTGTCTTAATATAGATATTTTTAAAGTAATAGATAAAGAGAGGAACTAAAGATATCTAATATAGCTTTAGTATTAATATAAGCTTAGGTAATAAGAAGCTTAATAGTATTCTTACTTTAATCTAGTGTTAAATTACTTACTAATACTAGTTTAATTTCTATAAGAACTCTTAACGCGTTAGTAATCCTAAATAGGAGATTCTATAATAATTCCTCTTTATAGGCTTTATAGTAGTGTTGTAAGAGAGATCTTATTACAAGATTACGCGCTAGACCTAAGGGGGTTAGCGCGCCTAAGGATCTACTAAGCAGACTTATGTTTCCTCGTAGATCTATAGCTCTTCTAAATCTTCTTCTCTCTCTCTCTCTCCATCGTGAAAAAATTATTATTAATTTAAGTTATCCGATAATACTATAACTACTTATTACTATAATACGTAGTCCTATATCTGAGTACTTGACTTAACATCTAATTCGTTTAAAATATATAGAATAATTAAAATAAATTTACTAATTTGAGATATATTAAATAGAAATAAGAACTAAAACTACTTATAGCATTTAAATTAATAAAATAAGATAAACTATTAAAGTACTTCTATAAAGCTAATAAAGGATATTCTTTAAATAAGATAAATAATTAGAATTCTTAAATAAGTCTAATATACTCTATTACTTAAGTAATATTAATAGCTAGAACTAGTATATATTTATAATAAATATTATTAGTTTTATAGGATAAATACTTGAAATTATTTAATAACTAAGATAATAATTATTATATTTATAGATATAATAAGTAAAATAGACTTATATTTAATATAATCTAAATATATTTAATAATTTATATAAGATAAATAGTATAAATATCTAGTATACTATAATTACTATTATATTATTTATAACTTATATATTTAAGATAATATAAATAGTATAATTATTTAAATAGCTATTATAACTTAAATATATTAAATATTTATAATACTATAATACTTTTAACTAGCTAAATTAAATAAATAATAGAAATTGCTTTAATAAAGAATATATATTAAATTCTTTAAACTAGTATAATTCTAAAGATATATTTTATATACTATATATATAGAATATTATAATAGATTAAGTAATATAAACTTCTATAAGATTTATAATATTTATAATACTTAATAGATCTTAAATATTTATAATATTTTAAATTACTATAATATTAATATA